>BSBK01004411.1:265000-622500 GCA_027943335.1 Chamaecyparis obtusa
TGGTCGAACAAAGTTGAATGCTTCCAATACCAATACTATAGAATATAAACAAGATTTTTGGATAAATAGAGGCAAAAAGGCGAATAAACCCTACCAAAAATTTCAAGGTCTCTGGAATTGGAATCCAACAAGAGGACTGCCATGGATTTCCACTGGAGCTAATTCAATCCCATTAGGCATAAGGAACCTCCACACCATGCTGACCCTCAACAATAATTCTGAGAGTGACAAAAATTTATCCACTATCATTATTAGCAACGATATATCAAATGAAATCTAGGAAATATGTGAATCTCATGGAATATTCACAATTTGGGAGGGCAAATCCAATCATATCTCAGCCATAGAGAAATGGTTCAAAGCTGCTCTAGATACACAGGTAAGTATTACTATCATTAACCAGAGTACTTTATTTTTAGACTGCTCATCTAAAGAATTAGTTGTAGAATTGCTTGAATCTGAAAATATTTTCTTTAAAAGTTTTAGCATAAAATTTATAAAATGGAAACCGAACTTCAACAGTAGTAACATCACCAACCCACGCAAATGGATATGTCTCAAAAACTATACAGTAGAATTAATGCACCATAGCATCCTAACAACAATAGGCAATCAAACAGGAACAATGATTGGCTTTGAACATAATTATATGATCAACTCTGAGGTCAAAAAACTTGTGGAAAATGTAACAATGAAGTTAAACCCAATCAAAATCATAAAAAAACAAAGTATATATAAATTAAAACTAGAAATATATTTCGGCAACATTGGGAAATATGCGGACATTTTCATACTAGATTCTAATGACAACTTTGTAGGCATCCATCACACCTCCAACCTATCTAATCTTCTGGAAGAATTCATTAATCCTAATTTCACCTTGGCTAATCCTGACATACTCAAACAACTAGCTCATAACCCCCATCCCTCCCAAAATTCAACCATCCATCCCTTCCTCCACCCAAACAATTGGAGCACCCCCCTACCCCATCCTCTCATAACCTCTTTGAAGAAGGGGATATTCCACTACCACCCCTACTTAATCACACACAACCTCAGGAAAATAAAGAAAATCTCTTCCTGGAACCTACACCTTGCAACTTTAAGGAATGGAAGCCCCTCATTGATTTCAATGAACTCATCTCTCCCTCTGAAGCGATCCCCCATTTCACACCCTATCCAACTCTTCCACCATCTATCATCAACTTAATCCCCTCCTTTGTTCCCCCCAAAACCCCTAGATTTGATCCCTAGCCATCAAATTCTATCTTGAGTCTAGATCCCCTCTTTCAGTCAAAAGTTTATAACACAAATGAAGAAATACTCATTGATAACATAGAGGAGATTCTAACAAATTTCATTAATATGGATACTATTAATAGTGAAAGAAATGAACTTATCCTAAAGATTCAAGCACTAGATGATGAGGAATAAGACCAAAAAACCTTTGAAAGAGAAGCCTTGGGAAATAATCCAGAATTGGGAATAACGTTTATTGAGGAAAGCTTAAATGAAATTGACTTTCCAAAATCTCCTAAAAAGAGAGGCAAAAAATCTCGAGCTGAACTTCGTAAGAAGGATGCAAATTTAATTACCCAAATTAAGATCACTGATTTACTTCATGCAGGGAGGGGGAAATTCCCTCCTAATGATCAATGAAAATCCTTTCATGGAATGTTAGGGGATGCAATGCCCCTAACAAATAACATTTAATAAAATATTATATTAATAAATATAAACCAAACCTATTATTAATACAAGAAACCAAACTGGATAATGAAGGCTTAACCAACTTTAAAAGAAAATTAGGTTTTAGGGAATTTTTTGGTGCTTTAGCTAAAGGAGCATCAAGGGGCTAGTAATTATTGCAGACCCAAGGAAAATTATTTTCACCCCAACATCTATTCATAAACATTGGATGTGTGGCAGTGTCAAAAGCCTAAAATCTAATTTAAAATACAACATCCTGCACATTTATGGACCAACTAGTTACTTGGATAGGAGAGTAATATGGCAAGAAATCAATAAATTTTTAAGTTTTCTCCCAAAATAGACCTTCATCATTGGAGGAGACTTCAACACCATTTTGGACCCTTCTGAGAAATTAGGGGGAAAAATGCTAACCCTAGATCTATGGAGGAATTTACATAATGGGTAGGTCACAACAATCTCTTGGATATGATCCCAAAAGAAGGTAGGTTTACTTGGACCAACATAAGATAGGGCAAAGAAAACATAGCTGAAAAAATTGGCCATTTCTTCTTCGAAGGCAATTGGCCAGGCTTCCCTTTTACCCTTAAAACAAACATTCTCCCCTTTCTAGGTTTTGACCACTTCCCTATCTCACTAGACATTTTGGATGACACCAAACCCCAAGGATCCCCCTTCAAATTTGAGCAAAGGTGGCTTAAAGATGAAAGATTACTACCCCTGATCAAAAATTGGTGGGAAAATCTATATTTTAAAGGTTCCAAGATCTTCATAATAGCCAACAAGCTCAAGAAAATAAAAAACAATTTAATATTATGGAATAAAGAATGGTTTGGTAATATATTTGGAAACAAAGCCAAAATCCAACTAGAATTTGAGAACCTGAATAAAAAGATCATATTACTAGGTATGAATCAGGAAACCTACCAAAAAGAAAAAACTCTTAAAATCAAACTGGAAGACATCTTATCTAAGGAAGAACTCTTCTGGGAATAGAAATCCATGGAGACTTGGCTTAATTCAGGAGATAAGAACACAAAATTATTTCACAACATTACCAACATAAAAAAGGAACATTAACAAAATAACACAAATCACCAATCCAAAGGGTACATTAATTGAAGCTCCCAAAGCCATAACAAAAGAGGTTATTAAACATTTTAGAAATACCCTCAACAATGATGATTCCTCTGATCTAACTACCCAAAATCAACTCCTTGACAACATAACTAGGATGATCAAATAGGACATCAATAAATCCCTTAAAGCCAAATTTTCTATGGAAGAAATTGGAAATGTACTTTGACAAATGCAACATGATAAAGCCCCAAGCCGTGATGCTTTCCTAACTATGTTCTTCCAAAGATGCTAGGAATGTTTTGGCTCAGAAGTAATAGTTTCCCTAGAAGGAATAAGGAGCTCTAGAAAGATGCTCAAAGAAATCAACAATACCTTCCTAGTCCTAATCTTGAAAAAGGACAAAGCAAAGAGCTTTATCGATTGTAGACCTATAGTCCTTTGTAATAAAATCTACAAATTATTGGCCAAAACCTTAGCCAATAGAATGCAGAAAACTACTACCCATCATTATCAATGAAGAACAAATGGAATTTGTACAAGAAAGGTCCATCTGTGATGGAATTATAATAGCACAAGACGCAATTCACTCTACCCAAATGAACAAAAAACCCAACATGTTCATAAAACTTGACATTAGTAAAGCGTATGATAAAGTAGACTGGAGATTCTTATGCAAAATCCTAGAAAAGTTTGGATTTGATAAACAATGGATCAACCTACTTTTTTAATGCATTTCAACTCCCAAATTCTTAGTCATATAGAACGGATCACTAGAAGGCTTTTTTGATATTTCTAGAGGCATTTGGTAGGGTGACCCAATCTCACCATTTATATTCATCATTATGGCTGAAGCCCTAGGACGCTCTATAAACCAAAGTCGGGATGGTCAACTAGATTGAAGGAAGTTAAGTCACTTCAAATGTCGATCCCATAACACAATAAGTCCTTTGAATCGATGCATGCACAAGGAAATGGAGCAGTGAGTGGGAAAGGAGAAATTCAAATTTCAAATCTAAGCAACAGAGGGAATGGTGGATCTGATGCTGGTTCATTGAGGTCTGGAAGTCAACAGGAGGATATAGATGCGAATGGGGAGCAAGAAAAGATTCTTGATGTTGATTTGGGGATGAGGGACCCGGGGGGGTCCCAGAACGGAGGCTCCTAAACAAAATAGGATGAATCCTTTCATGCCTATCAAAAGCTAGTTAGGACTTTTTGGCGTTAAGCCAACTGATAAGTCCTCTCTCCCACCTATGAAGAATTTATCCAACCTCGAGCAGGGTACCTTTTCTATTACCATCCCAGATCAAATTATAGATTTTAATATTTCTAGAATGGCTAATTCTCTTGTGGGGATGTTTCTGGGAACTCATCCTAACATCAAGGTGGTTAGGGCTTTTGTGAAAAGAAAATGGGTCTTGAAAGGTCAAGTTGAGGTGGCGGCTCTTCCCAAAGGCTGCTTATCCTTTTCTTTTTCTTGTGAGGAAGATCTAAGGAATACTCTGTGTAATGGACCGTGGATGATGAGAAAGCACTCCATGTTTCTCCATAAGTGGTGTCCTAACCTGAACATGTAGGATGATTTGAATATGTAGGCTCTGGTCTAGGTAAACCTTCTAGGTCTGTCGCTTGAGTTTTGGATGGAAGATGTTTTTAAGGGGATAGATAATGTTTTTGGGGAGCTCTTGTCTATGGATCCTATTACGATCTCTAGGAGACACCTAATGTATGCCAGGATTTGTGTGGGGGTTCATCAGGGAGTGGACATGCTAGAATCTATAACACTCCAGTCCAAATTAGGCTCTTGGGTCCAGAAGATTGAGCATGATTCTACACCATTTTCTTGTTTTCACTACAAGAAAACTGGACATTGGGCTAAACAATGCCCAAAATTAATACCCCAACCTAAGAAAGAAAAGAAGGTGTGGGTGAGAAAGTCAGGATTTGGAACGAACTCCAATGGGAAGAGTGACAATGGAAAGCAAGAAGGAAAGATGGAGGAGAAGGGAACTAATGGAGAAGGCAGTGGAACTTCTCCTTCTGAAACAGAGCAGAATAAGGAGGTTAGCACGGAAATAATTAATGATTCTCCCCAAAGGAGAATTGATGATTCTCTTGCTAAAGAAGTTCAGAGTAGGCCTTTGGGTGAGATGGAGGTTAAGGAGGATTTTGATGCGTATTTGATTGAGAGAGAAATGTCTAGAGGTAATGCTAATACCTTATCTATGCAAAAGAAGGATGATACCTTTCAGGATGCTCAAAACTATGTCATATTGGGTTATTCTGAAGACTTGTCTTAGAATCCTATTTCTACTCCTACAGGATCTGATAAGCATTTACCCCTTGTATCTAAGTCTGAAAAATGGGGAGGTGAGGTGGATATTGATGTTGCCCTATTGGGTTGTGATGTCTTGATTGAAGATGGATGGACAGATGTGGAAAACAAAAAGACAACAAAGAATAAGAAAAAAGAAGGATTCTTCAAGATGACTAAGAATGCTACTATAATAGCTAGAAGCACTGGAAGTAGCAAAAATGGAGATGTGGGAACCATTCATGTCTCCCTAGAAAGGCCCTCAAATAAAAAAAGAAGAATGTTAGAGGCTAATAGGAACATAGCAAATGGAATTCAAAGAAACATCCTAGAGTCTGAACCCTTCCATAAGAAATGAAGATTATTTCTTGGAATGTAAGAGGGTTAAATAACCCTCATAAGTAGGACATGGTTAAAAACATGATAAGAGATAACAAGCCAAACATTGTTTTACTTCAAGAGACTAAGATGTCCAAGGACAAAGTTGAGAAACTCTATTTTTTTAGCAATGGTAAATCCCTAGGTGGTGATGCTGATGGGGCTTTTGGGGGTATTGTGGTTACTTGGAACTATAATTTCATTAGGGGGGAGGTTATTTCTTAAGGTAATAATATGGCTAATGTCATATTTTGGCATATTAAGGATGGCACCTCGTGGATCTTGACAAATATATATGCTCCCAATACTAAATAGGGGAGGAAATCTTTTTGGACTGATATTTCTAGAAAAAGGAGTGATTTTGTTGTTGAAGGGTGGATTATAATGGGGGATTTTAACACCCCTTTAAAGGAAAATGAGAAACTTGGAGGGAGCCAACCAAATCTGGACAGCAGAACTGATATTATGGACTTCATTGATAGTCAAGCCTTACATGACATTGACTTGTAGGGGATTAATTACACTTGGACCAACAGGAGATCTGGTAAAGAGCTCATCCAAGTCAGACTAGACAGAGTGCTTGCAAGTAGTGAGTGGTTTAAAAGTTATTCCTGCACTTTATCGGCTTATGTTAGAGCTGACTTAGATCACTATCCAATTACCCTTATTGCTGAGCCTAATGGTTTGAAAAGGAACTTCCCTTTTCATTTTGAGAAAATGTGGACTATCCATCCTAATCTTGAAAAACTCATTGAGGAGTGGTGGACTATTAGGATTGAGGGAACGACCATGTTCAAAATTGCTAAGAAATTGAAAAATGTTAAGGACAATATAAAAAAATGGAACAAAGAGACTTTTGGGAATATCTTTACCAATAAACAAAAAATTGCAGAGGAGCTGAAGGAAATTCAGGATAGCATTCAGAAGGATGGGTATAGCATCTTTTCTAAAGATGAGGAAGACACAAAACTTGTGGAATACCATGATATAATCTCAAAAGAAGAAATCTTTTGGAGACAAAGGTCTAGGAAGATTTTTTTGTAGGAAGGGGATAGAAATTCAAAGTACTTCTTCATGACCATAATGAAACATAGAATGGGAAATAAAATATCTAGACTAAAGATTAATGGAGCCATTAGTGAAAAAGAGGACGAGTTCAGAGGAGAAGCGAGTAATTTTTTCTTTGACCTCTTGAAGAAAGCTGATAATCTTAACAAGGAATGCCAAAAGGAGTTGATGGATGGTATCCCTTGTATTTTGAATGAAGAATAGAACACAATGATTACTGCTATCCCTTCAAAGGATGAGATTCATAAGGCGGTCTTCTCCTTTGAAGGAGATAAAGCCCCTAGCCCTGATGGGTACCCTCTCTTCTTTTTTCATAAATATTGGAACATTATTGAGGATGATGTTGTCAATGTGGTTAAAGAATTTTTTGTCTCAAGAAGGCTTCTTAAGGAACTTAATGGTACTTTTATAGCTTTGATTCAAAAAAAAGTGGGTGCTGATAGTTTGGATCAGTTCAGACCCATTAGCTTATGCAACTATGTGTACAAGATTATTTCAAAAGTCCTTACCTCTAGAGTTCTTCTTTTTCTTCCCTCCTTGATTTATGGACAGCAGAATGGCTTTGTCCCAGGAAGACAAATTCTAGACTCAATCATTTCTATTCATGACAACATCCATTCTTTGATGATGTCTAAAAAAGAAGGTTTTTTGCTGAAGTTGGATTTGTCTAAAGCTTACGATAGGGTTGACTAGGATTTTTTGAAGGCTACTTTAGAGGCTTTTGGCTTCAATAAGAGAAGTAGAGATCTTGTACATTGTCTTGTTTCTTCTGCTACTTTCTCAGTGCTTGTGAATGGATCTATTACTCCCTTCTTCAAGTCTTTGAGAGGTCTTAGATAGGGAATCCTTTGTCTCCAATCCTATTCATTATTATGGCAGAGTGTTTGCGTAGATACATTGGTCGGTTGGTTAACAAAGGTGAGTTTATAGGGCTTCAACCTTCTTCAAAAGAGAAGATTTATTCCCACCAATAGTTTTTGGATGACTCTATTATTATAGGGGAAGCCTTTATAAAAAATGGTAAAATCATAAAAAAAGCCCTTGATAATTATGGTGCTGCTACTGGACAGATTATAAATTGGAACAAGAGTTCAATTTTCTTTATTAATGTTCCTGAACAAAGACAAGAAAGGATTAAAATGGTGATGGGATATGAGGTGAGATGCGTTCCTAGATCCTACTTAGGTTTGCATCCTTTCCTTGAATCCCCTGATTATTTTTGGAGAGCTATGATTGATAAATTCCACAGGAGTTTAGCTGGATGGAAGGGTGCTCTTCTGAGCCAGGATGGTAAAATCTTGGTGCTCAAGGCTACTCTCCAAAGCATCCCTCTCTATGCTTTAAGTATTTTTAAAACCCCTAGGAAGTTTTCTGAAAGTATCAAGAAAATCCATAAGAATTTTGTTTGGTCTGGAGAGAAACATAAGAAGAGAATGACTCTCATTGCTTGGGATAAGGTTTGCAAACCTGTTGAGAAGGGGGGTCTTGGTCTTTGAAGTATAAGAAGTATGAATGATTTTCTTATGGCCAAGCTTCTTTAGAGATTATTAAAGACCCTGGGAGAATGGAGTACTATTTGGCACAACAAATATAATAGGGACAAGAGTAATTTTCAAAAAATTTTGAATCGGGAATCTATACAAGGAGGTTCTAGCATTTGGAATAATGCTTTGAGAAAGAAGGAGATGATCAAGAATGGTGTTAAATGGAAGGTTGGAAATGGCAAGACTATCCTTTTTTTGGATGATGAATGGATTTTGGATTACCCTCTTAATTATGATTCATATTGGAAAGAAAAGATTTTGCAATGTAAACAGGTTTTTGGATCGCATGTGGCTTACTATTGGCAAGGGGATAACTGAACTGATTTGTCTAGGGTGGATCCCTCTCTTAGAAGTCTGAATAAAATTTTGAATGTTGTCTTCCTCATAGATGAAGATGATACTTTAATCTAGAGATAAAATTATAATGGTTCTTTCTCAATCTCTTCTTTGTATATGCAGAATTATGAGAATTGCCTTGAACTGTGTTGGGTGAAAGCTTGGTTTAAAGGCTTAACCCCTAAAATTAATGTGTTTTTCTAGATCTTATTGCAGGATAAAATTTTAACAATTGATAATCTTAGGAAAAGGGGTTTATACCTAACTAACAAGTGCTTTCTTTGCAAGAATGATGGGGAGAACATTAATCATATGACTATTCATTGTGCCTATGCTAGTAAAATATGGGAGAAGTTTTTGGATTTGATGAATATGGATTGGATCTTTCCACAGGGCATTCAAGAGATTTTCACTTCTTGTAGATCTCCTACTAATAATAATATTTTATTATCTATTTGGAACTTCCTTTTACCTTGCATCTGTTGGGGGGTTTGGAAAGAGAGGAATGATAGGATCTTTAGAAACAAGGAGTCTAGCTATGTTGTGATTTTTCACAAGATTAAGAGAGCCCTACTGGAGAATATTTGGTTGACTAGTAAATATCAAGAACCGAAAGATGATTGGGAGGTGAAAGTCTACAAAAATTGGAAGCTAGATGGTAAGGTCCATAATATCAAGAGGAGTCTGAGGAATGAGGCCCATTAGGATTGCCCCCCTAATGGCTGGATAAAAATCAATTTTGATGGTGCCTCTAAGGGAAACCCAGGGATTGTTGGTAGTGGCATTATTATCAAAGATGAAAATGGGAATTGTAAAGGTGCTAAGGCCATTCCTATTGGTTTTAATACTAACCATGTTGCTGAGGCCAATGCTACTCTTTATGGTCTTATGTTGGCTAAAAGGAAAAACTATAGAAAAGTATGGGTTGAAGGGGATTCTCTTAATATTATTGTCTTAATAATATCATGATCCCTTCATGGGAAATTGCTAATGCTATCAATAAAGAAAAAAACATCATAAATTCCTTTGATGTGTGTGTTGTTACTCAAAAGTATAGGGAATCCAACTCAGCAACAGATTGGGCTGCAAATGTGGTGTGTCATAATCAGGTGGACATCGAATGGGATGACGGGACTTTCCTTCCTCTTGAAGGGGCATCATTAATTGATATAGATTGATTGCATAGAAGGCAATATGTACTTAATGAAGATCACATAAATTAATGGGTAATAAGTGTAGGGATGCGTTTGAGGATGATGAAGGGCATTGTGGTGATTTCAAGATGATTATTGCCTTTATTTCGCATGATTTATAGGTCTTTCGAGGCTTTAGAGGGTATTATTGTTACTTCAAGCTTAAGCTTTAGAGCTCTATGAGAAACTTTGAGAGTAGATTTTTTGGCAGTTGCAGAGCCATGGGAGGCCGTAAGAAAAGGTGTGAGCTGGGGAACTGTAATGAATGGAACCAAAACCCGAAGGTTTGGAACATTGTTAAGGAAGGGGGATTGGCAGTTTATTTGGAAAAACTGCATGGAGGGAAGCTTGTTGTTACCAAGCATTTCATCAAGACCTGGAATAAAGGGAAAATTATGGTGGGAGCGTAGAGCATGGAGGCTACTGAGGAGGTCTTCGCTAAGGTGAAGGGTCTCAAAATTGAAGGGATCAACTTCTATAGAGATAGGAAGGTGTCGGATAAAGCTCTGGAGGTTTTTGTGGCAATGAATCGGGAAAGGAAGTGCATGGTTAAGGTTGATAACTCTTATTTTAATCGTAAATGTATTTCTAGGCCATGGAGACTGGTTCTTTTTGTTATTATTAGTTACATTACGCTGGATGGAAGATATACCAAAATTTATAATCACCATCTTATTATGTTAAATCATTTCAGACATGGGGTTAAAGTTAATTTCCCCTTTTATCTTTAGAGTTCTTTGAATGCTACTATTCTTAGTTGGCAGAGGGACCCTGAAGATGACCATGCTTGTCATGATGGGTTGATGGTCCTTATCTATGAGGTTCTTAAGTCTAAGAAGGTTGAGAGGTCCCAGCTAAATCGAAAGGCCCTTGAAGATTATGATACTAATGGAAAATAATCAGAGGAACCCTTTATGGAGGATACTAAAAATGAAGAGGTTGACTTTGAGAAACCTAGCAAACCTTCCATGCATCATGACTCCTCGTCCAAAATAAAAAATAGGAAGGCCAAGATGGAGGATTCGGTTACTAATATGGAGATGGAGGAAGAGGAAAGTGGGGATGACAGTGTGAAGGGGAAGGGTAAAAATAAAATGGAGACTATACGGAAGCACACCAGAGCCAAAAATAAGAATAAGAAAAGGGATAAGAGGGTTGTCATTTCTTCTGATGATGACTCTACCTCACAGGAGAATGTTCATGAAAATCAGGACAAGCGAGCAGAGAAGGGACCTATTATGGAGGACCATGATGAGTTAGACCAGAATGTTTTGGTAGATGATAATATCATGTAGGAAATAGCCCAGGATGTGGCTAATATTAAGAAGGACAGTTAGGCAGATAAAAGGGGTAGGGTGGAGAGTTCCAAGGAGGAGACAACGTGTGTGAAAAAGGACTTTGACAACCTGCGGTGGACTACTTTCTTTAACAACCTCAGCACCATGAAAAATGACATCAGCATTATTAAAACCCAAATCCAACAGCTTCAAAAGGATACTGGGGCTCTTGGAAAAATGAATTTGGGAGAGAAGACTATGGGATAGTGTATTGATGAGCTAAAGGAGACTGTTGGCAAGGCTGAGGGGATTACGTCCTTAAATGATAGAATCATTTCAATAGAGAACAAAATAAAAGAGGGGGATGTGGTGAAAGGTGGTAACATGATTAAGAGAATTGATAAAATGGAAAAAAAAATTGAGAGGTTGGAGAAGACAGTGGGTAACATCACTGAGCAGAGTTTCACCATTCTCAAGGCCTCAACTGAGCATGTCAAGATTCTTGTGGACAAGATGGAGTAGGGTAAAGGGGAGCAGATGCTCATTGAGGTTAAGGAGGATCACGGACCCAGTAAAAGAACCAGATCAAGCTTCAAAAAGCTAGAGGATAATAAGAACAAAGATATTGAGGAACTCAAACTTTCCTCTACTAATATGCAAATGCTAGCTGAACATGTGGCTGAACTAATGAATAGTATCTAGCCAGATGCCTGTTGTCCTACTATCTTTTTGCTGTCCTTTTTATCTTTGTCTTTCTTTTAAAGGACTTGTTAGTTTTTTGGTGTCTTTTTTTGGTGTTGTTGCACTGTTTCCGCTAGAACTTTAATGCTTATTTTGTAATCTTGTTGTAAAAGGTTTCAGGTCCTTTTAAAACCTACTTTTATGTAATCAAAACAATTTGTTGATGAGACTATGTTATTTGGGAAAAGCACAGTATAGGAGGCTAACAAATTTAAGGAAATTCTCCAAGCATACACCAAAGCCTCAGGAAAGGAAATTAATCAGGAAAAATCTAAAATCTTCTTCCTGGACATTGAACCATCCTTAGAAACGGACATATGCAATGACTGGTTAGAATAATATCCTAGTAACCCAAGGATTGGACATCCTTAAATAATGATTCATTTCTGAAATTCATCATGTTTCTACTTAGAACATCATGCTAGACTCATTTAATATATCAATCTGGGAACATGAACTTGAGATAGTGACTGCAAAGTTTATGCTTTAGTTCTTCTCAATAGTCATTACTACTAAGGTAAAGCAGTTGCTACAGGAAATTTATACTAGAAACTGAACTTACATATTAATTCTCATCTTTGAAGGAAAGACATATCAGTAAATAAGTAATGCTTTGAAAGTAAACCTATGTTGTAGGATACAGTCAATGGTTCTGCTACCAGTGGCTGCAGGAACAACAGTACTTAACAAATTGAAGGAAACTTAACTGAACTTAAACTAAACTGAATTTTACTTAAGCACAATTAGGGAATTCATCTCCCGTGTGGGCCCCCATGAAAGTATGAATGAATTATAACTCAGAGATTGAAATGAAGAACTGTCATATATTCATTCAACAAAACATGGATATAGGATAGAATATCAAAATGCTTTACTCTATTGCTTGATTACAACATGAATTTCTCAAAAACATCTAACTAGCCTGGAAACATAAGTTCCAGCTTATTTAAAGGAAACTAGGAAAAACAGAACACCTATAAACTAGGTCCTCCATTACATAGTATAACAACTTTTAGTTTCAGGACTGACAGCATCATTTACGCAAGAAGATAAGCCACATTCAATGCTTCAGGAATATAGGACAGCCGACAACTAGATTTTCTTGGACCAAATCAGCAACCACAAAGTGATGGAAGGAGTGGGGTTATAATGAACTCTGAAACAATCATCCACCTTGAAAGACCACTCATCCTTTCTAGTCCATGCTCCTTGCTTGACTTATTCTTCCTTCAAAAAGGTTAACACAACAAAATCCAAAACATGAATCCAAAGCAGAGATCATAATAAGTTTTCCCTATTTTAATGTAGCCTTGTCACACAACTACAGGAGGTCTACCCATTTAAAGCTAGAGAAGAAATATACCAAATTTACCATGACATTCATTAATCTAGATATATATTCAGTATTGTCTTTAAGTTTCATAAGTATCAAATATTCATATAGTTAAAACTTATAAACATAAAAGACTGTATCATGTTTATGAAAAACTTATAAGATATTCAAGTATGTACTTAGAAAATCATAAAAAAACACCCTATAAACTTGACTCATCATTCCCCCCAGCTTAGTCATTTGTTAGTCCCTCAGCAAATAAATTCTTAATCCTGGCTGTCATTCTATAGTCAGCAGCTATTCTCTGTCCAGATCCTCCCTCTGCAAAACTCCAATAGAACCCTTTTGTTTTCCTGTGTGTCTTCCACCTATCCTTTTCCTTCTACATGTTAAAACTGTCTAGACTTTCTGAATTTGCAAGTAATGGAGACATCAATAATGGAGGTTGAAAGGTTAATGGGATCCAAAAACTTTCTCTCTCTCTTCTCAAAGAAATGTATCAAGGAGCACGCTGGGTTGCCATAGCAAAATTGAGAGGTGAATGTGGTTCTCTCTTTCTCATCTCCCCAAATAAACTGTTCCAATGCCAATGAATGGCATTTCTCACCTCATGTAGTTCATTATTCACCATCTATTCATATGCATTAAATGGTTCCTTCCTCATTGGATAGATGATCTCACTACTTGATTCAGAGGGGGCTATTCTTAACCAGTTATAATAGAGAGTTCGAGGATCCTTGGCTTCAGGCCTTAGAAACAAGGGAATGTCTGACTCCAAATCTTTATATAGTTTAGCTTGGGTGTTCCAACTAATTTCATTCTATATCTAGGACATGAAGGCTCTAAGTTGAATATCCCCAACATAAAGTAAGGGATTCCAAACTCAGTCATCTGGAACTGCAAGATTGTGAAGATAAAGTTCACACAACAAATTTTTTATGTCTACAAGAGAGTGATGGAAAGCTTGAGAAAACTGGGTAGGCTCCTATAATGAGGGAGTCATATCCTGCATAATGTGGGTCATTTGATAGTTCAACAATTGTTCTTTAAGAAACAAAGCATAGACAGGTGATGGAGATCTACAACCCATTAAGTCAGGGATTAAGGATGCAATTTTGTCAAGTTTCACACTTAACTATTCTACCTTTTCCTCCTGAACAAGTGTTTCCTGACAGTGACTATCTATGATTTTATTTAGTTCTTTCCTTTGTTGTTTCCAATTTTCCCTCTCAGAATTTAATTGTTTGGCCAATAGAAAAATAACATTTAACAAAGATATTGAACTGGATTGAACTGACATTGAACTATGGCTAGAATTATCTGTTTCTTGAGGAATAGATGACTTACCATTGTTAGCACTTTTCCTTTTCAAAGGATCCATCCAAATAATCATAGCTTTCTCAGTATTAGACCATTGCTAAGCCACTGAAGCTAATGTATCTAACCCTTCGTTCAAAATTTGCTCAACCACCTTATTGACAAGGTTCATATCAACATCTGGAGTTTCTTCATAAAGACCCTTTTCTGTTGTAGGAGACTCTACTATAGGAGAGAATTCTAGTTCATCTACTTCCCTAATATAACTATCAAAATCACTACTTCCAAAATAATCTCCCTGAAAATTCTCAGAGGCTGGTCCTCTCTTTTGAAATACATAGGCCTGCTCCTCTAAGCTATCATCTCTAATTGTAACAACTTCTGCATTCTTGAGTTTATCAAGAACCTTCTTTGTTTTGCCATCATGAGATTCCTCAAATGTGCCCTATTCCATAACTTTAGTCCATTGCTCATCTTGCTAAGAAATTTCAGGCTATAATTCAGGCTCTTGCTAGATATTTTCATTTTCTTCTTCCTTCAGCTCAGAATCTTGGATTACCTGCAGTTCATTATCTGAAATCTCCTTAGTTGGTTTTATTCTTCACCTAACACTTCTCCTCAATGGAGTTTCCTCCTTTTCTAGGGCTTTCCTCTTTCTTCCATTTCTCTTGGCTACAGGAGATGTCTTAGCCTATCGACTAGTACTAGGGTTAATTTTTCATTTCTTATGCTTTGGGGAAACTATTTCTACTACAGGGGCAACTTCAGCCTTCTCTATAGGAGTCTCCAATTCCTCTTCCTGAATTGTTCTTGAAGTAGAGGAATTGGTAGAATTAGGGGAATCAAAGGAATTAGGGCTTCTAACCTTAGCTTTCTTTTTCTTTTTGGATGAAGAACATTGTCTAATTTCAATAAAGATTTTTCTAGTTCCTTTAGCAGTTTTAACCCTCTGCCCTACTCTACATCTAATTGGCTCTGGGGTAGGCTCCTTAAACCCTCACAGTATAAATTCCTCCTAGGAAATGTTTGACTACTCCCTTAAAACTTTTTCTACTACCAGTTTGATTAAGCAATGGTGAGAGACAGAGTTTCATCTACCCTCTTGTACTAGTATGGCTTGTTTTGACAAAATGCCAAACACAAAACTAGGGACGTTGATAGGTCTGTTATTATGTCATAAACAACTCAAGAATTTGAAATGAACAACATGCAGAAATGAGTGTCTCCCTTCACAGGTGAAATACCTAATGATAAAAATTGCACATTGTTGAAACGGCTCAGGAAGAGATAGTCTAACAGTACCTTGTTTCTTATTAACTTCAAGTTGTGGGTCTGCATGAAGAGTGCACTAAGCTCTAGTGGAAGTTGGGTCAAGATTCTTTGTAAATTCCTCACCTTCCAACAGTAGTCCCATAACCTCTACCAAAACTATCTGATAAAATGGCACCTTCAATCCTTTAACTGTTGCCACTCCATTCTTTAAGGAGTTGAGAAATTGAAATGCAACCTCGTCATCCCAGCTAGTTAGCTTCTAAACATAATCTATCCATCCCCTTGCTTGAAAATATGGCCTATAATTCTGGTCTTTGAGAAACAAATTATGCACAATAGGCTCTCTTCGAATCAGGTCTCCCCCCATCATCTAATTTCTAGGGTACCCAAAACAAAGTTGCAGGAGAGAATAATAGACAACCACAAATTTGGACAAAAAAAACTTGAAACAACAGGTTGCAGGATGAGTTCAAATTTAGAAATTTCTAGAGTACTATAGCTTGAGAAATAAGAGCTTATAAGTAAAATAAATGCAAATCTCTGTGTTAACATTTCATAATTACTCATAAGTACAACCCACAAAACTTGTACTTAACATATCTTGCCACCTTAGTTTTATACGTGCAAAAAATATCACGCAGCAAAATGATTTTCAAAAATGTCTAATCTTTGGCAGAAAGTATTGCAAGTACAAAAAAACTAATAAATAAAAAGATTGCATAAATATAATGACAAAACTAATATAACTCCCCCCCAAGCTAAAAGATTGCAAGTGGTCCCACACTTGCAGCGGTAACAAGGCATATAAAATAAAATAGTGGAAAAACAAATTAAAATCGCATACCTTGGAATGTGTGTTAACCGGAAGTGCTGGTGAGGTGGTAGTTGCTATCCATGAATGAAAGAATTTATAATGTGGATGGATGATAGACTAGAAATGGAGCGGAAATTTATTATGGAGAATCAACTTTCACAAGGAAAGTGTTTATTATGATAGTGAGAAGAACAAATAAAGGGAGGAAGGTAAATGAGCAAAAAGCTCAGTAGGAGATGCTGCAAGAACTTCAGCATCAGCAATAGAAAAGAATTGCTGCAGGAACTCCTCCTTACTCGCTGGCTTGTGATACAATTTTAACCAATGACCATTTACTAACAATTTCAACCGAACCATATCCACTATGGAGAGCTAGACCACTCCATTTGGAAAGACTACAATAATTTCATACAGCCCTAACCATCTAGTTTGGAATTTGCCAGGATTATGCTGATACCTGGAGTCATAAAGGAGCGCCCAGTCACCAACAAAAAAAACTTTGTCCTTAACATACTTGTCATGCCATTGCTTATGTTGGTTTTGTATCAATTCTGTATTGTGCAAGGCAGATTTGTGCCATTCATCAAGACCATTTAAACTCAGTATCCTTTCTTGTTGTGCAGCAGTGAGATCCATCCCAAGATCAAGAGTTGTCTTGAGTGTCTTATGTTCAAACTCGATAGGCATGACTGCAGAATGACTGTAAACAAGCTCAAATGGTGTAAAACCAATTGTGGACTTCCATGTGGTGCGATAAGCCCAAAGTGCTTTAGGAAGTCGGATAGCCTAGTCTTTCTTATGGATGGCTACTATTTTAGTGAGAATAGATTCCAACTCCTGATTGGTAACTTCAACCTGCCCATTAGCTTGAGGGTGATAAGGTGGAGATTTATCATGTCATATGTTGTATTCCTCCATCAGAGCAGCAATCAGATTAGAAGTAAACTGAGGACCTTGGTTGGATTGAATTTCTCTTGGTACACCATATCTAGTGAAGATGAATTCATAAAGGAACTTCGCAACATTGTTATCTCTTGGGTGCTTCATAGGTTTAGCCTCAACCCATTTTGTAACATAATCAGTGTAGACAAGGATATAGGATTTACCTTGTGAGGATGGCTCAATAGGACCAACAAAATCAATCCCTCATTTATCAAATGGTGCAACAACAACCTGTGGCTGCAGGGGCATTTCATTTGTCTTCATGGGGCATCCCATGTGCTAGCATTTGTCACACTTTTTAGTGTACTGAGTAGCATCTTTATGTAAACTTGGCCAATAGTAACCTGTAGTTAAGATCTTTAATGCGGTCCTTTTGGCAGCAAAATGTCCACCGCAAGGTTCATCATGACATGCTCTGAGGATATCATAAGTTTCATCCTCTCTGATGCATCTTCTAGTGACTTGGTTAGGACTAGTGTAAAACATGAATCCAGAAATCCATGAATAATTAAAGCTCTTTTTAGTTAGCAATCTTCTTTCTTTAGCAGAGAAATGAGCTGGGGTCTTACTCGTTGTGAGATAATTGGCAATGTTAGCATACCAAGGATTGTGGGCAGTCATCAAGAAAAGATGTTCATCAAGAAAGTTGTCATCAATGGCTGCAGGATCATCAGGCACATGCAACCTAGAAAGAAAATCTGCCACAACATTGGCCTTACCAGGTTTATCTATGATGGTAATGCCAAACTCTTGCATAAGTAACAACCATCGAGCCAACCGGCCGGAGATTGCAGGCTTGTTCATGAGATACTTAATTGCAGAATGATTCGTATGCACATAGATCTCATACCTAGTGATGTAGTGTCTGAACTTGTTCAGGGCATAAATGACTGCTAGTAGTTCTTTTTCAGTGATAATGTAATTAAACTCAGCTCCTTGCAAGTTCTTACTGATAAAGTAAATGGCATGCTCAACTGAGTCTACCTTTTGTCCAAGTGTAGCACTTATAGCATAATCCTAGGCATCAGTATGAATATGAAAAGGCAAGCCCCAGTTAGGTCCTCTCAAAATTGGTGCTGTAGTGAGTACTTCTTTCAGCTGCAGGAAAGACTTCTCACACTTAGAATCCCAAGCAAACTCAGCATCCTTTTTAAGCAAGTTATACAATGGTGTTGCAAGCTGACTGAAATCTTTTATAAACCTTCTATAATATCTGGTATGTCCAAGGAAACTATGCACATCCTTTTGTTTGGCTGGAGTAGGTAATGTACTAATCACCTCAATCTTAGTAGGGTCCACTTGTATACCTTTGGAAGATATGAAATGTCCTAAGACAACCCCTTCTTCCATCATCATGCAAAAATTTTCACTATTGAGAGAGAGGTTGTACTCACAACACCTTATAAGAACTTTCTCCAAGTTTGCTTTAGCCTCTTCAAAGGTATTCCCATATGTTGTAAAATCGTCCATGTAAATCTCCATGCAATCTGTGGAGATACCTGAGAATATGCCAATCATAGCTCGTTGGAAGGTAGTAGGGGCGTTACACAACCCAAAAGGCAGCACTGAATAAGCAAATGTGCCCCATGGGTAGGTGAATGTTGTTTTCTCCTAGTCTTCAGGTGCTATTTGAATCTAATTATAACCACTGAATCCATCCAAAAAGGAGAAGTATTTCTTTCCAGCAAGGTTATCAAGGACTTGGTCTATGAATGGTAAGGGAAAGTGTTCCTTTTTAATGGTAGTGTTTAGCTCCCTATAGTCAACACAAAATCTCCACTTCCCTCCTTTCTTAGGTACTATAACAAGAGGGGAGACCCATTGACTATCTGCAATAAGATAGATGAAGCTAGCATTTAACAACTTTTGCAACTCATTCTTGACTATATCCCTAAGGACTAGATTTACCCAGCACTGAGGTTGGCGAACAGGTCAGAATTTAGAGCTAATATAAATTTTGTGAGTGCAGAGCTTAGGGTTGAGGCCTTTCATATCAGTATAATCCCAAGCAAAGGCTGATTGGTGTTCTTTTGGAAGCTGCAAGACATCAAACCGCTGAGAGGAAGTCAAAGCACTACTTACATTTAATTCCCTTCCTAAGCTAACTTCTATCTTGGTGACCTTTTCTGCCATGGATAGTTGAGCAATTGGGAAAGACTCTATTTCATGAGGCAGCAATGTGTGAAGAAATTTTGAAGTTTTTGAATATTGCAGAGCATTAATAGGTGGTAACAAAGTTTCAAGAACACAGTTATCTTGAGAACACACTTGGGGTTCCACTCCATATTCATTCAGGATAATGGAGGAAATGATCTCATCTTCTCCCCTAGAAGCTATAAAAGGTTCCCTAGATATCATCATTAACTAATGAATGAAATTAACCTCATGTTCAGTATCATCCAATTATGGCCAGATGAGTTGATCATCTTGCAATAGAGGTTGAGCTGGAAAATACAGAGTCAGATTTTTAGAGTTGACTCCATTGGATATAGTCATTTTTCCAGACCGACAAGCTATAAAGGCATTGACAGTAGCTAGCCAAGGCCTTCCTAGAATTATTGGATATCCTCCCATGTTAGCCTTTGGGGAAAGGACAAAAAATTATACTGGATATTCCCAAGAATTCAAGGTGACTATAACATCTTCTATCATCCCATCAGGTGTAATGGTGGAACTGTCAGCAAGCTAAAGGATAGTAGGTGTTTCCCTAAGACCAATGATATGTAACTGAGACATTACTTCCTTGGTCATGACATTTATGGAAGCACATAAGTCAATTAGGGCATTGTGGACTTGAACTCCTTGAATTGTGATTGTTATCATAGGGCTACCGGGATCAGAATACTTTGGAATTGTTAATTTCTCCAACATGAGATTAGATAACTATCCTAGGACATGAATGGTTTTAAGATCTTTTCTCTTTCTTCTAGGATAGTTTATGCAAGCTTCCTTGATAGCTTTGGTATATGCAGGTACTTCTTTTATGGTATCTAACAAAGGAATCTTTATTGTCATTTGCTTTAGTTGAGTAAGAAAATCCAACACTGCCTGATTTTCCACTGACTTAACTTGCTCCTCCAACCTATGAGGAAATGGAGGGTCTTGTGCTGCAGGAGTAGCACGAGCAATAGGTTGGATTGGTATTTCAGTTGGTTGTGCTGAAGTATCCTCAACTTCAATAATGATAGGCTGCTGCGGAGGAGGAAGAGTCATGCCAGATCTTAAATGGATGTTATTCAGGAAAATGGCATAGCTCTGCTATTGTGTTGTTGGCTTAGCATTGTTTGGATTAGGAGTAGGATGAGCAGGCAGTTGAGTCTATTTAGGGGAAGTAGTATTGGCTACAGGAGGAGGCATCAAAGCTTTCTATTGAGGTGGTGGCATCAAAGCTTGCTGGCTTGATTGGTTAAACCAATTGTATGGTTGTTGCCACCCCTATTGGGGTTGTTGCCATGATTGTTGAGGTTGTGACCAACCCTGCTGAGGTTGCTGCCAACCCTGCTGAGGTTGTTGCCAACCTTGCTGAGGCTGATGCCAACTATTATATCCACTAAATCCACTATGCTGTTGATTTTTCCATGCATTATTATTATTAAAATTTTGAAGAGGATCTTGGGGAATACCTGGTCTTGGAGCCCATGGCCTTCACTGGGCAACATAGAGGACCTCTCCATTCTCATCAATGACTTTGAACTCGATAGACATAGGTTGAGACTCTAGGCTTGCAACAGACTTGCACCGATAATTCTTTTTCTTTTCCCTACAATGTGGACAATATTCTGCCAACATTGCATCAGATTCATCTTTCTTTCTTCTTTCTTGCATTGTATCCAACTGAGTAGCAACATTGTTAATGATGTCTTGCTTGAAGTCTGACAACAGATTGGATAACTCCATTTTAGACACACCTCTGCCATTAGACTTGTGAGGCAGGGTTCTCAATCCTCTTCCTTTCTTGATAGTAGCTCTAGAATAGTTAAGACATATACTCTTTATCACATCCCAATCTTTCTGTGTAATGTCTCCCCCTACCATGAGGTCAAGGGCTTCTATGCTTCCATCATTCACACCCCTCAAAAATAGATGCTTTTGAGATTCTTCATTCAGCTCATGTTGCGTATTACGTTGCAGGCTAAACATGAACCTGGAGACATAATCTTCCAAGGTTTCATCTTCCTTCTATGACATCTTAAAGATGTCATCTCCTTTTAAGTCTCCTCCTCTGCAATAATTTTTGTACTTCTTAAGAAATAGAGTACACATTGCATTCCAGTCTGCTACAGCATTAGCACCCAAACTCATAAACCATCTGAGAGCAGCCTCTTTTAAGGTGGAAGGAAACAACTTAAGCTTATGGCCATCAGTGGTGTAGTCATAGCTTTGGCAAAGGACATCAAACTCAAAGAGGAAGGTCTCTGGGTCTTCGGTGATGATTCCATAGAATTTAGGAAGTGCAGCTGCAAGAATATTCTTCAGGTTCTGGTTACCTTGCTAAGTAGGAATAGGAAAAGGAAAGGTAGGGTGAGCCATTATGTTGTCTAGATATTCTAGGTCAGCAAAAAGAGCATTGAGATGGTAGGATTCTTTAGATGATGGTGGTGAAGGCAATTGGTCGAAGGCGTCAACAAATATGTTCTCGAATGGTTCTTCTTCTTGTGGGATTTCTAATTGGGTTTCCTCAGGTGCTATATTGAGAACCTCCAATGGTTCTTCCTAGTTAAGATTAGGTAGGAATCGCCTAAGATTGTCCCTACACCTATGCATGCAAAATTAAGAAAAATGAAAACTAACTTAATGACTTCTGGTTCGAACTAAATTGACACCATCCCTGGCAGCGGCACCAAAAATGACTAGTTAGAATAATATCCTAGTAACACAAGGATTGGACATCCTTAAATAATGATTCATTGCTGAAATTCATCATGTTTCTACTTAGAACATCATGCTAGACTCATTTACTATATCAATTTGAGAACGTGAACTTGAGACAGTGATTGCAAAGTTTATGCTTTAGTTCTTCTCAATAGTCATTACTACTAAGGTAAAGCAGTTGCTACAAGAAATTTATACTAGAAACTGAACTTATAGATTAATTCTCATCTTTGAAGGAAAGACATATCAGTAAATAAGTAATGATTTGAAAGTAAACCTATGTTGTAGGATACAGTCAATGGTTCTGCTACCAATGGCTGCAGGAACAACAGTACTTAACAACTTGAAGGAAACTTAACTGAACTTAAACTAAACTGAATTTTACTTAAGCACAAATAGGGAATTCATCTCCCGTGTGGGCCCCCACAGAAGTATGAATGAATTATAACTCAAAGATTGAAATGAAGAACTGTCATATATTCATTCAACAAAACATGGATATAGGATAGAATATCAAAATGCTTTACTCTATTGCTTGATTACAACATGAATTTCTCAAAAACATCTAACTAGCCTGGAAACATAAGTTCCAGCTTATTTAAAGGAAACTAGGAAAAATAGAACGCTTATAAACTAGGTCCTCCATTACATAGTATAACAACTTTTAGTTTCAGGAGTGACGACATCATTTATGCAAGAAGATAAGGCACATTCAATGCTTCAAGAATATAGGATTGTTGGCAGCTAGATTGTCTTGGACCAAATCAGCAACCACAAAGTGATGGAAGGAGTGGGGTTATAATGAACTCTGAAATAGTCATCCACCTTGAAAGACCACTCATCCTTTCTAGTCTATGCTCCTTGCTTGACTTATTCTTCCTGTAAAAAGGTTAACACAACAAAATCCAAAACACGAATCCAAAGCATAGATCATAATAAGTTTTCCCTATTTTAATGTAGCCTTGTCACACAACTACAGGAGGTCTACCCATTTAAAGCTAGAGAAGAAATATACCAGATTTACCATGACATTCATTAATCTAGATATATATTCAGTATTGCCTTTAAGTTTCATAAGTATCAAATATTCATATAGTTAAAACTTATAAACATAAAAGACTGTATCATGTTTATGAAAAACTTATAAGATATTCAAGTCTATACTTAGAAAATCATAAACAATACACCCTATAAAGTTGACTCATCATGCAACACCCTTAACTTTAGAAAAGGAGAACTACTTTGCAAATACCTAGGTTTATCAGTAGATAAGGGAACCAAAGATGGTAAATCTTGGGATCCCATTATCTAAAGAATCAATAAATGATCAACCTCTTGGAATGGTAAATGGATCTCCTCTGTAGGAAAAATGATAATGATCAAATTATTATTAGTCTCTATCCCTATTTACCATATGTCATGATGCCACCTTCCTTCAAAAAATAGAAAGGAAATCAATAAAAACCTAAAAAAATTCTTCTGGCAAGGAAATAGTGATCAACACAAAATACCTCTAGTAGCGTGGGACTCTTTATGCACACCCAAAGAATATGGAGGATTGGGGTTCAAAAATATCAAAGAGCAAAGCAAAGTCTTGGGGACCAAATTAATTTGGAATATCCTTAACAAACCCAATCTGAAATGGGATAAAATACTCTACCACAAATATCTCAATGGAAGAGAGTCCATAGCCATTTTTAGATTCAAAAATCTCCCAAATGGATCTTGAATATGGAACTTTATAAAGGAGTGCAGACATATTATAGGGAAAAGTCTCTCTTGGAAAATCAACAATGGTGAGGATGCACTTTTTTGGGAGGACTCGTGGGAGGGTCTCCCTCCTATATCTAGTGTGTAAAACTGGGGGGATACTATACACATCATCCAACAATGCTAGGGAAATTTTTTCCATAACTATACCTTACCCCAAGTAGATTTGGCCCTGGATATCCCACAATGGAAAAGACTTGACAACACCAATATACCAAACCAGCACAAAATTATGTTAACCAACATCCCAGAAAATAGGAAAATAATCCCTATTAATAATAAAGATTCCCTCCTTTGGACATCCTCTAAGGATGGAAATTACAACTCAAAAGATGGTTACACATTTATGGTATCTGAGTACCAATATAATAAAACAAATCTTCCCTTGCACCTATGCCTAGACAAGGACATCCTACCTAAGGCAGGACTATTATCATGATTTGCTATCAACAAAATCATTTTCACAGCTGACCACTTCACCAAGATGGGCTATCAAGGCCCTAGTAGATGTTTCCTTTGTAAAGCATTGATCTGAATTATTTTGTCAATTCAGAGGACAATACCAAAAGAAGAAACATTGGTATTGTAAATACACAATAAACAAATTTTAAAAATTTTCTTCATTCATAATTCTAAGAATCTGGTACAATTTTTGGACAATCTCGTAAGTGAGATGGATGCTCATTAATCGATCTGCTTGGACAAACTAGTAGATGAGTTGTATGTCGAGTTCCTAGAAGTTGGGCTATCCCGTGAATGAGATGTATGCCCATGAACTTAATAAGATCTGATAGCAATCTCAGCAAACAAGATGTGTCTCCATTTCTTTCTGCTCTTGAATTTGGCTTCAGCCTCTTTATAAATCTTCATTTGAAGTTGAAAGGTCATTACATTTGCATTCCCATTAGAAGTTGAACGGACAACCTAAACTTGAAAGTTCATTATAATTAAAAAATCTCATTTAATGAGATGTCGAATCATTTTCTGATCATTCCTCCTTCCTTAGAAGGTAATGGGCCCCATTGCCCTACCATCTTCCAAATGAAGCAACAATTTTCCAAAATCATAATTCTTTCATGAAATTTTTTTTTCTTTTAGAGCACTCCTTTGTATTGGGTAGCTGAAATTGCAAATGAGTGTGTGAATTTTTCATTGCAAGAAGAGGAGCATAACCTTTGACTGCACCACAGAACCCACTTGAGATGGGGATTCACAGGTGCATAACTAGAACAATCTGCAGAGGAACAAGAAATTGTAGAGCTCTTATGCAAGACTGTCAGACACAACAGTGACCTTTCAGATATGTTGGTGTCCCATTCTAACTTGATGGTTCTAAATCTACAACCACTTAATCATCTCGGCTTCCTTTATAAACATTGATTTCAGAGATCCATATTCCTTTGATATATTTGGGGTCTTCTATGGATTAAGATTGAAAACACCATCTCTCGGCAACACCCCAAACATGAAATAACTCTGATTCGAAGTCACCAACAACCATTTTTACACTTACCATGGACTGAGAATATAATTCATTACCATACGGGTCTGTCACAGTACGTACATACACGTAATACATATTTGCCACCTTTTCCTTGCTGCAAGACCGAATACCCAACATGATAGTCTTCGGCTATTATGAATGAATGATCTTTAATATCATTTGGTCACTCCAACTATGAATAATCTTTAGAATCAAAACTTTCTTGGGCCCTCTTTTCAATAACCGTAGACCCATATTCTCTTAGCACTGCTCAATATAGTTAGACTGAATAACCAGTCCCGATAATAAAATTAAACTAGTACCATAATGTGGTAACAGTTCTTGACAAAACCGTTTCTTCTTAAATTCAATCTACAACGAATGCTCAAACTTTAAAAATCAATTCTTTGCTACATGAGAAACCGCCATCATCCCAAATCGGCCCTATCATTGCAACCGATTCTAATTACTATCAAACTGTCAAAACTCAATTTATATCACTGTTATAAAACTAAACATAGGCTAAACTGAACTAATGATATCAGTTGACAATCTTTCAAATAGAATAATCATAACCCGATAATGAAGAACATGAGTATCCCAAAAATCAGGACTGTTACAATAACCCAAAATAATAAACCGCCAAATCAAATGGAAATTAAGAAACTGAATTGCAGGAGACCCAATGCTAATTTTTGAGGGAGAAGATTAGCAAACCTTCATTTTGGGCTAAATCTAATTGTAGACACATTTAAAGCGATCGAACTTGGCTCTGATACCACTGATCTGAATTATTTTGTCAATTCAAAGGACAATACCAAAAGAAGAAACATTGGTATTGTAAATACACAATAAACAAATTTTAAAAATTTTCTTCATTCATAATTCTAAGAATCTGGTACAATTTTTGGACAATCTCGTAAGTGAGATGGATGCTTATTAATCGATCTACTTGGACAAACTGGTAGATGAGTTGTATGTCGAGTTCGTAGAAGTTGGGCTATCCTGTGAATGAGATGTATGCCCATGAACTTAATAAGATCTGATAGCAATCTCAGCAAACAAGATGTGTCTCCATTTCTTTTTGCTCTTGAATTTGGCTTTAGCCTCTTTATAAATCTTCATTTGAAGTTGAAAGGTCATTACATTTGCATTCCCATTAGAAGTTGAACGGACAACCTAAACTTGAAAGTTCATTATAATTAAAAAATCTCATTTAATGAGATGTCGAATCATTTTCTGATCAAGCATAATCTAAATCCACTAACCACATCCTCCTAAACTACCCATATTCTAGGAAATGTTGGGAATGGCTATGTGCCAAACTAGGTTTCATTTCCGCATTCCCGATCAGCTTAAAAGAAATGTTCAAGACATCACCCAATTACCACAAAAATAGTATTTACAACATCCTCTAGAAGATAAGCCCATCAATTCTAATATGGGAAATATGGAAAGAAAGAAACTAAAGGCTTTTCAAAGACAAACATATAGAAGTTAACCAACTTATAAATAAGATCAATGCTATCATTACTGAAGTCACAAACAACAGAATTATGAATCAAGCATGGGAAAACAAACCAATGACAATCTAGGATGGAACAATGAGACAACATTGGTGATGAGTCCAATTATTGCCTCAATTTTGTTATAATCTTCATATTTTGTTGATGCTCTGACAAACATTTCCAAAACATTTATGACTTATACTTATGTGAACTTATGCTAAGTACAACTAAAGCCACAAAATCTATGGGTAGCTTGAGTGATATGTTTTTTTGACTATTATAAATATAATGCAGTACTTCATATAGTTATTTCAAGCTATGTTCTAACATTTAAGTAGGAGTTGAAAATGTTGACTTGCATATGTGTACCAAATGTTACTAACCTTTGAGGTAAACAAGGAGCAGTGCAAAGAGTGGCGCAACTGCATTAAAGAAGGAGCGTTAGAAGACCAACCATGGTGGGAGAATCCAGCATGGTTCCGATGGATATGTCATGCTTTGAAGGAGTTGTTGTTCCAAAGAATATAGTTAATCAGTCTTGCTATATTTCTTCAGAACTATTATTATGTTGTCAACAGTAATTGTATTATGTCGTGGTTGTTTTATCTCCTCCATATTTGGTGAGGTTTAATGAGACTTTTCTGTTATGTTTTCAATAAGTGTCAATCCTTGATATAAAGGGATTATAACTAATTTAGTAGGTAATGAGAAAAGATAGAATTATGTATTCATTATAGTGGAAGTTGCTTTGTTTTGTTCTTCATGAGTTATTCAGTTTTTATGTAACCAGTTAAGAAGGATTTAATGGAAGAGTGATTTTGGATTATTTCTTATGTTGAGTAGTTAGTAGAAGCCAACCAAGGGGGCCCACTTGGAAGGTGGATTAGATTAATTTAGAATAGATTTTCTTCCTGTACTTTACCTATTTTCAAATAGAGTTACTATTTTACTCCTGCAGCATTGCCATTGTGGTTGATCCTGCAGCATTTGCAGAGACGGGTATAGTGAATGTTTTGAGTTGTTAGATAGGCTTAGATTCATTTCATAAGTTTTCTATAGTAATTCCATTCAACATTCAAGTGTGTTTACTTTCCAATAGCAATAGCATATATTCATTTTATGCATTTTATCTTGTTGCAGCATAGGTGTTATGAATCCTAAAGGAACTTAGTGCACAAACTATGTTGTCCCATTTCAAGTCTACGTCCCTGGGTTGACAATCTAAATGCATTTTATGATGGAATAGGTAATCTGTAGCATAGATATATTACCCTTAAGAGAGACAATGGCATGATTATCTTTACCTATTGAGAGACTGTTCATTTTTGGTGCCGTTGTCAAGGATGGTGTCAAACTAGGAACCTTAATGAGTCATTTATTTTCAGATTTAGTTTCATGTTTTTAGTCAATACCAAGAAGTTGTGAGCTTGCTTCACAAGTCATCAACTTACTTGCATGCATTGAAGAAGGTGAGATGTTCATGGCAGATTCCTTCCAAAAGAACCTGTTAAACTGAAAGAAGAGTTTGAAGAACTTGAGTCACCATTTCTTGACGCGAGTCCTAAGTTTTTTGCATCATCTTCAATAGAAGAAGACACCCAAGAAACATTTAACCTCTGTCCTTTTGCAGAAATATTAGACAATTTCCATAATAATCCTACTCTAGGACCACCTGTTGTCCAAAACCCTCCAGTCAATAATACTTTCCAGCCATAGTTTCAATATCCAACATCTCTAGTAATGGTAGCTCCTACATTTCCACTTCCATTTCCAAGTCTTATCAACAATCCTAACCTCAAGAACATACCTGCTTCAGCACTTCCAAAGTTCTATGGACTTATTACAGAGGATCCTGACATCATTTTGTTTGAATTTGACATACTGTGTCAAAGTTTTGACTATAATACTAACAGTCATAAGCTTTAGTTGTTCCCAATAACACTGAAGGAGTCATCTCTTAGATGGTTCTTGGGCTTAGGAGTGAATGCAATAGCTAATTGGGATGGAATGAGAGATTTGTTTCTAATAAAGTATAAGGAATATTGCAAGGGAAGTGATTCAAAAGGAGATGACATCTTTCGTATGACACAAAGGGAAGATGAGACATTAGAGGACTACATATCACGCTTCTTATTTAACTTACAAAAGAACCCGCAACATGCATTGCAGGAGGATTCACAAAAGCTGATTTTTCTAAGAGGAGTGAATGAAAATTTTCTTGAAGCTCTGGACCTCATGGCTGGAGGTGATATATCTCAGTCTTCCTGGGATGACCTTCAAAAAATTTGTATGAACTATTCTAGAGCAGCAGTCAAGAAAGGAAGGGGATTTCGCTCAACGGTGGCTAAAGGAAGTGGCTCTAGTATTTCAAAGATGGAGATTTCAAACCCGTTGTCAGACTTCAAGAAAGACATCATAAATGATGTCACTACACACCTAGACATGATGAATGCTAAGAAGAAACATGTAGACATAGAGGCACAACTGGCTGATTACTATCCTCATTGTCGCAAAAAAAAGAAGGATTGTCAGTGCAAATTGGTCACAAACCTAGAGAATCAACATCTTCCAACTGAATACTTGAAGATAGAAGGAGAGGACGAGCAAGTATTCTTTGTTTCTCAACATCATCCATGGGCCACGAGACAAGGTATACCTCAAGACCCATTACAAATTTTAAGTCCTTATAATAGTCAGTGGCAAAACCAGAATGTCCAAAGTCCTCCATAGTATAATCAACCCACTTGGAATAATGCTTGGCCAAATAATCAACAGAATCAATGGTATCCTCCACATCAACCCCAATGGTCACAATTTCCAAACCAATGGCAACAACCACAAGGGAATTGGTAGCCCACTAACCAATGGAGAGGACCTTAGCAATGGCCTAATCCAAATCCTAGATATCCACCTCTACCACCTCCAACAAATATACCTACAATAATGCCACCACCTCCAAATGCAGGTTCTCAAAATCAAACATAATTACCTGCTCAACCTCAACCGAATCCGAATAGTCAACAGCCATAGTATCAAATGTATGCTATCGATGCTTAGCAGTACCCTACCTATGCACTTGATATAGCTCATATACACCTAAGATTGGGTACTACCTTGTCGGCACCTGAACCACTCCTTATCACTGAAGTGCCAGACCTTCCTGCAGCATCAGTACTGATTCCAAAGAATGATTTACCAAATATTGTTGCATCAGAAAATGTTCCCAACTCAGCTAATGCTCATACATCAATTAAACCACCTTTTCCTCAGAGGCTCACCATGGACAAGCCCATACTAAAAGAAGACCAACCAGTTGATATCATTGACCAACTTAAGAACATGCATGTCCAGATTCCCCTGTTTCAAGAAATAAAAGATATTTCAGTTTATGGAAAAGCAATAAAAGAAGCTTGTCTTAAAAATTCTGGAAGAAAGAAAAAGGATCCTACAATAGTTCATGTTATATGACAATTGGCTGATATCATGCTAGGAAAAATAGTAATACCAAAATAATCAGATCCAGGGAGTCCAGTTGTGAATATCATCATTAATGGTTAGTCTGTCAAAAATGCATTAATAGACTTAGGTGTTGCCATTAATGTAATGACTAAGGATACTATGAATAAACTGAGCATTGAAGGGTTGAGAGCTACTCCAACAATATTGCAATTAGCAAATAGCTCTACTGTTACCCCTGATGGAATGATAGAAGACATAATAGTTGCCTTAGATTCTTGGGAGTACCCTATTGATTTCATGATCCTCTCACCAAAGGTCAATCTTGCTAGTTACCTTGTTATTCTAGGACATCCATGGTTAGAAATAGATGATGCAAACATAAGTTGTAGATCAGGAAACATGACAATTTCAGATGGTCAAGCCACTAATAAACTAGCATTGTATCCTCCAGCTCAACTGCAGCCAGATTTCAGTACACCTATATGGCCAGACTTAGGAGATGGGAAGAAGAACTGAATTCTATGGTTCAGATCATGATGTTACATAGGCAATCCATTCTAAAGTTGCAAGAGGAAGATGAATTCATTCAAAGCATTCTTAATAATGACTGTGTTGTAATCAAAGATGTATTTGAGAGTTTTTTGTTAGAGTTAAGTACATATGAAGATAATTTTGAGAGCTGTGTATTACCTTCAGAACCCAATATTATCCACCAATTGCTACCTAGTGAAGTAAACACAAGTCCTATCCCTAAAGTATCCATGCTTGACCTTACAACTACTGTTGAGCTTTCTAAGGGTCATAATCTCCATATGAATAATAAGTTTCCTTCACAACAAATGGTGCAACTAACCAAACTACTACAAACACATGAGAAATATTTTGCATGGGACTATGGGGACATTAAGGGATTAAGCCCCACACTATGTACTCACAGGATATATATCAATGAAGGAAGCCTACCCCTTCATCAACCTCAAAGAAAGATTAACCTATCATTAAGGGAGATAGTCAAAACTGAATTACAAAATCTATTGGATGTTGGCTTTATATATCCTATATCTGATAGTAAATGGGTATCACCTCTAGTTATAGTGCCCAAAAAGGGGGGTAAATGGAGAATCTATGTGGATTACAGGGAGTTAAACAAAGCTACCAAGAAATATCACTTCCTCTTACCATTCATTGACCAAGTACTTGATACTTTGGTCGGTAAGAAGTATTTTTCCTTTCTTGATGGATATAGTGGATACAATTAGATAACTATTGCTCCAAAGGGTCAGGAGAAGACTACGTTCACATGTCCATGGGGGACATATGCATATTTAGTTCTACCTTTTGGGTTGTGTAATGCTCCAGCAACATTTCAAAGAGGTGTAATTAGTATTTTTGCTGACATGCCACATGACTATATGGAGATATATATGGATGACTTTACAACATTTGGAGTGAAATTTGAAGAGGCTTTGAAGAATCTTGAAAAGATACTAATCTGGTGTAAGGAGCATAATCTATCCCTTAATATTGAGAAATGCTTTATGATGATACAGGAAGGAGTGGTACTTGGGCATTTCATTTCAGTAGCAGGAATTCAAGTGGACCCAGCTAAAGTTGAGGTAATACTTACACTACCTACTCCTACTAAACAAAAAGATGTAAGATCTTTTCTAGGACATGCTGGATACTATAGATGCTTTATTCAAAATTTCAGTCAAATTGCTAGTCCTCTATACACATTGCTTACTAAAGAAGCTAAATTTATCTGGACACAAGCATGTGACAAGTCCTTCCTGTAGCTAAAGAAACTCCTAACAACTGCACCAGTCCTAAAAGGACCGGATTGGTCTATTCCATTCCACATCCATACAAATGCATCAGATTATGCCATAGGTGTTGTGCTAGGACAAAAGCCTACTAACCTTGAGAATGCAATTTACTATATCAGTAAAAGCCTCCATGGCCCTGAATTGAACTACACAATTACTGAAAAGGAACTCCTAGCTGTAGTTTATGCATTGAACAAATTATGCCACTATGTCACAGGCTATCCCATTTTTGTTCACACTGATCACTCAGCAATAAAATATCTGATGAAAAACCTGCTATAACAGGTAGATTGGAAATATGGCTCTTACTATTGCAGGAATTTGATATAACAATTGTTGATAAGCCAGGGAAGGCCAATGTAGTTGCTGACTACTTGTCTAGACTACAAAATGTTGATGCAGAAACTACTCAGGTTGAAGATACATTTCCAGATGAACACTTGTTCCATATAGCAATCAAAAACCCATGGTATGCATACATAGCCAATTATCTTGCAACAAATAAGATACCCCTCATTTTTCTCAGAAAGACAAGAAAAATCTTCCAGAGATAAGCTTTCAGTTTTCATGGATAGATAACAATCTATTTTACACTGGTCTAGATCAAATTATGAGAAGGTGTGTGAGAGAAGATGAAGTATATGATATACTCCATGCTTGTCATGATGAGCCTTGTGGAGGTCACTTTGCAGCCAAGAGAACCACCCTGAAAATCTTAACAATAGGATATTATTGGCCTCAATTACACAAAGATGCAGCCAGTTATACAAAAAAATGTGATAAATGTCAGAGGATGGGTCATCCAATGAAATCAGATGAGATGCCACTTAATCCACAAGTATTAATGAAACCCTTTGATAAGTGGGGTATGTACTTCATTAGATGAATTGACCCTCCATCAAATGGAAAATCCTACATCTTGGTTTGTACAGATTATCTGACAAAATGGGTCGAAGTGAAAGCTATGCAAAATGCAAGGGATAAAAAAGTAGCAAAATTGTTGTATGAGGAGATTTTTACCAGGTATGGAGTCCCCAAAGAGCTTGTAATAAACCAAGGAGCATAGTTCACATCAAACCTGATCACTAAGATAATGAAGTGGTATAGCATAAGGCATCGGAAGTCTAGTCCCTATCATCTGCAAGAAAATGGACAAGAAGTGACAAACAGAGAAATAGAGGCCATATTAACAAAGACAGTACAGTTGCATCACAAGGATTGGAGCAGTCGATTAACAGAAGTAGTCTAGGCTTACCGTACCACATGGAAGACAACAACATAGTTCACACCATTTGAATTAGTGTATGGAAAAGCAGCAATGTTGCCCATATAATTTGAAGATAAAACATTGCACACAGCACTTGAGCTAAACATCAATCTTCCTGCAGCACAAATAGAATGTCTCCTCCATCTCAACTCATTGGATGAAATGTGCAAGTTACCATTGGAGAGAATAGAGCTAAGCTAGAACCAAAGGAAAAGATGGCATGATTCACATATCAAGAACATGCAATTTGAAGTAGGAGATTGAGCTTTATTATATGATTCCAGATTCAAGGAGAACCTAGGAAAGCTACAAACCAGATGGCTAGGACCTTATGAAATTCAATATGTCTTTGATAATGGAGTAGTTCAACTAACCACACTTGATCTAGTACAATTTAAGCTCCTTGTCAATGGACACCTCTTGCGCATGTATCATAAGCCTCAAACCAAAGAAGAATTCTTGAAATAGTTCAACATGCACAATTTAACAGCCCCTCAGGAAACAGTTCCTGCAGCAGAAGGTGAAATCCTTCCTCCTGCAACATCACCATGACATACGTTCTCCAACACTCATAATAGAACTTCATTTAATGAGGTATACTTCTTCATTCACTTTTTTCTTTTCTTCTCACCAACTCATCTCATTCTTAATTCTACCGCCCACTCAAAAACCATGTCACCCACAATTTCTATTTTCAAATGCTTTCAATAAACTGCCACATCAACAATCTTATGCAGCCATGGGAATTGACACTCTCATCAGCTTACATTCATGTACAATAACTAATCGTCAGGTACAACTTTCTAACTCCTTACTTTTAGCACACAGGTTAAATTAATTATATCTAGTACTACATTAATTATATAATATATGCCTTAAGCTAGTTTCCCAACCTCGTGCTCAATTTATCAAGTGAGGACACTTGTTAAACTTTTGTAGGGGGCAGGGGAAGTGTACTAACTTCCAAGTGTCATTCTAAAACTACCCTTGTCACATCCTATCACATCAATGTTGTACTTAGGCTACGTTCTATTAATTCTTTTAAAGAACACACATTTGTCGTACTTTCAAATTCCAATTTCCTGGACTTGACATCATTTTAAAAGGACCATAATTAAATTCCAAGGTAACTTTCACTTAATATTGTGATGTCCTTTGAAATCAATGACATTATTATTGATCATGTTAAGCACAACAGAGGTAATGTAAGCGAAAATATTGGCATTTTCAAGAATAGCAATTGGGATTTCAAGAAGAAGGTATTTGCAGAGTGTAGGGAGACTAAGGATTAGTAGAAAATTGAAGATTGGGCATTCCTAAGATGGGTGGACAATTATAGAGACATGAACCAGCCATCCATGGTATTTTGTTGGCGGATGTTGAAGCAGTCCGCAGATTCAATGCATGTAGCTGGCTTGGATATTTTCTTCAGCTGATAGAGTTTAATGAGGAGGTTGCAGCATAATTCATGAGCACTTTTGAAGAGGGACTTGCAACCGTGTGGGGTTTGACAGTTGTTGCTACTGAAGAGAGAATTGCAAAAGTTACAGGGTTACCAATTGTTGGAGAACATTATCCAAACAAGCATGACACCAGGTCATCTCGAGCTCAATTCTCCAGGCTGGGTGATCCTCCACTAGAAATTACTAAGCAGGAGTGCATGAGATTGTCTCTTCCACAACCATTTTCAGAACAAGCTACACACATTATCAAGTATTTAACTTGTGAAGGAAGATTTTTGAACCTGCATGCCCATCATTTCAAATTGCTTAGCTGTATCAGGCATAATCTTCAAGTCAATATTCCCAATTTTCTTTATAATATGTTAAGCATTAGTGTCAAGGAAACACAAAAGGGAAATGCAAATTCCATAAGCCACCATGCCCTAATCAAGATTTTGGTTGAAAAATCACTTAGGGATGTTTCTCCCATGTCATAGGTAGAACTTGTCCAATCTAAAACTTTGCAACCCCAAGTAAATTATGTGGCCCAACCTCTAGAAGATGCAGTAGAATCTTCCAACCCTACTAAAGAAGTAGCTATGAAAGAAAAAGAACCAGAATTACCCCCAGAAAACCAATCTCCTGAACCTACTCCAAATAGTAATATACCAACTTCTTCCTCAAGGAAAGGAAAACATAAAGTTAGAAAAGAAATCCCTAACTTAGAAGATGAAATTTCAAACCCTGCAATTCAAATAAATAAAAGAAAATGGTTGAGTCCTACAGTAACTATTCCTGCAACATCTACTCCTATAGCACATAAGCCAAAAAGGTCTTGCCAACCTAAAAATGTAGTGGTTGAAGAGGCAACTGTGCGTAGAAGCCCTCGCATGCAAGGACAACTGTCTCCACCCTCCCTTCAAAACCCAACTATTCCAACACCAAAACCTTCAACAGAGCCATCTGTTAAATATATTCCTGATCACTCCCCTATGTAGGCGGTGTATGCACCCAAAAATGGTCACCTAGACTTTGGGCCCCATTTATTTGATTTATCAACCCTGAATCAGTCTTATCAATAATCAATATTTTCAACATTATCAATTTCTTGATCAAATCTTAGTTTCGATCATATATTGGATTTTTATCCTTGGCTTAACCATTTTATCCTAAGCTTTTATTTACTTAAAAGGAATATTTCCTCCCCTTTTAATAAATAAAAAGCCCCCACTTTCCTCTTATCCTAAGTTGCACAAATAAAATATTATTCCTATTTTATAAAAAGGAGAAAAGCACTTTTTGTCTCATATGGACATAAAGTCAACTCTTATTTTCCTATTGGAGGATACTTGTGCACATGGATTGCTCCTCTTTCAAGTTCCACCACTGATTAAGTCTTATTGCCTCTTAATCTCCATGGTCCATTCCTTTGCATTTCTTATAAAAAGAGAGCTCTCTCCCTCATTCTAAGACACTTGTTTTATGCTAACTCTATGCTGCAGGAATTCTTTGGAGCTTTTTGGAGATCATTGTTGCATCTTAGAGCTCTTCATTTGCTTCATAGTTTAGTTTCCATTCTTGCATAGTAGTTTATTTTTATGCTTTCATAGCTTAGATTTCACTTTCAAGCTTTAGAATAGCTCATCTAGCTTAATAGGAAGGGTTGTAACACATTGTTATTTCCATTTCATAGCTTAGTTTGTACTTCCATTTTCATAGCATAGCTTGCACATTTGCATCCTCATTCTTAGCTTGCATTTGATTCTTTGGGGATATTGGCACTCTTTCCCTTGTCCTCATTCAAATCTCTCATTGTATGGTTGACTAGCAAGGTCACAAGCTTAGTAGCTCTAGCTGAGAGCAAATCCATAATCTTGCAACTCCATGCATAGAGAGCTATGGATCGATTTGTGAGGGCTCATTCTTGAGTTTCCTTGCATGTAAGGAATCATAGAAGTGCACAACATTTGTGTGTACATTTTTGGTGCCCACCGTGGGGTAGAGTAGACTAGCTTTGTCCCTTCTTTTTCTTGCATTTTTTTATCTTTTTTCATCAAGTTTTTAGCTTAATTTTTGAATATTTTACACTCTCTATTTTTCTGTCTCAGAATATCGCGCGACACTTCTCAGGTATATCGTGCGATATACCTTATAATAACAATGCGACACTTCACATCTCATAAGAATCGCACGCACGTATTGAGGTTTATCGCCTGGTGTCATGCGAAGTATCACCCGCATATTGTGAAGTATATCACCCAGACTAAGGTATATCACCCAGATACAGGAAACTATGTCGCACGATACTAGTGAAGTCTGAGGTATATCACCTGATACAACAGAGAGCTGGACTCTGAGTTTTATCAGCCAAATTTGATCACATTTATCTTGCTGACTTACTTTGATGCATTTAAACAGGGTTAATTTACATTTCTTAGTCTAAATTGATCAGATCTTTACATTGCTTTCACTTAGATTTTGGTTTTCCTAACCCTAGTTGTCTAACAAGTTGTGGTTGTAGGTGCTTTGCTTGAAAGAGAATCGCTATAAATCACATGTCAAAGAGGGCTACTAACATTTTGCAGGGCTGCCCAAAGCATAAACAAAAGCAAAAAGAAATTTTTTTTTAAAGTGTTTGTGATTTACTTCAAGTGTGGCATTCACTAATTGTACTAGGAACTTTAATACCTTGTGAAAGAGATTTTGAGGTGGTAGGAGAAGTATGCTCTTCACCTTTAGGTGAACCAAAAAATCTTGACCCATCTTAAGGTTTTTTGGAAGCAAGGGGGTAATTAAATTTTTCTTGGTGTGTTTGGGAGAAGTTTTTGAGATAGGGGAGTATGCTCTTCACCCTTGTGGTGAGCCAAAAACCTTGAACTTCAAAAATCATCCATTCTTTGTTTAGTTTAGCATCCTTTAGTGGGCCTGCTCTTGAGAAATCAAGATGAATGACCCAAGTGGGGACAACCTTGTCATCATTTTCCTTGGTGGCGAGTGATTCCAACTCACTATAATCTCAAGGCTATCGAGGACACAAAACCTTGGTAGACATAACACTTGTCTTTGCTTGATGTGAATAACTCATGGGATTGTGACCATGAGGAAAGCATTGAGCAAGAATGCTTAAGGTACTCTTGAGGCCGCAAGGTCCCAATCCTCTATGAGGAGCAAGAGGGGTGTTATGAACGGAAGCCCTTATTAAGAACCTTTAGATAAAAGCCACTTTATTCAGCCGCTTATCTTCTTAGTGCAAGGATCGATCCAAGTGGAACAACCTGGATCACCTTAAGATACTCACCATATGTGTTCCTTTGGTTGTGTCTTTGACATTTCCATGACAAAGCCAACATCTATCATGGGTAACCACTTTGTGTAAGGCAAGGGGACACCAAGTTGTGGGCTAAGTTGGTAAGTATTGAGCCTTGACTTTTTAGGATAGATTTGCTTGAATTGTCTTCGGTTGTGTGATATCAGTGTAAACATTTTTAATATACAAACGATCAGTAGTGTTCATAGGGTGCAATTTTATTTTTGATATCACAAGTGTTTGTCTTGGCAAGGTTGCTTTTGCCCTTGTTTCAAGTGTTTTGAGACATGTTTGATCCCTCACTGTTTGCAAACTTGCCAAAATTCTACTGATACTGTGATTGAGATTGAAACACCAACCCTCAGACCAAATTTTTTGACCAAACAGACCCAAAAATGCAAATTTTACACAGTTCTGGTCAAGAGTTAAACAATTATGCAACAGTATCGTCTGCTTTGAGAAGAAACATCGCGTGATAGTTCGCCCATACTGGATTATCGCCCGACCTGCCTGGTGTTTATCACCTGAATATTGTGAGGTCTATCACCTGGTTTAAGGTGAAGTGTCACCCAGTTATAGGTATATCTCCCTGTTAGCCTAGAGTATATCGCCTGGGTAGTTTCTGTCGTGCTTTCAATTTGGTCAGTTTTAATTGTTGTTAGTTAGGTTAGGCCTTTGAGTAGGTTTCTTACTCTGTCGTTAGAGACCTATCTTGGCTCTAAATCTCTGGTTTTTGCCCTCTAGGAATAGCATCAATTGGTTTACAAGGCCACTTTGGAAAGAGTTACCAGGTTAGAAGGTTATTCTTGGTGAGAAAGCTTATCTCTAGAATTGTTAGCTACATTCTTGGAAAATTTTAGTGCTCTTATTGTCCAAATCGCTTTCATTTAAATCTCAATTTCAATTATATTTTGGCCTAGTCCAACCTCCTGGTTCAAAAGTGCAAGGGTAGTCACCCTTTGATTTGAAGCACCTCTTTGACAGTGTTGGTAAAGCCCCTTTGATATTTCTATCTTTTCATTTCTCTTTGGACAATAGAGAACTTTGATTATCCTAGTTTGGTGTTGACACTTTGCGAGGTCACCCTATCATTAAGAATCTCTTTCTTTCATGTTAGTTACAACAAGGTACCAAGTCAATCAAGGGAAGCGGCCCCCTTTTGTCTTTAGCCAATTACCACCAGTTAAGACTCATCAACAGCATAAGGGAAAAGAACCCCTTTTCGATCAATCTCCTAAAAGTGAATCTGAAGTTTGTTTTAATCCAAAAGGTAATCTAGTGAAGTGAGAACCTCTTTAGCACCACTTTCATCAAGTATGGACATGAGTTACACTTTCACTCGACAAAAAAGAGAAGCCATGAATCAAACTATTGAGGATATCTTCCAATGGCATAGGAGAGAGTACGGTGGTTCTTCTCATGCTAGTCCACCTGGGTCACCTCCCAACAACACAAGATATTTAGATGCTCACCAATGAGCTGAGAGACATTATAAGCAAACTCACTCAGATTTAGGGTCACAACATGAGGACCAAAACAATGAATCTAGTGACCATCACATCAACGCAACCAATGCAATAAGGCATTCAAGATAATCTTCTCCACTTAAAGATACCTCTCGATATGCAAATACAAGGTTGAAAAGCATTGAAAGGGAGAAGCAAGCCTATCTAGATGAACAAGCTATCAAAAAGGAGAAATTCAGACAACCAGAAAAAGAGGAACGTGCGGTATTGGACATAAGCAAAAGAGTCACCCAAGAAGAAGAAGATAGGCTTTATGCACAACAACTCCAAAATCAATTCAATGGGAGGGTTGCCAATAGTGGGACCAACTCACCCCCTCACCAAGTCCTAGAAGAAGGTCAAGGATGCCCTCACGATCCCCAAGTCCTAGAGGAAGAAGGACTTCAAGATATGATCATCATAGGAGATAATCGCCTCATAGACATTCAAAGCAACCCTCCCAACAAGCACATCATGGCTCACAACATGGAGGAAGCTATACCAACTTTGATAAAATGGATTTTATGACTATGCAACAAGAACCATCCTTTCAAGCATATGTAGAAAGGTATGTGGAACAAAACAAGGATCAGTTCCTAGAAAGTCTCATCAACAAAGGTGCTAAGGTCCCATACAATTTTGGTGTGGACTGAAAGGTAAACAAGCAAGATCCATCAACTAATGAGGTGATCAACAACTTCAAAGGGATATAGAAAGGATGAGGGCACCTAAGAGCACCTTTAATTTGGATTCCATATGTCCCAACCCAATCGACAAGAGTGTGGTGTTGGTTGAGTTTCCTAAGAAAGTTGATTTTCCAACCTATGACAAATATGATGGCATTGGTGATCCTCATGACCATGTTAGACAATTTTATATAATGAGTTTTTCTTTTCACCATGAATACTCCTAGTTAATGAGATTATTTCCAAGGAGCCTCAAGGGTCAAGTCATGGAGTGGTTCACTAACCTTACTCCTCCAGTTAAGACATTTAAAGAGCTTGTGGAAATATTTGTTCAACATTTAACTTATAATCTATCAAGGTCGGTCACAATGCTTGATTTGTGCAAGCTCAAACAAAATCAAGGGGAATCTTTTGTCACCTTCCTACAAAGATGGAGATGCTTATGCTCAAAATATCCAAGGACAATTCCTGAGGAGGAAAGAATAGACATCATTGTGAGCAACTTGATACCAGAATTAAGATATGAAGTAAGGAAGATCCCATTTAATTCTTTTGATACCATGGTAGAGGTGGCCTGTTGCATAGAGGATGTCCTAAAAGAACAAGGAATTTTGGCTAAATCAACTAATAACAACAATAGCCACAACAACAACAATAATGGTAATAAGGACAAAAAGAAATCTTATTGGAATAAGAATAAGTAGGTGGTCAATGACGGGGTTGTTGACTCATCACAACCTAAGAATGAAGGAGTTCTTAATCTCTCTCATGTAGTTCAAGCTATGAAGCTGAAAACATCTTTGGGACAACCAGAGAATAAACCCAAGTATCAAGGGAGACCTAAAAAGGAAAAGAGACAATTTACTAAACTTGGGGACTCCAATGCAGACATTTTCAAGACATTAATTGCTCACAATTTAGCACACCCTCAGGATCCTGCCAAGCACCGCGTACCAGACCCTAAACCTCATTGGTGGGATGAAAAGGCCTTTTATGTCTTTCACAATGGAATTGGACATGATATAGAAAATTGTTTTAGACTTAAACACCTTGTTCAAGACCTTATTGAGAGCAAAAAATTACAAGTTTATGGTTTAACCACTAATGCGGATCACAAAGCTTTTAAAGAACCCTTGCCCAAATATGAGAAAGGAGAGAATTCTAACAACAAGAATGGCAAGGTTGCTATCAACTAAACTTACACAAATGTAGAAAATGTTATTAATATGCTTGAAGTGGCTGATGATAATGTCAACATGATGATAGGGAAAGACCCTTATGGATATGATGTGGATTCAACTCCTATGCCTGATGAAGGACCTGTTGTGGTACTAAGAGGTCCTCACTCATGAAGGATGTCCCAACCCCTCAATGCTGTCACTAGAAGCTAGTCTCAAGCTCCCATTGTTATTAGAGGTCCTAACTCTAGTAAGTCTAAGTAGCTAGTGTCAAAGGGTGTATTCCAAAATCTGTTGTTGGTCCTAAGTTGAATTATAATCTTGTTGACCAATTACAACGTACACCAGTGCAAATTTCAATCTTTGAGCTTTTGGAACTATCCCCTAAGCACAAGCGTGTCCTTGAGGATGTCTTGCGAATAGCTAATGTCCCTAATGATATAGATGTAGATCAATTCTAGAATATGGTCAACCACTTGGCTAGCCCTCACTACCTTACATTCTCAGAGGAAGATGACAAGTCATTAAGCCACCCACACAATTTGGCCCTTCATATAGAGGTTATGGTCCACAGGACCCGTGTCAGGCGTGTGTTGATAGATGGGGGTGCTAGGCTTAATATTTGTTCTTTGAGCTTATTGAAGGCCTTGGGTTATTCAAAAGAAGTCATTGACACAAGAAAGAAAATAACTATCAAGGCTTATGATGAAGCGGAACATAGTTCTAAAGGATTGGCTGTTCTTCCTATTTGAATTGGTCCTGTAGAGAAAGATATTTTATTCCAGATTGTTGATGTCGGTCCTTTGGCTTACAATATTTTGTTAGGTAGACCATGGATACATGAGATGCAAGTGGTCCCATCTACCTATCATCAATGTGTAAAATTCCCTTACAATGGAATAGAAGTCTGCATACCTGGAGACAGCACACTGTCAGTCAACATAGTTTCAGTAGGGTCTCACATTCCTTTGAATAGGGAGGCTAACACTTTTGATACCGCATTTGAACAATGCAAGAATAAATTCAAGACCATAGATCTTGGTATGGGGGATTACAAATTGGATTCATTTACAAAATTGCCAATTTCCCCTATGTCTTATGGTAGACCTTCTCAAGAAATGAAGCCCTCATCTTCGGCCATGACATTGTTCGATAAGTTTTTGGAATCCTCAATTCTGATTCAAGAAGAAAAAGAAGAGGTTGTCATTAGGGACTGGATTTACCGAGAAGAGAAATACCTACATAATGAGAATTTTGCACCTTCCCCTAGAACTTATGGGAGAGGGTATACATTGGTCAAGAATATGGGTTATCCAGGATAGGGTCCCCTTAGTCATAGGCTGGATGCTAGGGTTGAACCTCTTAACCATGCCCTTTTTGGATGAAGGAATAAGTCAACAATTGGCTTAGGTTTTGAAAATAAGAAACAAAAAAGTGTCCCTCCCTCAGCTGCGACAGACAGTGACAATGACTTAGACTACACACCTAATCTCTCTAATCAGCAAGACATGTTTGATGATTGGGTGCCTTCAACAAATCTCCTTTGGGGAGATTCACAAGATTTGAAAACTGACAGTATGAATGCTAGATTGATAATGGAAAGTGTTGCTATCCTAGCTGTGACAGATAGTAACAACGCTAGTATTAGAGAAGGGGAAACCTTTCCTAGCCTTGAGGCTTCTACATCACGAGGCCCAAATAATGAATCAGAGACAGACTCACATGAGTTCAAATGGGACTCACTTTCAGATGCAACAGTTGATTTGGACATGGATGTTGTCCATGCTTATAGTACTCAACCTGATGTGACCAATGAGCCTAGTGTTGGATTGGAGGATTGGACTCCTCGAATTGCCTTAGTGGATGACGCTTCGTTTGATAGGACAAATCTTGACTCGGGTATCTTAGGAGAGGACTGGATGAATCCTGATCGTATGGTCACCAAAGATAACACCTTCCATATAAACAATGTTGAACCTATCATTGACCTACCCCTTGTTCACTATGACCTAATCGATTGGTCTCAGCGCCACCAAGAGCCTAGACTCCTCACTTTTCAGAATGATTACAAAATTGCCTACTATCTAAATGCTCTTGAACCCATGGCTTCTTCCACTAGTGAACCAACAATGAGTATGACAGAGCCTGATATTAAGTACCTCCATCTAAAAATAAAAGAAAAAGAAAAAAAGAAAAATAGGTCTGATGGCGAAAACCACCTTGTGGCGGTATCAGAACCAAAAATATTAAAAATAAATGACGTATCCAAGGGTGAAAACCTCTTTGAGGCACCTAAGGATGGGGTACTTAATAACTTGTTGAGTTACTTCCAAGATAGGTCATCAGTTCTTATTGAGCCTATGCAACCAGTGAATTTGAATACAGAAGAGGCCCCCCAAGTAGTGCACCTAGCTCAGTCTCTATCAGTTGGAGAAAAAGCGGCATATACAAATTTTTGCAAAAGAAGAAAATCAACTTTGCTTGGACATATTCTGATATGCCAGGGCTTGACACTGATCTTATTATGCATCATCTATCTATAGCTCCAAGAATAAAACTAGTTAAACAAAATTTGAGGAAAATGCACCCTCACATAGCTCTTCTTGTTAAAGCTGAATTAGAAAAGCTCTTACATGCAGGATTCATTCGAACTATCGACTATGCTGAGTGGATCTCCAATATTGTTCCAATTTTGAAACATGATGGGTCCATTCGCATTTGGACCGACTTCAAAGACATCAACAAAGCATTCCCAAAGGATGACTTTCCACTCCCTAACATAGACATGATAGTGGATATGACCGCGGGCTATGAGATATACTCTTTAATGGATGGTTTTTCTGGATATAACCAAATAAAAATAGCTCCCGAAGATCAAGAAAAAATAGCTTTCACATGTGCATGGGGAACCTATTATTGGAACATCATGCCATTTGGCCTAAAGAATGTAGGAGCAACATACGAGTGAGCTATGACCATAATTTTTCATGATATGATGCATAAGAACATGGAAGATTATGTGGATGATACCCTGGCTAAATCTAGAAAATGGGACACACACCTCGACGATCTGGAAGTAATTCTAGATCGCATGGCACAGTTTCAGCTTAGATTGAATCCAAAAAAGTGTGCATTTGGAGTTTCCTCAGGTAAACTCCTAGGATTCATAATTTTAGCAAAAGGAATAGAGGTTGATCCTGAAAAGGTCCAAGCTATATTAGATATGCCACCTCCAAGAAATATCAGTCAAATGAGAAGTCTTCAGGGATGTCTTCAGTCGATCAAGAGGTTTATTTCTCAGCTTGCAGATAGAGAACAACCTTTTAATAAGACATTGCATAAGGGTGCTTCTTGCGTGTGGAATGAGGAATGCCAAAAGAGCCTAGATCAAATTAAACAATACTTGGCTAATCCTCCAATTTTGATGCCGCCTATTCTTGGGAAACCATTGATTTTATACATTTCAGCAACAGAGTCTTCCTTAGGGGCATTGGTGGCTCAATTAGATGATACTGGGAAAGAAAGGGCTATTTACTACATTAGTCATACTCTAGTATCTTATGAGATCAATTATAATAGCATTGAAAAGTCTTGTCTGGTAGTAGTGTTTGCTTCCCAAAAGTTGCGACACTATATGCTCACTCATACTATACATTTGGTTGCAAAAATTGATCCTCTTAAGTACTTGCTTAGTAAGGCTACTCTCACGGGTAGACTTGCTAAGTGGATGATGGTTTTGACTGAATTTGATATAGAGTACATTGAGAGAAAGGCCATAAAGGGGCAATCTATTGCTGATCAATTAGCTGATTTCCCAGTTAAGGATAGTATGCCTATTCAGGTAGAGTTCCCAGATGAACACATACTGTATATGACTACTCACACTTGGAAAATGTTCTTTGATGGTTCCCACATGCAAAATGGATCAGGTGCTAAAGTATTATTTGTTTCTCCACATGGGTGCAACATTCCAAAGTCTTACAAACTTTTATTCCCATGTACAAATAATATTGCAGAATATGAAGCTTTGACCAATGGATTGAAAATGGCTATAGAATGGAACATAACAGAATTACATGTCTTTGGGGATTCATAGCTAATTATCAACCAAGTCAATGAGGAGTATCAAACCAAGGATGATAAATTGGTACCTTATAAAAAGATGGTTGAATCGTTGAGACGTTACTTTACATTTGTGACATTTCAATAGATCCCTAGGATAGAGAACAAAGTTGCAGATGCTATGGCCACATTAGCTTCACTCCTTCAACTGGAACAACATGAATCAAGATTTGAATTCCTGGTGGAAAAGCTACACCATCCCATATTTGACTCATCTGAAAGCCATGTCATTTGTACCTTTGTCACACATGAATCTTCCCGATATGGTGCTATCTATTCATATCTCTATGATGGCATCATCCCCGACATGTTCAACCATTCTAAACATCAAAACCTTGTCTGCAATGCCTCCTGCCACACCCTTATCTCTGGTGATTTATATAGGAGGGGTTTAGATGGGACACTCCTTAGGTGCTTGGAAAAGGAGGAATCTGACCAAGCGTTAGCCAACATCCATGAGGGTATTTGTGGTGGACATTCCAATGGTCTTGCCATGGCCCAAAGGTTGCTTAGGGTAGGGTATTATTGGCCCACGATGCAGATAGATGCAGTAGCCTTTGCTAAGTCTTGTGAAAAATGTCAAAAACATGGAAACCTGATTCATGCTCTAGGTTGGGATTTGATTCCTTCCATTTCTCATTGGCCATTTCAGTGCTGGGCCTTTGATCTAGTTGGGTAGATTCCCCCCAATTCATCAGGTGGACATAAGTTCATTATTACTGCTACTGACTACTTCACAAAATGGGTGGAAGTCGTGCCACTTTCTGTGGCTTCAGGGAAGACTATCTCTTTGTTCATCTTGAATCATATTATTTGTTGATTTAGAGTACCTTCTGAGATTATCACTGATAATGGAGGTCAATTCAAGAATAAGGACCTAAAGCATTTATGCAAAAAGTTTAAAATCAAGCAACATTGGTCCTCCATTTACTTTCCACGGGGAAATGGTCAGGCAGAGGCTTCCAATAAAACCATCCTTAAGATTCTTCATAGGACAGTGCACAAGAATGGCAAGGATTGGCACTTGCAAATCAATCCAGCACTATGGGCTTACAGAACTAGCATTCGTACACCTACAAGAGCTACTCCTTTTGCTCTTACCTATGGAACTAAAGTAGTGTTACCCTTAGAAGTAGAGATACCTTCACTTAGAGTCTCACTCAAAGGATTGATAAAAAATGAGGATTACCGCACCATGAGGTTACAGGAACTTGAACTTCTAGATGAGAAGCGTAAGGCTTCATTTGATCATATGAGAGTGTATCAGAAGCGTATGTCCAAAGCATTCAACAAGAAGGTTCACCCTAGGGAATTTTAGATAGGTGATCTTGTTTTGAGAGAGAACCCTAAGAATCAACAAAACAGAGAACAAAAGGGCAAGTTCTAACCTAATTGGCTTGGACCATACATTATTACAGCTGCTTTTGGTACCAGTGCATATTTACTATCAGATCCCAATGGAGAACAACTCCCTAATCCCATCAACATTTTGCACCTAAAGAAGTTCTATCCTTGATGCCTATTTTTGTCTAGGGGCATCCTTTGTACATACTTTATGATCCTGAAAAAAATACCAAAAAAATTGATATACAATGCTAAAAAAATCCTAAAAAGCATATACAGTCCTGAAAAAATACAAAAAAAAAATTCAAAAAAATTCAAATAAAAATAAAAATAGAAAAAGTGCCTTGGTGAAAACCTAGAAACAAGCGCCTTCGTAGCAAAAATACAAAAAAGTGAAAAAAAGAGAAAAATTGCAATAAATCCAAGTGGTGAAAACCTAGAAACAGGCGCTACTTGAGGCCTTAGCACCCTTGTCTTTTAGCATGTGTCCTCGACACTGAGCCTTTCTCCACCATGCCTTGACCTTATTTGGCTTGGTCTAGAATTGGTCTTTGTCTTTGTCTAGGGGGCATAACTATTAGCATAAGTCCATTAGGTGCATTTGTCTCTTGGGGCATTTCCTCATAGGTGTTTTTCAACACCACCCCAAATAGTGTTTCTCAACCCTACCCTTGCGTCGAGTGTTTCTTAACACTTATCAGATGTCTTACCCAACAGTCTAGTATGATGCGATATTTCTCATTGGCAAATGTGATAACCAGAGTCTGACTCTATGACCAACACACACGCACTTAAACAATCAACTCGCTTGAGATATGTTGACTTTATTTTTCTTTGTGTGTTGTCTATGAGGATTTCTTTGATGAGTGGTCTATCCCTAAGAAGTTTTCGATGATGCATAGCTAGAAGACTGAGGGTATGAGAACATATTTTCTTTTTTTATCTGCTTGTGGGTATATTTTGTTGATCCTAACTGTCATGAGCATTTATGCTGGTCTTACTTGACACTATGGATTGACAAGGTATTATCCTTGACTATTTAGCAAGTGCATGCTTCTAGCTATCCTGACTTTCATATGTCTTGATACAAGCATAATCTCGCCATATCAAACTTAGGTAATCTCACTGCACTAGTCATCTTGACCTACATGTCTTTGATACCTAGGTGGGATTTCCACATTTCTATTTGATAGAGATCATATTCATATCCACATAGTTATGCTAGTGTGCATTGTATGATCTTACGACACTACCAATAATGCTCGATGATGATAATTAGATGTCTATAGGCGTTGTGACCTTGCAAGTCAACCACTTTCATAGTAGCTTGCATTTTTAGGTTCATGTTAGTTTAGTTTTGCACTTTGCATATGGAGAGAGCTCTCTTTTTCATCTCACATGGACCTATCAGTCGACTGTGCTCACCTTTCCTTCTTCTCGATCATGTCTTTCACTCCTTGTCTTTTTCATCTTGAACCTGTTCCTGTTCATCACAAGGGGTTAATCATATCATCATATCTATATCACAACTGTCATTTTCAGAACCATGAGTCTATATCATATACATGGGAATCAAACATACATGAACATATACATAAACACTTTGATCAAAATGACAAGACAAGATACATAAAATGATACATCCATCACAAGTGAGACATAAACACATGATATATAAAAAATCCAATAATCTCATATATAAATCAATGACATGATACAATATACAATATGGGATCCCAAAATCTAGATCAATGTCTCAAGATATGTCTAAATATCTATCAAACTTAGGCCTAAACCTAGGACTCGCTACCACCCTCATGAGGAGCTCGTGGTGGTGGAGGCTTGGCTCTCCTATCAAGTACCATATCTAATGCCCTTGCCCTCTGAGAGTATGAAGGTGCTCTTTGATCCTCTGGGTGGCCTAAAGGTAGAGTCTGTGATAGTATGCTGCTCTCACCATCTCCCATCGAATCTCTAAAGCATCTGCCTATGCCACCGCCTCGCAACGTGCTATCTCTACCCTAAGATCAGCTATCTATTGATCTCTCTCCACCCTTAGATCTACTAGCTGTTGATCCCTCACTGCTATCGTGACCCTCAGCTGTTGAATCTCTACCTCTAGAGTCTAAATGTGAGCCCTCAAACCATCCCGTGTAGCTGGATCTACCTATATCTATGGTGGTACCTATCCCCATGCCTACTCCTGAGAAGGCCTCTGTACCTCCTCACTCCCCGAGCCCTGACCCTGTGGCCATTTTTGGCCACCAGCTCTAGATCCCTCCCCCACCTCTCTAGTCTGGCCTCCTCCTCTGCCCTCATCATCTCCTCTGTCTCCTCCTCCCGGGGCAACCTGTTCTGCATCTGGTACAATAAACTGAGGGAATGGCACCCTGCATCTCTTAGCCCTATGTGCTGCATCTACTCCTGCATCCACCACCTCTAGGAGATACTCCCAAGGCTCCCTCCTCATGGCAGTTGTGTCATGCACTGCCTGCTGGTAATCTAGCATCAACAGCCACCCATGACCCTCCTCATCTCGGGCCCGTGCATATGTAGTAGTCTCCGTGGAAACTCATTGTTGGCGCCCAAACTACCTCCAAACCTGAGTGATGCAGAATCTCTCAACAATCTTTGAGTGTTAGCCTACTAGTGGTTGGGTACATAGCATATAACTTAGCTTGTCCTCTGCATCACTCCATCCCTTGGCATCCCTGTACAGCTTCCATGTGATAGAGGTCATCTCATCTAGTATCTACCTGTAGTATGTCACATCCCTAGTATGGGCATGTGATATGTATCCTATGTACTTGTATATATATGGGTACCTCCGCTCCCTAGGCTAGACTCTGGGGCGTATCACAACAATATGCTCCCAAGCCCATACCTGTGCCAGGATGGCACCGCAAGCCCATGTCTGACCATCCCTATAGATGATCTCATGTAACTCATGATACATCTCTGCTAGTATGGCCGGACCCCATGCCATGCGCTAAGGTCTGCCTACCAAGTCTATCAGTAACCTAGCCCATCTGAGCGGGAATCCCTTCTGACTACGATCAGTCATCAGGATCTGTGAAATGATAGATGCCACAATACATGGCACCAGAAAATCTTGGCCAAAGTCATCTAGCAGCCACTCCCAGCTGACATGCCGATCAAGGATAGTCACATCCTGGAACATCTCGTGGATCAACCATCGCCCCTTAGTCGCATCCTGATCATAGTATACCTATGACATCACATGAATCATTTCAGTTTCTATGGAAACATTACATTTATGACAATCTCTCAAAACATGATTATACTCACCAGCTCGCCATGGCACGAAACCCGTAATATCCTGTAGATATCCTCTAGTGTGATTGATGCCTCTCTGGTAGGTAGGTGGAAGGTGTTGTGCTCACTATGCCATCTCTCAACAAGAGCAATCAACAACCCATGATCGGCCCTGATATATGGGAATCTCAACAAATATCTGAATCCCATAGCTCTGATGTCAGCATTGCCCGAATCATCTAGATCTCGGACGCACTTCAACCCGGTCACCTTCGGTGCTCTAATGATTAGTGCTGGAAAGACCTCCTGCAAGCCATTAAACCAAGCTAGTTCTTAGAACATATCATGATGGATGTCTAAAAATCAGTATCACACATCTTTAAAAATGTAAACTTGTCTAGACCCATGTCATTTTTGCTCACAAAAACTTAAAAATTTCAAATTTTAACCTTGGGCGATACTTTTTTTTGGGACAAGTATCGCGCGATACTTCTCTCTATAGCAGGGTGATACACCTTTGGTCGTGTGATACTTCACCTGGTATTATGCGATAGTTCTCCCGGTATCATGCGATACTGGTATCTATTCACGTGCGATACTTTGGGGTCTCGCGAAGTATCGCGCGATATTTATCCCCAAGGGGCACGATACTTTTAAAGTATCGCACGATATTTCACCTAAAACTCAAAATTTGAAAATTTAAAAATTTAAAAATGTGCTCAAAATGTATTAAATGACTCAAAAAATGTGTGTTTTTTGAAAACGTACCAGGGCAAGATAGTGTGGTGGCTAATTGTGCAACTGGGCACACTCGAATCGGTGCCTGTGGACGGGAATCACTACTTGCTGGGCCATTATCTCTCTCTAAGCTCTCAAAATTCTCAAATCAATCAAATTCAAATGATTTTGAAAATGACATTTTTTACCTTTTTTATAGCATTTTGACTTTTTGACCAATTTTCAAAACACCTTGGAATTGCGTGAAAATTGCACCCCTACCTAATTTCGACGTCCTAGATCCATTTTCAGACTTGAAATCAAAATTCAAGGTCATCTTGATAGTCAAAATTGTGTTCCAAATTTTCCCCTTCTTCTGAGCAGTTGACTAACTTTTTGAGGCATAATTTGATTTTCGATGGACTTTCTTCCTTCCATGTCTCTCAAATTTTCTAGTCTTTCATTCACTCTATTTCTAGTCTTCTATTTTATATTCTTCTACTTCATCACTGGGGCATGTTTTATTTCCTAATGGTTAACCTATTGATGCTTACCTTCGATTGTGATTTCATTCTGATTTGATCAAATCTTTATTAGTTTGTTGTTCCTCTCTACCTGATTTCATTTTTTATTCTGAGGGGGCAGTACCTATGGGATTCTCATCCCTGATTTTCTTGATTCTCTTGATTCAAACATCTTTTGAGAGCTTTTGCTCAAATTAGAGATTCTTATCTCTTACTTTGAATGTGATCCTGAATCGACCTCATGTTCAAAGGCCTTTGTTTATGCTTTGTCTGGATGTGATCCCGAATCGACCTCACATCTAAGTTGTTTTGTGATCCTAGATCGATCTCACATTTCAATTCTTCTTTGACAGCATGTGTTCCCAGATCGATCACACATTAGTCAAAGAGGGGCAAATGTATGCACCCAAAAATGTTCACCTAGACTTTGGGCCCCATTTATTTGATTTGTCAACCCTGAATCAGTCTTATCAATAATCAATATTTTCAACATTATCAATTTCTTGATCAAATCTTAGTTTCGATCATATATTGGATTTTTATCCTTGGATTAACCATTTTATCCTAAGCTTTTATTTACTTAAAAGGAATATTTCCTCCACTTTTAATAAATAAAAAGCCCCCACTTTCCTCTTATCCTAAGTTGCACAAATAAAACATTATTCCTATTTTATAAAAAGGAGAAAAGCACTTTTTGTCTCATATGGACATAAAGTCAACTCCTATTTTCCTATTGGAGGATACTTGTGCACATGGATTGCTCCTCTTTCAAGCTCCACCGCTGATTAAGTCTTTTTGCCTCTTAATCTCCATGGTCCATTCCTTTGCATTTCTTATAAAAAGAGAGCTCTCTCCCTCATTCTAAGACACTTGTTTTATGCTAACTCTATGCTGCAGGAATTCTTTGGAGCTTTTTGGAGATCATTGTTGCATCTTAGAGTTCTTCATTTGCTTCATAGTTTAGTTTCCATTATTGCATAGTAGTTCATGTTTATGCTTTCATAGCTTAGATTTCACTTTCAAGCTTTAGAATAGCTCATCTAGCTTAATAGGAAGGGTTGTAACACATTGTTATTTCCATTTCATAGCTTAGTTTTTACTTCCATTTTCATAGCATAGCTTGCACATTTGCATTGCATTTCCATTTGATTCTTTGGGGATATTGGCACTCTTTCCCTTGTCCTCATTCGAATCTCATTGTATGGTTGACTAGCAAGGTCACAAGCTCAATAGCTCTAGCTGAGAGCAAATCCATAATCTTACAACTCCATGCATAGAGAGCTATGGATCGATTTGTGAGGGCTCATTCTTGAGTTTCCTTACATGTAAGGATTCATAGAAGTGCACAACATTTGTGTGTACAAGCGGAACCCCAAAATATGGAGGAATCTCCTAATGAGAAAGAACCTAGTAGTAGCATGCCACAGAATGATAAGGGAATATCTGAGTCAAGCCCCAATGTAATGCAAGAGAACATTCTTGTGAATGTTCAATCTACTCCTTCTCAGCATCCTGTATATTCCAATGTATCCATTATACCCTACCGATCAACATGGTTGACTGACTACTTTCAACAGGCTGCTAAAGAGAAGCAAAAGAAAGCTCAGATGCAAGAGTTCCCTTCATCAACAATTCAATCTGTCCTCTTTCATCTATACAACCATTTTATCTTTCAGAAGACATGGTGGAAGCAGGAAAGAAATCAAATGCAAAGGGAGATGTTTGATAAGGATGAGGAAATTGAGGCTCTCAAGGAGCAGCTAAAGAATCAAAAACAACAAATGGACAAGGCCCTAAAACTAGCTGACCAGGTCATAGCTTATAGACCACCACCTAGGGTATATGCTATTTTATTAAAGGAGAAGTTTCTATTGTTCCAGCTTATGATTACAATCAAGGATATTGATTGTGAATTCAAGTTGGCCCAATAATTCTATGGTTTGTATTAGAATCTTCCATCATGGCAACAAAATCTGTTATGTGAGCTCTATTTGCACAATTTTATTATCCCACATGAAACAGAGTGGAATCCTCTTCTCTATATAGGGGACATTCACTCAAGGGCCTTGATGTCATATATGCATAATGAGACAAACTATGATAGACAGTTGAACACTTAAGGGGATCTGGAGAAATCTGAGCCTTTGCCATTAAGGGTTGAGTCACATAAGCCTGATGATCTTTTGAGGGATTGGCTCAATTTGACTTATGGGAGACCAAAGCCTGAAATCAAGGAGAAAGTATTTGCCTTAAGGGATAAAGTTTACTAAGATTATCAGACATTACCCAATTTTACAGCCCAAAGAGCTATTTCAAGGGTTAGAAGCAGGTGGAACATATTACTAGAAGCTTTTAGGAAAGTAGAACCACATAGCCCAATTAATTATGAAGCAACTATCCACAGAGTGACTAATTACATGTAGTTGGGACAACAGCCCAAAAGGGAATTATGGATGCCCTTATCCTTCTAGCCACCTACACTCTTTTGGGCCCCTATACGACATCAATACTACTAGATTGGATCAGTTGGTTGAGGAGCATCAAGGAAATCACTTGGAACGTACAAGGGGGTTTTACCACACTTTCAGAAGTAGAAAGAAGGGAAAGATGATAGTCAATGATTTCAGGACCATAGCCAGGAAATACAATGCTTGAGGATAAGCATTCTGTTAGTAGGGGGCAGATGATGAGTCCAATTATTGCCTCAATTTTGTTATAATCTTCATATTTTGTTGATGCTCTGACAAACATTTCCAAAACATTTATGACTTATACTTATGTGAACTTATGCTAAGTAAAACTAAAGCCACAAAATCTATGGGTAGCTTGAGTGATATATTTTGTTGACTATTATAAATATAATGCAGTACTTCATATAGTTATTTCAAGCTGTGTTCTAACATTTAAGTAGGAGTTGAAAATGTTGACTTGCATATGTGTACCGAATGTTACTAACCTTTCAGGTAAATAAGGAGCAGTGTGAAGAGTGGTGCAACTGCATTAAAGAAGGAGCATTAGAAGACCAACCATGGCGGGAGAATCTAGCACGGTTCTGATGGATATGCCATGCTTTGAAGGAGTTGTTGTTCCAAAGAATATAGGGAATCAGTCTTGCTATATTTCTTCAGAACTATTATTCTGTTGTCAACAGTAATTGTATTATGTCATGGTTGTTTTATCTCCTCCATATTTGGTGAGGTTTAATGAGACTTTTTTGTTATGTTTTCAATAAGCATCAATCCTTGATATAAAGGGATTCTGACTGATTTAGGAGGTAATGAGAAAAGATAGAATTATGTATTCATTATAGTGGAATTTTCTCTATTTTGTTCTTCATGAGTTATTCAGTTGTTATGTAACCAGTTAAGAAGGATTTAATGGAAGAGTGATTTTGGATTATTTCTTGTGTTGATTAGTTAGCAGAAGCCAACTAAGGGGGCCCACTTGGAAGGTGTATTAGATTAAGTTAGAATAGATTTGCTTCCTATACTTTTCCTATTTTCAAATAGAGTTATTGTTTTACTCATGCAACATTGCCACTGTGGTTGTTCCTGCAGCATTTGCAAAGATGGGTATAGTGAATATTTTGAGTTTTTAGATAGGCTTAGATTCATTTCATAAGTTTTATGCAGTAATTCCATTCAATAGTCAAGTGTGTTTACTTTCCTGCAACAATAGCATAGATTCCTTGTATGCATTTTATCTTGTTGCAGCATAGGTGTTATGACTCCTAAAGGAACTTAGTGCACAAACTGTGTTGGCCCATTTCAAGTCTACGTCCCTAGGTTGACAATCTAAATGCATTTCATGATGGAATAGGTAATACGTAGCATAGATATATTACCCTTAAGAGAGACAATGGCATGATTATCTTTACCTATTGTGAGACTGTTCAATTAGAGAGGTCTTAAAACCCCCCCTTAGTTTAATAAGCCTAACATAGACAAGGTCAAACTCAGAAGAGAATGTATTTGGCAACCTCCTCCTGATGGTAGATACAAACTCAACTTCAATGGAGCATCTAGAGGCAATCCAGGAGAGGCAGGTATTGGTTTTTTTGTACACGACTCTAAAGGTCTTGAACTAGCTTTCTTAGCCAAGCCTCTAGGCAGTACCACTAATAATATGGTAGAAATGAATGCAATAGTAGAGGGCCTCAAATTGTGCATTAAAATGGGCATCATAGATAGTGATGTGGAAAGAGACTTTGTAATAACTATAAATGCTCTTAGTTCCCAATCTATACCTAATTGGAAACTAAGAGCTCTCCTAGAATTAGCAATAACCGTCACAAAAAAATTAAAATCCATTACTTTCAATCACATTTATAGAGAAGGAAACAAGAGGACTGATGAACTCACTAATCTCAGCATGAATGGAACCATAATCAACCCTTGAAATATTCGATGAAACCTCAATCAACAACACTCCTATAAGACCCCATCATTGTTAGGCTTAGGTCCCAACAAATAGAAGTTATACAATATATCCAATATAACAATCAAGATAATTCAAAAATTTCTTAACCCCCTTCAAACTAATTTAGACCTCCTACATAGAACTGCTCCACCAACAAGTTAAGAACTATGCCTCATACATTGGAATCAATACCCTCCCTAGTATAATCGGGACTACCTCAAACTCATTAAAGGAACATAATATATTTATCACCCCTAATAAAAATTAATATTAGAAAAACATTAGCAAAAATATCCCAACTAATGGCAAGGGTCCTACCACCTTAGATTCATTTTTGCTCCTATAAAATCACATCCTTTCCCTAAGATGCAAACAATGCATGATTAGTATTCATCCTAGATTTTCATTATTTATATCTCCCCACACTGGACACCTTTACAAGACGTGATCTCCCCCAAAAGGTAAGTATTAATTGAAAATATATGCCAGTAAATAAGGTGTAATTACAACATCACCCTCACACACGGGAATTAAAAATCATTAAGAGAGACACCTAGACTAAAAGAAAACTCCACCACAAGCTGCCATCCAACTAAGTTTCATTATTAATCTCCATCGTGATTCCCACACTAACTACAGCAGAGTTAAGACTTAGTATGCCTTAATCCAGACCCTCCTAAAATCTTCAAACGGGTGTAAAATAGTGTACAAGCCTAGTAGTGTGCCCTCAATCCCATAGCTAATCCACCTCTATTTTTTTAGAGCACCTTATTAACCATTGAGACAAATATTCTCACCTTTCAAACTGATAGTGTTAGGACAATGGCCTTCTATGGACCCATTACCATGGAGAGATAGAGTAGGATTATGAAACCTTTAGATGATATCTCTAGGAGAGCCCTCATCAAATCCCTAGGTGATCATCACTATGATTATGGTTTTAACCCTCGCTCTAATGGTCACCTAGTAGAGATGTTTATTTCCTTCCTTCTAATGGCTGACATCCTGAATGAGAGGATAGTGGAGACTTGTAGGAAGATATTCCTAAATAAATATCTTCATGGCTTAGAAAGAGAAGTCTTTAGCATCAATGACCATTTTCTCATTCCCCTGCCTAAGAAATACATACAGACTAAATTTGAGACTCTTCTCTAACATGACAACTTCACTTGGTGTCAAATCATCTTTATCAAGGACCAAGTCCTCTACAATAAGCACCCACTAGAGATGAAAATAAATGCCCTTTTCCTGATTAAATGGTTGAAGATGGAATCCATAAATAATAATGAATGGATTCTATAGTAATTCAGAGAGGATGGATTCAATACTCCAAACAATATTTCATCACTCCTAAAGGACTAGCTCAACTTGGAAATTAAATGCTTTGTAGTCAAGAACTGCCCATGGAAAAATTCATCAAGGCTACCTGAAAAGGAAGAGGACTCTGGCTTGGAGGAGGAAATGATCATTATTCCTTGTAAATAAACTAGGCCTTTTATAGTATATGTACTTTCTTATCATTCCTTTTTGTGTAATGAGATAATGGGCACACAGATATATCTTAAGACTTGCGTATACTATGTTTTCTAGCTTTATGTCAATACCTACAGAACACTAAGACTATATTTATATTTTCAGACATTCAAGCAATACTAATAAAAGTAGCTAATAGTATAAATTGTTATTCTTTCCTATGGTGTTACAATTGCTATGCTTCCCTATGTTGTCACAATTATAGTTATTGTAATCACCTGAAAATGGACAAGATCAATTAAGTGAGAAATCAAGGCAAGGATCAACACAATTAAATACAATTAAATCAAATCAAGATCAAATCAAAGATAAATTGCAATTGAACATTAATCCAAAATTAATTTAAAATCAAAAGCTATCAAATCAATTTAAATCGAACAAATCATGATAAATCAATTAATTATGTAATTAATCTAATTAATTATGTAATTAATCTAATTAATCACATAGTTCAATTTAAATCAAATCAACCCATTCAAGGGGTACACATGGCTAAACAAATTAAATCAATTCAATTAATTAATTCCTATTTTATCTCAACCACCAAATGGGATGAAAATCAATCAACCAATAGGAATTGACAACCAAGCTCAAATGGATCAAGCCTAAAATGAATCTCAATCACTCACTTGGAGGATGAATCTTGTCCACCCATTTTGTCTTCTTGTCCCAAGCTTTGAGGACACAATATTTAAATTGTCTTCAAAGGGTGGAACCAAGGACTTAACCCCAACTCAATCATGATCAACTCAACTACACCCCCTACCCTTGCCAAAATTTGTAAAATCAAGGCATAATTCACTCATAAATCATCCACAAATCTGAGAATAGCATCAAACCTCTTGCGAATTAGAGCTAGAAAGACAAATCTAGGAGCTAATTAGATAATTTCAATTTGGAATTAACATTTTTATTAGCTTTGCTTATCATTCTCATTTTAGGACTATCACTAATGGAGGCTTGCTGAGAGCTTTATCATTAGCATCCCTAAATAGAGATCCATAGAGTGCTTAATTGTCAATTTTTAGCTTAAATAGATTGCTATTTGTGGTAATTTAGTGTTTAGCATTTATTTTGAAGAAGTTATTTTTGAAAACATCCAAAGTCCTACTAACATAGATACATCAACAAAAGGAAAAGAAAAGGTTAGTGAGGAGAGTACTCTTGAGACAAAGAAAGAAGACCAAGATAGATCTATTCAAAGCTACACTAAGGAGGCTCATTACCAAAAAAAATGGACCATATGATGAAAAACTTTGAGAAACAATGTCAAATCAAACAAAAGGGAGTAGGTGAATACTCCTTATCCATGATGGACCTACTCTTATCTCCAAAATCATATGGAAAGCCATCTAATCTACCTCATAAATACAATGATTACTTTGTGAGGGATAATACATCTTCATTCATGGAGGAAGAAGACAATGAAATCCTAAACTAGTTATAAAAGGATGAAGAATCAAGTACCCATGAAAAGCGCATCCAAAATGTAAGCATTTCCACACATCAATATGGGAAAGGATTTCAAATCATGCAAAAAATGGGATACAAAGGACAAGGACCGTTAGGAACAAGAAATGAAGGACTCATTGAACCCATTGAAATGACATGGAGAGATAGCAAGGAAAAGATAGGATTAGGGTACCTAGAACAAGATTACACTCAAAAGAACTATCCTAAGATCTATGACCAAATTTTACAATTAGGTTCTCAAAGTGATGAGGATTCCAACAATTGGGAATGGAACTCATTGTCAAGTGAGTCATGTCAAGATAAAGAATTTAATGTTATCCACACCTATACTCCTAGAAAAGGGAAAGAATCAATTGCAGAATCAAGTAAGAATCAAGCCTCAAGTTCTAGTCAAGTGGTCTTAGATAATGTCCTAATTCAAGCAATTGAAATAAATCAATGGGTAGGAGAACCCTACATACCATCATGGAGACCTATTATGGAATAATCAAACCCTAGGTTTAATCCACGAGATTTTTACCCAATGGAAACCTTAGAGGATTCTAGTGAGGAGGATTTTGACCCTAGTTCTCTAGAACATTTGGAAGAGGTGCATGTTATAGACTTAAGAGATACAATTTTGAACCTTCAAATGAAGTCATGACCCTAAACCCTATTGGCCTAAACCAAAACATTGATCCTTTGACCCTAATATATCTAGAATTAATTGAATGGGATTCCATTGAACCTACCATACTCCCAACATTTTTGAATGACAACTTGGTGTCCCAATACCTAAGTGTAGTTGAACCTTCTTCTACCATAGAATATTAGGAAGGAGTGACAAAGGAAAGTATCCAAACTCTCAATTCAATAAAAAATAAAAAAAATAAAAAAAATAAAAAGAATCTAATGTTGAAAACCACATTGTGGAAACATTAGATCAAAAAGAGAAAGAAATAAAGAATGGTTCCAAACGTGAAAACCCAACTGAGGCACCTAGGGAAGGGAGTTTGGATACTTTACCTGAGAACTTTGAAGAAAGATCTCCTATCTTGATCAAACCAATAGAAAAGGTAAATATTGGATCAGAATCAGAACCAAGGATCATACACTTAGCAGCATCTCTATCTAGTGAGGAAAGAAAAGACTTCATCAAATTTTTTAAGGAAAATCAAATCAATTTTGCATGGTCTTATGATGATATGCCAGGATTAGATCCAAATTTAATCATACATCACTTAAACATAAAAGGAGTCAGACCAGTAAAGTAGAAGTTAAGAAAGATGCATCCACACATAGCTTTACTTGTAAAAGTGGAGTTGGAAAAATTGTTGAAAGTTGGGTTGATAAGAGCCATTGATTATGCCCAATGGATTTCAAACATTGTATTAGTTTCAAAAGCTGACAAGTCCATCAGAATTTACATGAACTTTAGGGATATCAATCTTGCATGTCCTAAAGATGAATTTTCATTACCGAGCATAGACACTATTGTAGATCTAATAGTAGGACATTCAATGTTCTCACTCTTGGATGGGTTTAGTGGCTATAATCAAATAAAGATAGCACCTGAAGATAAAGACAAAACAACATTTACATGCGCATGGGGGACATTCTGTTGGAATGTTATGCCCTTTGGTCTAAAGAATGCTGGAGCGACCTATCAAAGAGCCATGACAATGATATTTCATGACATGATGCACAAGTTCATGGAGGATTATGTAGATGATACACTTTCTAAATCTCACTCAAGAGAAGAACATCTACCCATTTTAGAGAAAATTTTTGAAAGATTGGAGCAATTCAAAGTAAGGCTAAATTTGAAGAAGTGTGCATTTGGCATTCAATCAGGAAAGTTACTAGGGTACATTATTTCAGCAAAAGGAATAGAGGTAGACCCCACCAAAGTAAAAGCCATCATGTAAATGGAAGCACCTAGAAACATAATTTGGATGAGATCTCTTCAAGGTAGGATCCAATCCATTCGAAGGTTCATCTCTCAATTGGCAAAAAAGTGCCATAATTTTACTCAATACCTTCATAAGGACATAGCTTTCAAATGGGATGAGAAATGTGAAGAAGCCTTCAATTTGTTGAAGAAATATCTAATGAACCCTCCAAATTTGATGCCACCTATAAGAGGCAAGCCTTTGATTCTATACATTTCAGCAACTGAACACTCATTAGGGGCACTCTTGGCACAAGAAGATGAATTAGGATAAGAAAAGGCCATATACTACATAAGTAGAACTTTTGTGAAATATGAGTTGAACTACACCTTCATCGAAAGGGAATGTTTGACCGTAGTTTTTGCTTCCCAAAAATTGTGCCACTATATGTTATCCCACAAGATTATACTCATTGCAAAGATAGATCCCTTGAAATATCTTTTTAGCAAAATAGCATTGAATGGAAGACTAGCCAAATGGGTCATGGTGCTAAGTGAATTTGACATAGAATATGTGGATCGAAAATCTATCAAGGGCCAAGTCATAGCTGATCAGTTAGCAGAATCACCATTACAAGATGACCATCCAATACAAGTGGAATTTCCAGATTCTAAAATTGTGAATGTGGAAGCAAATACATGGCAACCAAATTTTGATGGTTCTTACACACATCATGGATCAGGAGCAGGCATACTTTTGATTAATCCTCAAGGGTCTACAATTCCTAAATCATACAAATTTATATTCCCATGCACAAATAACATATTTGAGTATGAAGCATTGGTCATTGTAATAAAACTGGCATTAGAATGGAAAGTGACAAAACTACAAGTCTATGGAGATTCACAATTAGTTATCAATCAAATTAATGATGAATATCAGACAAAAGATGACAAGATGATACCTTACAAGGATATGGTTGAGAATCTCAAGAAATACTTCACTCTCATCACATTTGAGAAAGTACCAAGAGAGAAGAATAAAGCAGTAGATGCAATGGCTACTTTGGCATCACTTCTCCAAATACTAGATCAAAGCGCCATATATAAATTCCTAGTAGAAGAAGATGAGCAACCCACATGTGACCCTACCCATCCTCATACCATTTTTTTGCTAACTGGACATGAATCACCTTGGTATGGAGACATTTACACTTAAAATACCAAATCCTACCCATAGACCAAACCAGGAAGCAAAAGAAAAGCTTTATCCAACAAGCTGCTCATTATACCTCAATATCTGAAACATTGTATCGTAAGAGTCTAGATGGCATGCTTCTTAGATGTATAGAAAAAGAGGAATCAAATATAGCCTTATGAGAAATTCACAAGGGCATTTGTGGGTCACATTCGAATGGTTTAACCCTAGCTAAGAAACTTCTTAGAATAGGATATTTTTGTCCTACGATGGAGAAAGACACTTTTTACTTTGCTAAGACTTGTAGAAAGTATCAATATAATGGAAACTTGATATATGTACCCACACAAGAGCTTCATCCTATGACAACACCGTGGCCATTTTATCAATGGGGTCTAGACTTAATAGGAATGATTTATCCACCATCTTCAAATGGTCATAAATTCATTATCATGGAAATAGAGTACTTTACTAAATGGGTGGAAGTTGTACCCTTATCAACTACAATAGGAAAATAGATATCCTTGTTTATTCTAAACCACATAATATGTAGATATGGTGTACCTCATGCCATCATAATGGATAGTGCCAAGAATTTTAAAAACAAGGATTTAAAAGAGATATGCACAAAGTTTCAAATGATCCACCACTCATATTCAATATATTACCCCCAAGGTAATGGACAAGCCGTAGCAATGAATAAAAAAATCTTAAAGATATTGAAGAGAACTGTGGACAATTTAGGGAGAGATTGGCATATAAAAATAAACCCGACCTTAGCTACACCATTTTCCTTAGTCTTTGGAACAGAAGCAATTTTACCTTTGGAGGTAGAACTTCCATCTTTAAGAGTATCTCAACATGGTTTAATAAGTGAGGAAGATTATAGAGTTTCTATGTTGCATGAACTAGAACTGCTAGATGAAAAACATCAACAAGCAATTGATCACTTGAAAGTATATCAAAACCGAATGTCAAGGACTTATAACAAGCATATCAAGTCAAGAACATTCCAAATAGGTGACTTATTTTTATGAGAGAATCCCAAGAATCAATAAGAAAGAGAAAAGAAAGGAAATGGGAAGCAAACTAGTTAGGACCTTTTGTGATCAATTCATCTTTTGGAACAGGTGCCTATAAGTTAGCTAATTGTGATGGAGAAGAGTTACAAGAACCTATCAATAGCATTCATCTCAAAAGGTTCTACACATGAAGCATATGAAAGAGGATAAAGAAAAAGAGTATCAGAAAATCAGATGGAAAGCATCCTATTTATTGTACATAGTCAAAAGAGATCTTGAAAATACCAATAACATTAAAAAGAAGAAAAGAGAAAACAAATCAGAAATGCAGAAAAGATAAAAAATAGTGGAAAATTAAGCATGAAGAAAGCCAAAACATTCAAAAATGATCCTCAAAAAGATGTTGTCTTGGTGAAAACCTAGCAAATAGGCACCTTGATGATATGAAAAGAAAAAAGTGAAAAAAAGAGAAAATACAAAAAAAGAGAAAAAAGAGAAAAAGTGCCTTGGTGAAAACCTAGCAAATAGGCACCTTGGTAGCAAAAAAAAGGGAAAAGCTTTAAAAATAGAAAAAGAAAGCAAGATCCATTCAATCGGTGAAAACCTAGTAAACAGGTGCCATTGAAAGTCCTAGTCAATTGCATACCTAGCAGTCATCCTTGTAAATATTGCATTCACCAGCATTTGTGTATATTGCATAATAAAACCCCACAGTTGCATTTGTAAGTACCTAAAGATTTTGGTCACCTAATCTGCAAATTGTCCTAAGTCCCATAATTGAAATCATATCAAATTGGGGGCAATCTACTCTAAAGGAGGAAGGATTCATCAAAAGAAAATTTCAATCAGTCATCGAATCAATTCATCAAAAGTGCAAGTAAAATGCTTAATCAAATCCTAATGCCAATCCAATTTGAACTAAATGCAAAATTTGATCTGAGATCTTACATGACCCTATTTTTATCAGGATTAAAAGTATGAAATGGATGGAAATATACTTGAAATATGGATTTGAAAAACATTGCAAAAAATTTTCTTAAGTGTTGACTTGATTGATGAAATCATATCTTTCTAGCGAATCGATGAAAGTTTTTAAACTAGATAAGCTATGATGAAAGCATGATATTTTATTGATGTTTGAATGACTGTCTTAAGATCAAAGTTTTAAAGAATGTATCATTTATCTAAGGATGTGATCATCAAAGAATCATCGAGGACTTGTACATATGATGAAACCGAGATTTTTGTTTATTTACACAAAAAGATACCTTGGATATTTTGATGTTTAATATGATAATACCAAAATCCACTTGCAACATAGAATCTGACAAAATCGGTATTCTCACTCTCGTGATTGACTTTAATCAGTGATAGTCGTACCAGAAAGAGATGGGAAAGCAAAGAAAGAGGTGCAAAAAGTATTCATACCATCATGGTTGAACTAGTGATGGTTGTACTCAATGAGGATTCCAAAAACTGCTCAATGATGAATATAAGCTCCAAATTTATGAATAGTGACAGTTAGTTGCATACATCCTAGATTAAATGCATTTAAAGTATTTGCCTTTCTTAGCTCTAAAATTTAAATTGCAAGAGAAGAAGAGAAAGGGGGTGTAGTAAAATCAAAAATCAAATGAACATCAAAAACTATATGTGATCAAGTGTGTTGGAAATAAAAAATAAAGGTGCATTCCATTAGTTCGCTTGCATTGTTAGATCCATGTTACCTTACATTCATTTAAGATTTTTTTCACCCTATAGTTCAATTAGATCCATGTTATCTTGCATTAAGTTTCATTCATTTTAATCTAAGTTCATTACATATAGCTTACATTAATTACATTAATTTGCATGCATCATTTAAATCATTTTCATTAAGTAACATTTCATTAGGTTGCATTCATTTTAAAGCTCGTCTCATTTAAGGGTGCATTCTTTAAATCATTCATATCAATCCATTAAGTGCATTTACCATTACATTTGTTAAGGTTCATTGCATCCATTAAAATAATTTTAATTCATCATTAGCTGCATATCATTTAGTTCATTTTAACATGGCACATTGCATTATTCATTTAAATCCATACATTTAGTTTCATCCTATATTGTATATCATTGCACTATCATGGCATGACATTCATTAACATCATTCATCTATATCACATATGACATTTAGAATCATTGATCATTAATTATCCATAATCATTATACATTACATCATATAGGTCCATCACATTACATCCATATATCCATAAATTTATTGCATTACATTACATCGCATTAACCATTGCATCATCATCTAACACATCTATATATAATTTGCATCCATAAAGAATTAATATCATATCATTAATCATACAATGCATCATTAAATTCATATTGCATCCATTCATCTATTCTATGTCATACATAAGACAAACATTTAAGCATAAATAGAACATATGCATCCATCATAAAACTACATTCTAAAAAGCATAAAACAAAGCATATAGGAGATGGAACCATATATATTTGCATATCATAGTAAAACACCTGAAACATGAGGTCCAACACATGATGACATCACATAAAGTAAATGTATCAAAACTACGAAGCAAAGTCTATGGTACCATCATCATAAATCAATGAAGTATCAAAGTCTACGATATCATCAATGAAAAATCTGGAAATCAAAGTCCATTAGAGTATCAACAAGTATCAAACACATAAGGTAACATCAATTGATCAAAAGAATACAAAAAAGTCCCATGTCTCGATATCAAAAATGAGATCATCATATACATCAATAAATAGAAGAATATATTAGATCAATATGGATCAACTGGCTGAGCCACCAGCACCATCACCACCATCAGGACCAGGACCAGTATTAGGAGGACGGCTCAAACTAGCCTATAGCCCATGCTAACTCATAGCGGCCATAAAAGCCTACATCATACCATTGAGCTACCTAACCTCATGTCTAATCTTAGAAACATCTAACTATAAAGCTCGAACCTCTGATGCAGCCACCAGAGCCTCTGAACTAGGAACCTATGTAGAAGGAGTCTGTGGTGGAGGCATAGAAGAATATGTCATAGAAGAAGATGGAATGGAAGAAGATGGAGCATATAAAAATGGAACAAAAAAAGAAGAAGATGGATGAGATGAAGAAGATGGCATAGAAGCAGAAGCAGGTGCCTATGCTAGAGGAGCCTGTGGACCAACTGGTGAGATAACTTGCGGAGGAGCCTGTGGAGGAGCCTATGCTGGCCTACCCTATGCCTGATCTAATAAAGCATGTGTGGCCTAGGAATCCAACTACCTCTAACACCTAGCCCTATGAAGAGCATGTATATCTACTAGATCCCTAGCAACCTGGTGTAAAGCTCTATCCACACCTTGATCCCTCACCTAACCACCACCCCTAGGAGGAATGGGAGCAGCAGCAATAACTGGAATCAATATTCTCCCTACTCTAGCTGCTTGATGACCTAGTCATCCCCGACATGCTCATATCCTACCTCCACCCCTACCACCATCCCCATCTCCACCATCATCTCCACCGTCATCATCAGACTCTACATCGATACCAGGTACCCTCTCAGCTAGATCTGTAAATCTTGGAAATGGGTTCCAAGTGAACCAATCTGCATAATCATCAGTCATACCAACATCAATAACATGATCTCGCATATCCCATGGTAAATGACCCAAGTCTTGAATCTCTTGTTGTGCTGTCCTGAAATCAACAATAGGATCCCATAGTGATCTCTTGGCCTGAACCCAGGCATACATAGCAATACCCTATAGCATACCCTAAGTGTGACCATACTGACATAGCACCCACCAAAAGAAAAATATCTCTATAATATGTGGTGTATGACCAATCATCCAACAAGGATAGCACATAAAGGAAGCTCAGTCACATCCTCTGGCCATGGCTCATAACCTAGGTAGGGACGCCAGATGACCTGATCCATATCATCAATGACCCTACACCAATAATCAAGCTTGCCCATGTGGGCCTGTACAACCATACCCTCATACATCCAGGTGAATGGCCATCGCAGATCATGATGTCATGCTGCAATAGGTCTCATCATTGAGAGATGCTCCTAGATCCAAAGCTATAATAAGATAACTCCTACGGAGAGAGTAGAAAAATGTCAGTATACAACTATATGCAACTCATGATAGAGTTGTGCTAGAATGCAGGATCCCCAATCAAACCGTTGAGGCTGAGCCATCAAGTCATCTAGAATAGGACCCAAACTGACTACAAATCCATGTCCTCGTCGATCTAGTACAAGGAAACCTCCAGTCAAGGCACCCAATACAGTTGGAAATTTTGGAAAAGAATGAAACTGTGACCACTGAATATGGTCATCACTAATCATGTGATCCTGGAATACCCAATGACACGTTGCACCATCATAGACCTGATCATAAAAGACCAACTCTCCTTGAGTAGGAATACGGAGGAGGCAGTATACATCCTCAAGGGTGATCGTCATCTCCCCCATCAACAAGTGAAAAGTATTATGGTCCGAGTGCCATCTCTTGGCCATAGCAATAATCAGACCTCAATTCACTTGAAATTAAGGTAGGGGAAGTAGAAAGGATAGTTTGCATCTGCCTATGTGCCAGCGATCCAGAGCACTCGATTCATCAATCATGCTAAATGGTAACGGATATAAACCTTGAATGGCCAGTGACTTAAGCACTACCTACAAAAAGCAAGTTAAATCACATCAGTTTTGAAATCAGATATCTTTTGAATTATTCTAAGTCAATCAAACATTTACAAAATATCAAACCACAATCAATTTTCCTAATTCTATTCAAAGAGGACAGAAAATTTATCATCATCCATCATCTAAATCTAGATTGACAATCAAACATTCAAACTACAATTGACTTAAACTAACATCCTACAACTCACTACCAAATCAAGTTTCTTACCCAAGCCAATCAATTGGTTGATGACACTAAACGGTTTGGAAAATTGACTAAGTCTTTAAAAAAATTTCTTACCAGGGTAAAAGTGCTATTTTAATGCTCAAAAGTGCTATTTGGAAAAAGCGCAACTAAAAATTTTAAAAGTGCTATTTAAACAAGTAAAAGCATTGTTCTAAGGTGAAAGCGCTAAAATTTTGTAAATGTGCTAAAGAAAAATTTGGACGTGCTAATGAAAACATCAAAAGCGCTAAAGATTTTAAAAGCACTAAGGAAAAATTCAAAAGCGGGGCAAGCCCTAGTTCTAACGTGCAAACGTGCTAATTCAAAGTGTGAACGTGTTGTTTAAAAGTGTAGAAGTGCTAAAAAAAAGTTCAAACGCGCTATTAAAATGTGTAAACGCACTATTTCAATTGAAAAATGCAGAAAAATAGGGTTCTGGTAAGAAAAATCCAAATTTCTTGAAATTAAGTGCATTAATTTGAAACTAGAGAGGATCAAGCACTTACCGGAGGTCCGTAGGTCGGTGGCTGATGATATCGTCGATCATGCTCAAATCTATACTCTCTAATTAGGATCACCATCATGAAAAGCTCAGAGGGAGTTAGAGCAAAAAGTCAACTAAGCAAGTGAAAATGAATAATGAAAATGACTTTTTACCCCTTTATATAGGCCATTTTGACCTAAAAAGGGCATCTTTGACTAGAACATGCTTAGGGACCCAAATTTTTCACCAAATCTACCAAATCAGGGGCATTTGTCATCACATGAATGCAAATTCATTATCGGAAATGAAATCAAAATTCATTATAAAATGGACCTAATCAATGCAAAATGACCTAAACCGTCATCTTTTTCAAAACATCTATCAAATTTCATTTTATTTTCGAGGGGGCATACACTCAGATAATCAAAAACAATAGCAATATCATCAAATCAGGAGAATGACCATCAAATCAAAGCATAATCTTTTATCAGAAAAAATTTCACTTATCAATCGAAAGGGGCATCAAACATCATATCAAATCAAATCAAGTACCATATCAGGGAATTGTCATCAAATCGATCATCAGGACAACAAATCAATCAGAACTGCATCAATCCTATCATCAAAATCTACATTGAACATCGAACATCAAGATCAACCATCGACGAAATCAGGACCTTATATTAGTTGAATCAAGACATTCTTTGAATTGACACATTGCGCATGTCAACTCAAAGAGGGGCATTTGTAATCACCTGAAAATGGACAAGATCAATTAAGTGATAAATCAAGGCAAGGATCAACACAATTAAATACAATTAAATCAAATCAAAGATAAATTGCAATTGAACATTAATCCAAAATTAATTAAAAATCAAAAGCTATCAAATCAATTTAAATCGAACAAATCATGATAAATCAATTAATTATGTAATTAATCTAATTAATTACATAGTTCAATTTAAATCAAATCAACCCATTCAAGGGGTACACATGGCTAAACAAATTAAATCAATTCAATTAATTAATTCTTATTTTCTCTCAACCACCAAATGGGAGGAAAATCAATCAACCAATAGGAATTGAGAACCAAGCTCACAGGGATCAAGCCTAAAATGAATCTCAATCACTCACTTGGAGGATGAATGTTTTCCACCCATTTTGTCTTCTTGTCCCAAGCTTTGAGGACATAATATTTAAATTTTCTTCAAAGGGTGGAACCAAGGACTTAACCCCAACTCAATCATGAGCAACTCAGCTACACCCCCTACCCTTGCCAAAATATATAAAAGCAAGGCATAATTCAATCATAAATCAACCACAAATCTGAGAATAGCGTCAAACTTCTTGCAAATTAGAGCTAGAAAGGCATATCTAGGAGCTAATTAGATAATTTCAATTTGGAATTAACATTGTTATTAGCTTTGCTTATCATTTTCATTTTAGGACTGTCACTAATGGAGGCTTTCTGAGAGCTTTATCATTAGCATCCCTAAATAGAGATCTGTAGAGTGATTAATTGTCAATTTTTAGCTTAAATAGATTGCTATTTGTGGTAATTTAGTGTTTATTTTGAATTATTGATGATACTAACCCTATGAAGGTACTTTTTCTAGTACACAATTGTATCATCTTAAAATGGAAGCACTTCCATGTTAAGAGCATTTAGCCCTCCGAGTGAGTGGTCTGGGGCCATGTTAAGTGCCTTGATTGGGTCTTTGCATGTATCTAGCTATTTCCCCCTTGTTATGCTTCTCTCCTCATTTCCAGCCTTTTCCAAATAGTTTTCTCTGAGAATTTGGAGTTTTTGACTATCTGGGTCAAAGACAACCTGGTAGGTTTAAGGATGACCTAGACCCTGACCTAGGTCAAGGACAACCTCGACCCTAACCTAGGGAAGTGTCTACCTCATCCCTAACTCTAGGTCCAATTTTTAGATTCAGGGAGTTTTGGGATATCGGGTTTCAAAAAGTTTTTTTTTTCCCACTTTCGGGTCAGCCATTTCGGGTTTCGAAATGGTAAATCATTAAATTTCATTTAATTTGGGTCCATTTTTAGGGGTTAAGGTTAATTGGGATTTAATTCTCCAATGTCAACCTTCTCTAGAGGTTTGTGCCCTAGATCACTATAAAAGGAAGCCTTCCTCTCTCATTTTCTCCATCCATTGTCAAGAGCAAGATCTCTCAAGTGCAATCAAGTTTTGGCAATCAAGTTTCCATCCACATCCATGATCAAGCATTTCATCAAGCATTCTCAAGGAATTTTTCAAGTCCTATTCTCCATTCAAGTTCTCCTTTGAAGATCAAGGATTCAAGCATTCAAGCTTTTGAAGGGATTTGGTTCAAGCATTCAAAATTCATCATTCAAAACCCTAGATCTAGCCATCATGGTGGTGTGATCTTCCTTCAAGATCCTTTGTTCATCTTCAAGATCCATTCATTCTTCTATCAAGGTGGATTCCAAGCATACAATCATGGAGGTGTTGGATTTACATTCATGGTTTTGATTTACATTGTTGTGTTCAAGCTTTCATATCAATATACTTGTTTACATTTCAAATACAATTGCATATCTATTGAATATCATAGCTTCATTGTAAGATCTACTTCTACTACTTGCTAGCATTCTCCATTTCAATTTCATTATTAAGGTTGATTCCAAACTAAGGTTTGACCAAGGCAAACCCCTCATCCAAACAACAAAACCATTTTTCTTGCAGGTATAGGTACAAGACTGCAAATCAGAGCTTGGATCTGAATACCCTTTTTAGTGAACTTTTGAGATCTGTGAATAGATTTTCCGTTGGAGTTGTGTTGGGTCAAGGATGACCTTCAGTGGGGGGTAGGATCCTGTCCCGGGGTAAGACCTTGCTCTGCTATCTGGGTCAAGGACTACCTACTTCTCGAAAGACAAAAAAAAATTTAGGTTTTCTCTGTCTCAACATTTCCAATCCGAAACAGGTTGCAGAATTTCCCGAAACTACACACAAACATAAGAAATCAACATTTTCTAGATCTACCTTATTTTCAAGGTTAGTATTTCCCTTCCATTTATCTCAAATTTCAAGCATATACCTTTCATATTAGATTATAGGATTTTCTCCTTTCTTCATATTCTCCATTGTTTGATTCTTTTGTGCATTGATCACTTCTTTGTGATTAATCCATTTGGATCTTTCCTTTTGAGAATTTGGATTGAGGATAGGTCCTATATTCTACCCCATTCATAGAGGTGGGTCCATTTCACATCTATTCATTTTGGTGAACCCGACAAGCTTACTCTCTTTCTTTTTGGTGTTAGATTTCCCTTTAAGATTAGATTTGGTTTATGCTCTTGCATTTTTAATTCAAAAACACAAAACAAAAAATCCAAATATTCAATAAAATATAAAAACATTTCTTGCATTTCATTTACTATGGAGATTTTTAAGATGCTTTGGTGTGTGGTCATGTTCTTTATTACCCTTCTTTTAGCATCTCTATACCATACCTATGATGTTTATGAGAGTATCATTCACTTCATTATGTTGATGACTCTTCATTTTGCACTTGCTTATGCTTTTGTGAAATTGACCAATACTAGTCTTCCTACATTCAAAAATTTCATTAAAGATTTATGTGATAGCCTTATTACTCTTTTGGATTATGTGAAGTATTTGGTAGATGATAGACCATCTCCTAATCTTCCTAATCCTAATCCTATCAATCCTAATCTGATTCCTAATCTTCCTATTCCTAATTCGATGCCTAATTCTCCATCTGCTATCCCTAGTTCTTCCCTTACTTATGATGGGATTCAAGCTATAGTTCAGGATTGGGATGTGCAAGAATTCTTTGATTTACCTTCTCCTCCAATTCATGATGATATTAAAGGAAAGGGTAAAGAAAATTCTTCAAAACCTATTATTCCACCTTATACAACCTTTACTCATGAACATGATAAACAATCACCTCTTGTAGAAGCTTTACATAATATGTACACTACCGAATATAATATGGTGACTAAACAAGGTTATAGAGGTTTAGGGCTTGGAGTTAATGAGCATGGTATTAGGTTTCCAATTCATATATCCCCTAAATAGGATCTTCATGGTGTCGGTTGTTCAAAATCTCAAGTCAAGGTAGGAGATGTTGATTGTCATCCTCCTCTTCATATTCTTCTCCCTACACCTAAAATAGAAAACCCTAATATTCGACAAGTAGTGGCTAAGAAGGTATATGTTGAGTTAATGAATTCCAAGAAAGAAATCTTTAGACCTGTGTTAATAGATGCTTTATACAAATATAAATGTCCTTTTCATTATAGTAATACACATTTACTTGCTGATTGTAAACATTTCAACTTATATGTTAGAGAAAGAGCTACTTTAGGAATTATATCTCACTCTCGTGTAGTTTTACAATTCATTCATAATTTCAATATAGGGAATTCCCCTCATTCTGATATAATATAGATCTCTTTTCCTCTTGTCTCTGGATTGGGGGGAAAGAGGTGTATTTCCATCCAGTCTCCTAGGATCCATTAGGTCTTTTAATGGGGCTTAATTGGTATTCTTTCTTTCCTATCTCTCTATGGTTTTGTATTATGTTTATAATCATCCATAGATCTTATTCAAGATATCTTTTCTAAGACATTTGTTTTGAAAAGGTACCCCTTGTCTCTATACTTGGGGGGCAAGGTTCTTCCTTCTCTCTCTTTTTCTAGAGAACTGCTTTCCTTAGCTTAGTGGTATTTGTTTATATTGCAATATTATTTCATCATATTGACATATTTTTTGACTATGGATAACCTTTTTATATGAGAATTTTTTGTCCTAGGTCATCACTTCTTCTCTATGTTGCAAATCATGTTCTTTATAAACTCTCACCCTTGTTTTGGTGTTAGAGTTGTTTCCCTCATTCCAAGGATTCATTTTCCTCTTCTTTGTAGAGGGGGCTTGATGATTGAATCTTGGTTCCCGCCTTTTGAAAGATGATATTTTATCTAAAAGCACTCCTCCATGGTGGGGGTCTTGTTGATAAGATCTCTTTCATTGAGGATCCTTTTTCCACCATTGACATATCCTTTTCACAATTATCTATACTCTTTGATGTAGGGCTCAATACCCCTCACTAAGAATATGGTGTACATTGTTGTTAAACAGGATATCTCCTTGCATTGTGAAGTTGGTATCCTCTTCCTCTTCCTTATCTTGTCTAGTAGACTTCCATGATAAGGAGGGGGGCATATATAGGGTCTCCCTTGTACTATATTTTTTTATTTTTACATGCTAAATCTTGGAAGGTAACGCACATAAGTTGCTAAATCCTAAAAAAGACATGCATTTATATGCTAAATCTTCTGAAGGTAACGCATGTAAGTTGCTAAATCTTGAGGAGACATGCATTTCCAATATGCTAAATCCTAGAAGGTAATGCACATAAGTTGCTAAATCCTGAATGGACATGCATTTTCAATTTTCAAGTATGCTAAAACTTCCAAAGGTAATGCACATAAGTTGCTAAATCCTGAGGAGACGCGCATTTCATATTCATAGTGATACAAGAAGGTGGATCTATGGGTATTCCAAAAGCTATTAGAAGATGTATTACAATTGCAAGCATAGTTTATGGGTGAACTATCAGGTTTGGCCACCTTTTTGGCTCTTCCTCCCTTGGTGATTCACGGTAAGGTGGGCATCTTACTGGGCGAGGTAATCACTCTTTTTCCTTTCTCTCTTTTTGCTTTCATGCTAGTAGGATGACATCATGAATTTGTGTTATTTATAGTGTTTCTCTTGTCTTTCTTATGTAATCATTTATGCTTTTATGATAGCTTTCCAAATATGATATTAGTATGGGAAATATTTCTTAGCGAGGTTTCTTATGCTAGTTGATTTGGGTTTGTTTTAGTACTAACCCCTCTTTTGTGTCTTTTTCCTTTTTGTTTTTGCACTTTCATGTGTGTATGTTGAGTTAGAATCCTTAGCTTGGGGGCTTGTGTCCTTAGCTAAGTGTTATTTTATCTCATTGCAAATCCACTTGGATCTCTTCTTTCTTCTCCTTTACCAAGAATTTGCATCGAGTCCATACTCTTGCTAAAGTGGGAGCTTAATGTATCATCTTAAAATGGAAGTACTTCCATGTTAAGAGTGTTATCCCTTCGAGTGAGTGGTCTAGGGTCATGTTAAGTGCCTAGATCAGGTCTTTGCATGTATCTAGCTATTTCCCCCCTGTTCTACTTCTCTCCTCCTCATTTCCAACCTTTTTTGAATAGTTTTCTCTGAGAATCTAGAGTTTCTGACTGTCTAGGTCAAAGATGACCTGGTAGGGTCAAGGATGACCTAGATCCTGACCTAGGTCAGGGATGACCTCAACCTGACCTAGGATGGTGTCTACCTCATACCTGACCCCAGGTCCAATTTTTAGATTCCAGGAGTTATGGGATATCGGGTTTCAGAAAGTTTCTTTTTCCCGCTTCCAGGTCGGCCATTTCGGGTTTCAAAATGGTAAATCCTTAAATTGCATTTAATTTGGGTCCATTTCTAGGGGTTAAGGTTAATTGGGATTTAATTCTCCAATGTCAGCCTTCTCTAGAGGTTTGTGCCCTAGATCACTATAAAAGGAAGCCTTCCTCTCTCATTTTCTCCATCCATTATCAAGAGTAAGATCTCTCAAGTGCAATCAAGTTTTGGCATTCAAGTTTCCATCCACATCCATGATCAATCATTTCATCAATAATTCTCAAGGAATTTTTCAAGTCCTCTTCTCCATTCAAGTTCTCCTTTGAAGATCAAGGATTCAAGCATTCAAGCTTTTGAATGGATTTGGTTCAAGCATTCAAGATTCATCATTCAAAACCCTAGATCTAGCCATCATAGTGGTGTGATCTTCCTTCAAGATCCTTTGTTCATCTTCAAGATCCATTCATCCTTCTATCAAGGTGGATTCCAAGCATACAATCATGGAGGTTTTGGATTTACATTCATGGTTTTGATTTACATTGTTATGTTCAAGCTTTCATATCAATATACTTGTTTACATTTCAAATACAATTGCATATCTATTGAATATCATAGCTTCATTGTTAGATCTACTTCTACTACTTGATAGCATTCTCCATTTCAATTTCATTATTAAGGTTGATTCCAAACTGGGGTTTGACCAAGGAAAACCCCTCATCCAAACAACAAAACCATTTTTCTTGTAGGTACAGGTACAGGACTGTGAATCAGAGCTTGGATCTAAATACCCTTTTTGGTGAACTTCCAAGATCCGTGAACAGATTTTCCGTTGGAGCTATGTTCTTTCAAGGATGACCTTCAGTGGGGGGTAGGATCCTGCCCTAGGGTAAGACCTTGCCCCGCTATCTAGGTCAAGGACTACTTGCTTCCCGAAAGACAAATTTTTTTGGGGTTTTCTCCATCTCGACATTTCTAGTCCGAAACAAGTTGCAGAATTTCCTGAAACTGCACACAGACATCAGAAATCAACATTTTCCAGATCCACCCTATTTTTGAGGTTAATATTTTCCTTCCATTTATCTTATATTTCAAGCATATACCTTTTATAGTAGATTATATGATTTTCTCCTTTCTTCATATTCTCCATTGTTTGATTCTTTTGTGCATTGATCACTTCTTTGTGATTAATCCATTTGGATCTTTCCCTTTGAGAATTTGGATTGAGGATGGGTCCTATATTTGACCCCATTCATAGAGGTGGATCCATTTCACCTCTATTCAATAGTTATATGTAAAGATCTACAAGCAGCTTAAACTAGAGGGTACATAGATCAAAGAAGATCCCAGGCCAAACACCACGGTATTGACAAGTAGGTAATTAACACCATACATTTTGGAAATAAGGTTGCCTCAGATAAAATTCCACCTCTTTATTCTGAATTCTACATTTTCACTCCTTTAACCTAGGGATTTAACTTGTTATGGCTTTTAGAGTTTATCTTATTACAAAATAGAAAAATGTCTAATGTGTGTAGATCTAAATATAACCCTTATGATTTCTTACAAGAATTCAGTTAAAACCCTAAGGTTACTTCGTAGAAGGCATGACTGAGGAGATATGAAACTAAAACCAAATAATTAGAATCTATCATGTTTGTAAGCATAATGCTCTCCTCTATTAGACTCTATACAAAACCAGCTAAGCCTTTAAGACATTTATATACACAAAGAATGAATCATCCAAATATTCAAGTTCAAAGATCACAAAGGGACCACAAAGTAGGAGTAGCCATAGAGAAATAGGGAAACCCCTCAATGCACAAAGGAAACCAGTGATCTTAAGATTGGATTAATTAAAGCAACTTATTTCCCAAGGCTCCCAAGCTTTGCCAAATTTTCATTTAACAATAAAAGAAGATAAAGGCATGGTTTAATAATAATATGTCAAGCTAAAAAATACTTATACACACAGGTTAACATCAATCTTAATTTTGAATATAATAATATCAAGAATACTCTTACACATTAAGGCTCTATCACAAGATTATCACTATTAGTATTTAACATTAGAACAACAATGTATTACTTTACAACCAACTCTGGTGAAACAAAGGTTTTAAAAAGGTAAGATCTAAATAATTCAATAAACATCTCCTCATGATTTTATCAATTCTTTACTTTAAGATAATAAAAATGAATGAAGTATGGAATGAGCAATATATGCTTGCTTAGGATCAATATAGGTAGGTTCTCCCATCCAAGCAAGCAATACAAGCCAGATGAAAATTCTAGGCTTCAAAACAAGCATGATCTCTCAACCAAAGCAAGACAGGCGGCAGGATTACAACAATCAGGTGCAAAAAATGCACACATGATGTTTTGACATTTATTTATTTGTAATTTCTTATGCTTTAAGCACAATGAAGGGAATCCATTAAACTATTATAAATAGAGGAATGCCCCTATACCCCAAAACATGCAATCTTTATAGGGATAGTAATCCCCGGGAAAGACTGGAGGTTTTCTTGACTCCATTCTTTCCTACCAGTGCCCATTTGAATGGATGGATTATTTGTAAAATTTTGTTCAAATTAATCAATAAAATTTCATGGCTACGACCTATTATCAAGCAAATAAAAATAAAAATAAAAAATTATAATATATATATATTTTTAAATTTTTTATTAAATTAATAAATGTCATTAACATGCATTTTGCAGACTTTTCCATATAGGGTGACTAGACTATACATATGGCCAAATCATTTAGCACCCTTACATTTTGCCTTTTGATGAGAAAGGAAACTCATTAACTCCAAGTCGAGGTCACAAGTGTGTGGTAGTGAGATATAGAGGAGAGGGCCCCGTAGTTGAGCATCCTAACTTTACACTTCTCAAAATTCTACATGGGTATTTCAAATCAGTCCCAATTTTTTACACTAGCTTACTTGGCAAGTCCCCTACTTACAACTAAGATTACATGACCACATCATCAAATATAATGCCACATCAATATGTTTTTTTTCCAAGGTGTCCAAAAATGTCCAAAAAAGGTGAGACTGATGCTTGTGCACTAAGCATGTTTTATTGGTGTGTTGATGTGTCATCACATGATTTTTTACTTTTTAGATCTAATAAATACATTTTATTAAATTATGAATAGTAATCATTCAATTATAAATAGTCATAGTGCAAAACCTTATTTTTTGTTGTTCTATAAAAAAATGCTATTGAAATTGATTCTGATGTTGAAATTACTAAGGAGACTAGCACCCCCTGTAGGTCCACCAAACTTGAAAAAGAGACCAACCTTAAAGAGGCCTCAAACTTAGATGACAAGGGTGAGAGTGAGAGTAGGGCCAAACAACAAAATGGTGCGGAGGAAGAAACTCTCTCTACCTTTGAAATTGGTTCATTTCATGTGTCGAATAGTATCAAGTCGGGCTCTACTAAACCCACCCGAGTGCAAGAGAAGGAGACTAAGATTGTGCCTATGACCATCGACAAAGGAAAATCCATGATGGAAGGTAGTAGTAGCAAGAAGGACCTGGTATGGGAGGAGGTTGACAAAATAAAATAGAGATTGGAGGAGGTGGAAGAAAGGCTCTATAATGTGTCCCACTTCATTCTGAAGGTTATGCACAACTCTACTACCACACTTTGTATGCTCCAGACTGATAGTGTCGAATGAGATGACGAGGAAGGTGACTGAAGGGAACTCTTCAAGTTTCTAACAGAGGATTGGGAGACATGTTGGAAAAATGGTCAGCACTCCCTGTGAGATTCATGACATGGTTTAACCACCTCTTGTGTCTTCTATAAGTCTAGTGGTTGTATTGGGCATTAACAAGTCGATCTTTTGGTGCAATGACAACTACTTATTATAACAAGTGGTATCAGAGCTTGGTCACAAGTTCAAATCCCCTCGGGTAATGTTGAGGGGGAGATTGTTGGAAAAATGGTCAGTGCTCCCCATGGGATTCATGGCATGGTTTAACCACCTCTTGTGTCTTCTATAAGTCTAGTGGTTGTATCGAGCATTAACAGGTTGATCTTTTGGTGCAATGGCAACTACTACTTGTAACAAGACCGTGATGCTTACCACCGAATGCAGCAAGAAAAATAATTAGGGTGTTGCCCTCTTTTTAGTCTTATCACTTTGCATCACCATGATATTTATGTCCTTAATATTTTTGTGATAATTTCCTCTATACCGTGTGGAACTATGTTTTCTTTTCTGTTGGGTATGACCCTAAGTGGTCTTCGTTTAAGACTTTTATTATTACTATGTTAGATAGTATGCTGGACACTAGTATTTTTTTTATCGTTATGCTTATAGTTGTTATTAGGAATTTGGTTATAATGTGTATTACTAGTAATAGTTTAGCTATTTTTATTTCCAAAGACATTTCTCTATTCCTTTTTGATGTTTTTGATATAGATGCTAGAGTGACTAATTTTTTTGTTCCCTAGGTGGATGATACGTTGATTATGTATATTTGTCAATGTTGTTATTGTGTTGATAATGTTCATTTGCTAATGATGTTGTAATATGTGGTTGGTCACCCTTTGGACTGGTTTGTAAAGAGGCAACACCCTTATTTTGTTGTATTTTTTTATCAAAAAAAAAATGTTTTTTTGATAACTTCATTGTACTTGTCGTAGGCAATATACTACCGCATTCACCTATGCACAATTAGTGAATTGTTTTGCACCAATGAAAAGAAACTATTTTTTGGTAATTTGAATATTTCTAAAGTTAAGATATTTATTTATTAATTTCATATATTATACAAATTACTTATCTCAAATATGATTGATTGATTTGGTTTGGTGTTATAGGACCCATTTTTTGGTCAGTTTCTATTATCATGACACTTTTTTTTTCGCTATATTACAATAATATTTTTTAGATTATATTGTTTTGTCATATTTTAGTAGTAAGAAAAATTTTAAAGGATGACAAATAATTATAAGTTCTAATTTTTAAAATTCTGTATAGATCTATGTGTTACAAGTAGTAGTTTCCGTTGCACCAAAAGATTGACCTATTAATGCCCGATACAACCACTAGACTTATAGAAGACACAGGAGGTGGTTAAGCCATGTCACAAATCCTGAGGGGAGCGCTGACCATTTTTCCAACAATCTCTCCCTTAGCATTACCTGAGGGGATTCGAACATGTGACCAAGCTCTGATACCACTTGTTACAAGTAGTAGTTGTCGTTGCACCAAAAGATTGACCTATTAATGCCCGATACAACCACTAGACTTATAAAAGACACAGGAGGCGATTAAGCCATGTCATGAATCTCGAGGGGAGCACTGACCATTTTTCCAACACTATGGATAATCATAAATTATTTTATAATATATATATATATATTTGGTCTATAACAGTGAATTTTATTGATAGAAAGAAAAATACATTGCAAGTATGAAGATATAGTTACTATCACAGTAATAGGTAGCATACATAGCTTTCAAGAGAAGATTCCAAATGAATAAAAAACCCCAACATCACAGCCATCAGTTCAAACTAGAAACCCTACAGGGCTAGCATATTATGATATTACTAGGCTATATCCAAGCCACCAATAACCATTATCCAGTAGATCATTCAAGGAATTGGATAGACATGACATTGAAAAAGATCAGGAGAATTAAAACTTCTTAAAATAGATAAAGGGCTGACCCGCATTCAAAAACTTCAACATCTTGCATTCGAGCACTCCGATGGCATTCCTTCACACTCAAAAGTGTGTCTTGCTATTAATAGTCATCTTTGAGAAGGAAAAAGCCTTCTTCCAACCACCATCGAGATTCATCAAAAAATCAAAATTTGCAAAATTGGCTTGAGGATAGTAATCACCTACCTTCCACCCCTTTTGCCTCTCTTCTTCTTTAAGATAGGAGCGACAAAAACCCTTCTTCTTTCCTCCCTTGATAGTAATCACATACCACTTGTTTTAGAAGTATCCAAGCTCTCTTCCTCTTTTCCCTATAAGCTTCCTTATTGACTTTACCCCACCACCTAAAAAAGGGGATTTTAATGAATGTTCAGCCTTCCTCCTCATCTTCGAAGCACTTAGAGTAATCCATGTCGATTCCAGGCCATGCCCACTTGATTATCGAGTCCAAGCCTACCAAAAGGTCTTCAACAAATAGCTTCCTAATATAACTATTAACTTCTAAGGTTTGTTCCCCTATCTCCAAAGTCCATCCTATGATAATAGAGATGACATCCAAATTCACCCTATGTTTTACCAATCTGCCTTGGAATTGCTTGCCCATAAATGTTAAGGCTACATCAACAACCTCTTGGTTCTTGATCTTCAAGAGACCTTTCATTCTCTCCTTGCTTACCAGACCCTTGAAGCTCTTTCATTGCTTCTCAATATCGATAGAAAATGCGACCTCCATTATCATGCAATTTGTAGAGAATAGAAGAGAGACAATAGCGCTAAACACAAAATAGAGACTTTCAAAAGGCATGTTACAATAATGATAGTATTTAAAAAATGCTAATGCCCGCACGTTTAAACAAAAACATCATTGGGCTGCAGGAGCCAGCACATCAAGTAATCATTACATCTACTTTCCAGCATTTCACATGAAGCGTCTTTGGATGATGAGGTAATTAATGCCTTTAAAAGGCTAACCAAACAATAAGCAAACTATCTTGTCATGCAAAGTAAGAAGCTTCCAAAGAAGGAAATCACTTCAGAAGAGAAATGATGAAAAGACAAGGAAGGAGCCTAAAAAATCTCAATGCTGAGATCATCCACACTAACCAAGGAAACTGCCCACTTCGAAAGCACATCTGCGTCCATGTTGCCACTTCTTCTAATGTGGCCAATCTTGAACTTTTCAAAACCTTTTAACTCCTCCAAAATTAAACTCATTACATATTGTAAATGCCAGCCAATACATCCACCTTTTTGTAGAGCTTGGATAATAACTTTAGAGTCCCCTTAAAATATTTTATCAAAATTGAATTTTCTACCAATTTTGACAACTAGCAAAGCCTCCATAGCCTCAGCTTCATTTTTGGTTCCATCATTGAGCTTCTAAGTAGCACACACCTTGACATTACCCAAATAGTCTCTAACAATCACCCCTGCACCCGAGGGACCTAGGTTTCCACTTGTTGCACCATCAAAGTTAATCTTCCACCAACCTTCCTCATGCTTACTCCAAGAAACCTCCTTATCAGAAATCTTCTTTTTACTTGCTACTCCTCCTTTAGTAGATAATTTGATCTTAACCCTTGGCCAATTATGTTGGATTAATCTATCTTCAAAAGAGTAAGGGTTATAATAATTGAGATGAGCAGTTGAGGCACTTAAAACCTCTTCAATGGAAATATTGATTTTGTTCATGATTCTAGATAAAGAGTCCACTTTATCTTGAAAGATTCTCCTATTTCTTTCCTTCCAGATTTCCCAAATAACAATCGAAGGAGAGATAAGCCAAATAGCCAAGAGGGTGGACCTATTTGGAGCCATTAGCCAACTGAAAAAAAAAATCCTTAATAGTATTTTGAAGAGGTCCACACCAACCCAACTTCCCTTGCACCATTTTCCAACATTCCTATGCAAAGCTACACCTAACTAAGAGATTATCAACATCTTCTGAGTCAACATCATAGATGATAAATTTGGTTGGACCAATAAAATCATACCTTTTCCTCCTCTCCCCTATTAAGAACCACCCATGGGTAGCCATCCAAGCAAAGGAACCAGCCTTAGGTAGACAATATCTATGCCAGAAGAGTCTATGAGGCCAATCAAGGGCTTCTCTTTCTGAAGCTTTTAAATCATAGCCAATATCAACAAAGTATTTTCCACTTTTAGCAACACACCAAATCAATTTATCCTATTTACCTAAGAATATGACTCATCATCATATTGTGGTCTTTAGCAAGCTCCAAGTTTTCAATGCACTTCCATCCAAGTTGTTGACCAACACTAGAGTGTTTAACTTAAGGTAGTCACCATCCTTATCACCGCATAAATTCATAAAGAAGGTTTTAACATCATTGAGAGCCACAATATCTTTAAGGTCAGCATGACCATTCCATAAATCCTCCCAAAAGGAGGCTTTTTTACCATCACCAATCAACCAAGATATGTGATCAGTTATGATATGCCTACAATCCAACATAAAATTCCAAATAACAGAGCCTTTAGGGAGGTCAAGAATAGTCAAAATCCTTTCATCAGCCATGATGTCTAAGTATCTATCTTTAAGAATTTTAACCCAAATCATATCTGGGTGAGCATACATGCTCCACACCAATTTTGCACCAAGGGCCATGTTGGTCCAATGCCAATTCTAAAGCCCAAAACCATAATTCTTCTTAGAACAACAAATTTATCCCAAAATATCAATGGGATTTTGTCATCTGAATTAGGTCCATTCCAAAAGAACTTCCTAATTATTTGTTTTAGATAGCTTAGAACCTTCTTGGAAAGCTTAAAGCAACTCATAGAGTATATTGGAATAGAAGAGATGACTAATTGTAGCAACAAAATCCTACCATCCGAAGACAACCACTTTCCTTTCCAACCATCCAATTTGTTAATACAGTTGTAAATCAATCCCTTCCACAGGTCTGAACCCCCAACCCCTGCAAAAAGAGGGACTCCAAGATACTTCCCTGGAAAGAAGGCTTGTTTAACACCCAAAATCCTGCATACTATTCTTTGAGTGCCCATATCTATATTAAAGAAGAAAACTTCTTATTTGAACCAATTGATAAACTGTCCTAAGGTAGAGAAAAAATTGTCTAAAGTGCATCCGATCAATCTCGCTTCCCTGACATATGCCTCTCCCATTAAATAGGTATCATCAACAAATTGAAGGTGTGATAGGGGATCAACACCTCTGCAATAACTATTCCCTTCCACTTGCCCTTTAATCTTTGAAGAGAAATCATACAGCCAAGAACTTCCGCAAGGATAATGAAAAGAAAGGGGGAAATAGGGTCACCCTGTCTAATTGTAACATCCCAAAAATGGGCTATAGGTTCATTAACCTCTTACATCAACAATTCGATCAAAATCGACATCAAAGTCATAACCTAAGGCACATCTGCACATCAGTTTATCAAAAACCTAATTGATTTTATTTTAATTCTGCATCGGGGAATATTCTTTAAATATTCCTAATTTATCATAATTATCTTTAATTGAATATTATTTGGTGATAAATGTCATTATTTATCCTAAAGTTGATTAATTGAATATGATGAATATTTAATTAATTAATTTAATTCTGCCACTTAATTATTTAATTAGATTTAATTCTATTTATTCCTAATTAATATTGTTTTTATTTTGACAATAAATCAAAATTCCTACAAACAATCAATTGAATATTTATTTAATTGATTTAAAATCAAAGTTGTCAAATTTAATGATTTAATTAGAAGAAAGTTTGATTTAATAGTTCATTAACCCATAAATCAATTGTTTTAATTCAAAAAAATCAATTAAGTGGAAAATAAATCACTTTATTTATTAAATTAATTCAAAATAAATCATGCACAATCAGAAAAGAAGGCAACTAGAAATTAACAACCAATTTTAAATTTAAACTCAACATGTGATTGTGAGTTGGAAATTGATCTAAAACTCTATTTTGAGTTAAAAGTTGTTTTTGCATGATTTTGTGTTAATTTGTTTCTAATTTTTTGTTGACTCAAAAATCAACCTAAGTTTATCAAGAGTGATTTATGGCTTTTCTCAATGCATCCTCAAGCCTTGGATTTCTATAAAATCAAGGCTCAGCTCTTCACAAATTATCTCTTGACTTTGCACAATTACTTTGGCAAATTTACAACTGAAGAACAAAGCTTTTGCAACAGGCAATTTTGTGAGATCATTTCATAGTGTTTCATAGCTTTTGCATTCATCTTCATAGAATTTTTAGATTAATTTCATATCATTTCAATTCATTCTAGATTAGTTTCATATCAAGTTTTTCATCTAATTGCATCAAAAATCCAAAAAAAAAAGATTAATTTGCATTCATATTTCATTGCTTTCATCATTTTAAATCCTTCGTTTAGGTGTTGCATTGTCACTGATCTTGGTCTAATCTAAGAATACCATACTTGCACCTACTAGAAGGCAGTAAATCATCTCATTAGCTTAGTTTCATTTATTTACAGATTTCTCTGATTTGCTAACCTCTAATGTTTTACTGAAGTGTTGTGTCCATAGCTAGGTACAATTTTCACACACACATTTTTGGTGCCCACCGTGGGGCCCTAAAATGGGTTTCCATTCCATTCTATTCTATCAAATTTTTATCATTTTTCTCGAACCCACAACCACAAGGTTAATTTTTATGAGTTTTGTGATAAATTTTTGGGCTATTTTTCCAGAAATCTGACTAGTGTTTTTATTAGTACATACACATCTGACATGATACAGATCCAAAATTTATATTTTTGGAAATTTATTTGAGTTATCTTTCATTTTCTATTGGTTTGAATTAATTTCATTTTGATTTGCAAAAGTTATGATCATTTTAGTACAGACTGGTCAGAACCTGATTTTATGAAATCTGACTGATGTTTTTATTGGTACATGCACATCTAACATGATACAGATCCTAAATTTATATTTCTAGAAATTTATTTGAGTTAGCTTTCATTTTCTATTATTTTGGATTAATTTTGTCTTGATTTGCAAAAGTTATGATCATTTTAGTGCAGACTGGTTAGAACCTGATTTTATGAAATCCGACTGATGTTTTTATTGGTACATGCACATATGACATGATACAGATCCTAAATTTATATTTTTGGAAAGGTATTTGAGTTAGCTTTCATTTTTCATTGGTTTGAATTAATTTCATCTTGATTTTCAAAAGTTATGATTGATTTAGTGCAGACTAGTCAGAATCTAATTTTTTTATGACAACAGGTTTTTCGATTATCAAATGACATATTATCTTTGACTAACCTGATTTTCTACCACATGGGGTTGAAAATTTGTGTTTCTTTTTTGATGGATTTTTATAACAGTGGGTTTCATGTACAATAATAGGTAAGTTTTTCATAATAGTGGTCTGCAAGTGCAGGTGCAAGTACATCCCGTGGGTACAAAAGATAGAAGACAAATGCTCAAAAATTGCTAAAATAGGTAAAAATATACTAAGCATGTTGCGAGGAACTTAGGTATTATGTTCAATCTGATAAAACTTCAACTTGGATATAAAAAAAACTCTTTTGTGTCAAGCTTGAGTGCCTTTACAGCTTTCATAATTCACACTTCAATTTTGGGCTATAAAATGAACATAGATTTGCTTTTTGCATATTTGTTACACATAGTAAATAGGCCATATGAACACTATTTGTGGATGATCTTGAGAGATTGGGCTTCATTCTCTTGTTCATGCATGTGAAGCTCTTCTTGACGATAGATCCCCTTGTAGGTAGGGAGGATACTATGATTTTCTCACATTCTACTAGGTTTGGTCCTCAGCTTTTGATCAATACATTCTCTCTTCAGAGAGATCGATAGACATAGTTGTTGACATCACAAATCTTGGTGAGATAATTTTAGTCTTAGCGTGTTAGATTAATCTATCTACTATGTTTGGGTAAAAGTGATAAGGCTAGAGGATTATGCTCTACTCCCTTTTTGGGTAGTATTAGAAACTCAAATCCTTGGATCTAGACCAAGTCTCCATGTGGTATCTTTTGTGAGTCACCTTTAGAGAGGGTTAACTGTAGTGGACATTCCCTTTATTGGGTCAACCACATGGACAAAACCTCAAGAGGTAATAACCATTTTCATCATGGTAACAACAACTACTATATAAATGTCCTTATGGAGGAAATCTTCACAAGTGTGGTCTCTTGTTGGGCTATCAGATCTCCCTAGCAGATCCTGATTGATTAAATTCTCAGACTATGTCAAAACCCTGGTGCGCCTATATTGGAGTTTTCCCTCCTGAGATCATAAAAGTTGCAGAGTCAAACCATTACTACAAACTTTAGAGAGGCTAATTTTTTATTTTCTAGGACTATGTGCATTATTGAAAAACTTTTGAGAACATACACAAGTAGCATTTCTAGGGATTAGCACAATAAGTCACTATTGCTTGTTCATGCGCAAGGTTGATTTTGCCCTTATTCATTATTTTCAGACAATTGCTTGCTTCCCTTGCTTGTTGTTTTGCGTGCTTGATATCTACTTGGTTACTTGAGATGAACTATCACACAGATCTTCAAACCTGGACATAAAAATTTGCAAACAATCTGAAACTAAAAAACTAAAAAATTGCAAATCTAAAGCAAAAATCCTTTATGGTGTCAAAAGTCATTTTGAAATTTCAAAACTCATATCAAAGCTAAAGTCAAAGTTGTCAGAAACCTCCAGAATTTTTCAGAAATTTAGTTTTTATAGCCAACTTCTAGATTCTGTCAGAAAATTCACTATGTCAGGAACAAAGCAGAGCCAATCTAAAAAATCCAATCTATTTGCCTAAAGTAGTCTCTTGAGTTTGATCTAGCCTTCTGATCTATGACATTTGAGAAGAGTCAATCCACTCTCCATTTCCTATCCTCTGACCTGGTGTCAGGCGTGTGTTCCAGAATCCCTTTTGCTCATGACTATACACTTTGCACACTTATCTACTAGCTAGATGGCAGAATCTAGTCTTACCCAAGTTTCTCCCATCCAAAATGCTAAACATACTACCAATCATGATTGGGGGCCATTCGCTGATATCTCTCACATCTTGAATATGCCTTGTGGTATGCATATTTTGAACTATTCCACCACTGTTGCTACTGAACAAGATCCTGCTATAAAGAATATTCCTCCTATTATAGATGACAGTGATGAAGAAGACCTACCTCCTACAATATCTCTATCTGACTAGATCAGGCAATATCACAACATCAAGACAAACTCAAAAGAAAGAGAATAGGATTCCTCATATGATACTACTATAACAATACAAGTTGATGTCATACATAGATATGCTCCTCTTACCAACTTTGAAAGGGGAGAATGTTCAAAATCTCAAGAGCAAGAAACTGATGACGATCTTTTCCACCCTTCTATGGAAATCATCCCTATGGCTCCTAGGCCATCTAATTCAAGCTACACTCCAACTGCTCCAACAGATCATGGGTACATAAGACCCCATCTAGTTACAGCCTCGTGGAATAATGGTGGGTCCAGGATTGAAATGATTCCTATTCATGCACTATTCCCACCTAAAGAAGGACCTAGCTCTTAGAATATATCATCTCATTTTGACTCACATGATACTCCTTTAAACTTATCTGACTCTTCTAGGACAACTCGCAATCGACAACATTTTATGGAAGATAAATTTCTTGATCTATCTAATTCATTCATGAACAATGAGGATGATGTTGAACTCTTTGCACTTGAGCCCATCCCATCAACCTCTCTTCAACCCACCTCCCTATGATAAGTGGCTCACCCACTCCACCTCTCCACCTCAACCAGTCGTATCAACCTCTTTCATCCATAATTCCTGAGTCTTTGGAAGTAACTTGGATCTGTAACAAAAAAAAAAAAATTATTATCAAAATCCACTTATATCTCAAAGTCACTATGTCCCACCTAATCGACATGTGACTACTAAGAAAAAGACAACATTCAAAAGACCACAGAGGTCTTCAAGGCAAAAGGGAGAAAAGAAAATCAAAGCACAAATGGATCTTGAAATCCATCTTACTACTAGGTATCTGAGCAATCTAACTCGGATCCCTAAGGATCAAGCTTCGTTCTAAAGATGATTCTTGAAATCTTACTACTAGGTATCTAAGCAATCTAACTCAGATTCCTAAGGATCAAGCTTCATTCTGGAGATGATTCTCAAAATCTATCTACTAGGTATCTGAGCAATCTAACTCAGATCCCTGGGAATCAAGCTTCGTTCTGGAGATGATTCTAAAAATCTATCTTATCAAAATTGTAAATCACATTTCTCAAGAAGAAAAAGAGGAAAAAGTCAAAAGTTATGTGGATTCCCAAGCTAAAAGACTTGGATGTCAAAAAAGTTGCTATTCAAGCTTCCAAATTCTCATACCTTCCTCCATTTCACCCTCCTTGCCTCTCACACTTTATACTCTTCACTCCATCTTGCCTATCCCAAAGTGCATATCAGTATCTCCTCATTTCTAATGACATGACTAAGAGAAATCTAGAGCGTACTCTTCCTAAGTGTTTGGAGCGTGGGAAATCTGATGAAGAGTTAAGATGCATCCATGAGGATATTTGTGAGTCTCACTTAAGTGATCTTTCCTTGAGTATGGATATCTCGACAGTTGGACACTACTAGCCAGATCTCTTGATCACAACTACATAACAAGTATTAGAACATCCATTGGGCCTACACCATTTTCTTTAGTTTATGGATCTGAAGTGGTACTGCCTATTAAGGTTGAAATCCCATCACTAAGAATCAAAATGCATGGTCTAATAACTAATGATGACTACAGAGTGTCTAGGTTGCAAGAACTTGAACTACTAGATGAGCGCAGACAAGCAGTGTATGATCATCTCAAAGTATATTAGAAGAAGATAATGTCTAGAGGTTACAACAAGAAGTCAAACACAAAGAATTTTAGGTTGGCGATCTAGCCTTGAGAGAGAATCCTAAAAATCAATCACATAGAGAACGTAAGGGGAAGTTTGAACCCAATTGGATGGGTCCCTTTGTAATCACTGCTACTTTTGGCTCTGAAGCCTATCAACTCTCAATGACTAATGGAGAACAGCTCTGAGAACCAATCAACGTTTTGCATCTGAAGAAATTCTACACCTAAGGCATTCAGTCTATGGTAAAATGTCTTGAAAAAATCATAAAAATTATAAAAAGTCCTGAAAAAATGAGCATCTTGGTGAAAACCTAGCAATAGGCGCCTTGATGTATCACAAAAAAATAAAAAAATATCAGTAGTACAAAAAAATTGGAAAAATGAAAAATACAAAAAAATGAGAAAAAGAAAAAGTGCCTTGGTGAAAACCTGGAAACAGGCGCCTTGGTAGCAAAAATAGAATCTCTGCCAAGATGGTGAAAACCTAGCAAATGGGTGCCAGTTGTTTCAAAACGCTCCATCTATTAGCACAATCTTGGTCTTTCCTAGCTTTCAGTCTTGCTTTAGTTTGTACATATCTCTCAGTTTGTTTTTGCATTCCTATTTTCAATAAAGTCGGTCTGTACACCAATCTACTCAAACGTTTGTCTCCTATCAATGTTCAAACTTGGGGACAATCAAAGTCATATCCTACAGTCCTTAGTATCTCAGGCATGTCATATCCAGTCAGGGTCCTTTGAAGCTACATCCAAGTCAGTCTGTCTATCTCCTCTCTAGAAAGGATTTTGCATCTACAACAACAAAATCAAACATCAACACAAATTGAAAACAATCTATGCTTTTACATGCTTTTATCTCCTTGTATGCTTACTGATTCGCATTGAGATTTTTGCATATTGTATCCCTTCAAGTTCTTCGATGATGTCCTTTACAAGATTTAGAGAGTGATGATTGGGGGCATAATCTTTTCTTTATTTTTTGCTTTGAGTGAAAATCTAACAACTTTGGAAATTATGGATTGAAATGGTGTCCATTTGTAAGAGCCTCCATCTCATATTGGATGGCCATGAGTACCTCAACCATTGATACCCAAAAAATTCAAGGAAGTTTGATCTAACTATTGTCTTTTTGAGTGAGTTCTTTCTCCTACTATGACACACGATCTTACCTAAGGATGTGAATGATAAAGGGTCACTACAGGTAATTCACATTGGATTTGGAATGATCTCTTGACTATTTGATGTGTTTGTAATGCAAGGCGTATTCTGGTCATCACAAAATTTATGTTTTGATGCTTATACAAATTGCTATATCAAAATGGACATGATATTCAGGTCATCCTGGTGCGTGTGCCTTGGTGCTTGTATCTAATCCAACATTTCAAAAATGAGATCAATATTCATATGTCCATGGTTGTCTAACCAGTGGGTGTTGTATTGATTCTTGAGCATACAAATTGATATTCATATGTCTATGGTTTCCTAACTAGTGGATGTTGTATTGATTTATCCAATTACATAAAAATTCAATGATGAAAACAATCGACACATGATCAATGACTAGGTCCTAGGTCTTAGGTTTGCATATCATTTTGCACTTTGCATGATTACATTTATCTCACGATTTCCCAAATTAGCTTGACACTCAAATGATTCTTCAAAACTATGCTAAACATGACACAAGGACTGAGCATTGTATGAAGGTCCCTCCAACTAAACAGCAAGTAGAATCCATTTTTGGGATCAAAATCTGAGATCGTTTACTTTGTCAAAATCATGATTTAAAATTTTCAAACCCAGGACAACCGACTGCTTGCATAATTGACCTTCAATCATCACAGAAATCTAGAATTCAACTTAACTGATTACCTAACATCAAACTATCAAAATTTCAACTTGGTCAACCATGGTCAACTCATGGTCAAACCTAGTCAAACTTGATCTTCAGGACCTCCAAACGATGCAGAACACATTTCCAAACATGTACAATCACTTCTTCAATCAATTAACATGCTTCTGAACCATTCAATGCTAACTTTTCTTGTCAGATTTCAATTTTCATCTTGAAGGGGGCATGGTATCACATATCATTCAAATCTGTAAATCAAATCTTCTCTTAGTAATCAAGATAACAACCACGTCTAGTTGCTGATTCATCTAAAGACCTCAGCGCTGGGGGCACGTCACTTGGGGCATATCATATTCATCAAGATCCATATCAATCTAGTATCCTAATCTATCTTGTAAACTGTATCGACTTTTTGTAACCATCGGTTCATTAGTATTATTTCCTTAGTTCTTCGTAACTGAAGGGTTCAGATGTGATACCAATTACGATTCCTTTGGACAATTAGGTTTGGAATCAGGTCACTCACTTCTTCGTAATCATAAGGTTCAGAATCATCCATTTTGATACTTCTTCATAATCACTGGTTCATTGCTATTATAGTTAACATCATCTTTGGTCAATCAGGACCTAGCATCTTCAAATCTTTCAATCAGTTTCTATCTCAGAATCAGTTAGTCTCTCAAGATCAGTTTCTCCACCACATAACTGAGTCTGCATCTTTATTAGACACGAACTATTCTTTGAACCACTACGCTTCGCACAGTGATTCAAAGAGGGGGAAAATGTAATACCCCAAAAATGGGCTATAGGTTCATTAACCTCTTACATCAACAATTCGATCAAAATCAACATCAAAGTCCTAACCTAAGGCACATTTGCACATTAGTTTATCAAAAACCTAATTGATTTTATCTTAAATCTACATCGGGGAATATTCCTTGAATATTCCTAATTTATCATAATTATCTTTAATTGAATATTATTTGGTGATAAATGTCATTATTTATCCTAAAGTTGACTAATTGAATATGATGAATATTTAATTAATTAATTTAATTCTGCCACTTAATTATTTAATTAGATTTAATTCGATTTATTCCTAATTAATATTATTTTTATTTTGACAATAAATCAAAATTCCTACAAACAATCAATTGAATATTTATTTAATTGATTTAAAATCAAAGTTGTCAAATTTAATGATTTAATTGGAATAAAGTTTGATTTAATAATTGATTAACCCATAAATCAATTGTTTTAATTCAAATAAATTAGTTAAGTGGAAAATAAATCACTTTATTTATTAAATTAATTCAAAATAAACCATGCACAATCAGAAAAGCAGGCAACTAGAAATTAACAACCAATTTTAAATTTAAACTCAACATGTGATTGTGAGTTGGAAATTGATCTAAAACTCTATTTTGAGTTAAAAGCTATTTTTGCATGATTTTGTGAGTTAATCTGTTTCTAATTTATTGTTGACTCAAAAATCAACCTGAGTTTATCAAGAGTGATTTATGGCTTTTCTCAATGCATCCTCAAGCCCTGGATTTCTATAAAATCAAGGCTCAGCTCTTCACAAATTATCTCTCGAATTTGCACAATTACTCTAGCAAATTTACAACTGAAGAACGAAGCTTTTGCGACAGGCAATTTTGTGAGATCATTTCATAGCTTTTGCATACTTTTGCATTCATCTTCATAGCATTGTTAGATTAATTGCATATCATTTCAATTCATTCTAGATTAGTTTCATATCAAGTTTTTCATCTAATTGCATCAAAAATCCAAAAAAAAAAGATTAATTTGCATTCATATTTCATTGCTTTCATCATTTTAAATCCTTTGTTTAGGTGTTGCATTGTCACTGATCTTGGTCTAATCTGAGAATACCATACTTTCACCTACTAGAAGGTAGTAAATCACCTGGTTAGCTTAGTTTCATTTATTTACAAATTTCTCTGATTTGCTAACCTCTAATGTTTTACTAAAGTGTTGTGTCCAATGCTAGTTACAATTTTCACACACACACACACACACTACCCCCCTTAGAGGTTTCAAAGAAACCTTGAGGGCTTCCATTAATCAAGATCAAGATCCTTGGGGTGTTAATGCAGCTCTTGATCCACTTCAACCAACCATTTGAGAACCCAAACTTCCTAAAAAAACCCAGTAAACATCTCTATTAACATTGTCATAGGCTTTCGTAATATCAACCTTAATCATCATCTTTCTCAACTTGGCAGTATTGACCGAATGGATGGCTTCATGGGCTATAATAATACCTTCAAAAATAGATCTATTCAATGAAAAGCCACTCTGCTCCTGTGAAATAATGTATGGCAAGAGTCCTTTCAATCTATTGGCCATCACTTTGGTAATCACCTTATACACCGTATTGCAGAGAGCTATAGGTTTATAGTCATCAAAGGCTTGACAATCCTTTTTTGGAATGAGAATTATGAAGGTATTATTAAAATCTTTCAAAATAAAACCCTCTGATCTAGATTCCTCAATCACCCCTAATAAGTCTTCACCAATGAAGTGCCACGCCTTTTGGAAAAATAGGGTAGGAAAACCATCAGGTCCCGAAGCCTTTTCCCCTCCCATACTAAAAAGAGCCTTCTTTACTTCTTCCAAGGAGATAGCATTCATCAAAGCCCTATTTTTCTCCTCAATGATACAACAAGGAATGACATCTAGAATCTTGTTATCCCAAGCTCCATTCGGGGTGTCGCCAATAAAATAGTTAGAGAAGTAAGCACCAAAAGCCTTATTGATGTCATCATTGTCATGAAGGAGGACACCATTGGGGTCTTTGATAGAGAAGATCTTATTACTGGATCTGCAATGCTTGACTGATTTATGAAAGAACTTTGAGTTTATATCACCCTCTCTCAGCCACAAGTCCCTAGATTTCTGCCTCCAGAAAATCTCTTCTCTAGCTAAGATTTCTTTATATTATTTTGTGAGATCCTTCTCTAGCCTGAAATCCTCTTCAACCATCCCAAAGCTAATAATTGTTTAGTTAAGATTGCTAAGTTTTTCCTCTAGGATCAGTTTATCTACAAAGATATTCCTAAAAAAATCTTTATTCCAAACGTTAATTCTATCTTTCACAAACTAAAATTTCTTGAAGAAAATAAAATATTTGTTACCTAATAAGGAAGGGGCTTCCTTCCACCACTCTACAACAAGATTCAAGAAGTTATCCACTGTTAGCCACATAGATTCAAACTTGAAGGGAGCTCATTTTGAGGTTCCATCCTCTTGAATATGAAGGCAGATTGGAAAGTGGTATGAGCCCACCAAGGGTAGGATCTCTGACTAACATAGCCAGTTAGAGACTTCCCAATCACCAACCAGTAAGAATCTATCCAACTTTTCAGAAACATTGAGAAAGCTAGCTCTTCAGTTGGTCCATTTGAAGTCTCCATTCCTCAACGGAACCTCCATCAAACCATTGCTATGGACAAAGTCTACAAAATCATAATGACTCTATCCCTGCCATCCCTTACCACCCAACTTCTCTTCTACCCTTAAAACAACATTAAAGTCACCCCCTAAAATACACAACCTATCCTCATAATTTGAAAGGAATTTAGAGATATCATTCCATACTAATTTCTTTTTAGCAGGATTATTGGGACCATAAATATTAATGATCAAAAAATTTGTGAGTAGTTATTTAGAATCCACCTCATCTATATGCCAATTCTGATTAGCCTCAAGTATTTGTAGGTTAATGCAATCAGGATTCCATAAAAGACCCAAACCCCCAGATGCACCAGCAGAGCCAACCCAATCACAATTCCACTTACATAATTTTTTTTTGGGAAAAAACCAATATCCGAATCTTTAACCTTTATTTCTTAAAGAGACACAATGTCTGATTTCATTTGATCAAGACCTCTCTTGATTAAACGAATCTTGTCAGGAGCATTGCAGCCCCTGACATTCTAGGATAAGATTTTCATTGCTTCTGGGAGGGGACCTCTGAATTGCCCCGACCCGATCTCAATAGCTTAGTTTGATTAGAAGCATTCCCAACCAAGGAAAGCTTCACCTGAATCAATTTAGGTCCTCTTTTACATTTTTCTCCTAACTTTGGTTTAGAGATTTTGGACTTAGTCTGTTTAATCTTCTTGAACTCAGTTAAACCCTATTCTTTAGAGAAACCCAAATCATCTTCCTCATCCAAATAAGGATGGGAATCACACTCATATTTTGAATCAATACTATTCCACCACTGTCTCTAGATATTTTAAAGAGGTTATCTAGCTGCCTGATGGGAGCGATTTTGATATACTTAAACACAAAGCCATTTAAAATGAGGCCATCCCTCGAGGGAGATCTTTGAGTTTCAGTATTAAACTAATTTTCATTGATTTCTAGATCACTCAGAGGTTTATCGAATCTATCTTATCCTTGCACTACATCCTTAGAGGTAACTACATGTTTCTCAAAGGTATTAGGGGTGAACTCAATATCCTCCATCTTCTCAAAATCTTTAGGAATGAGTTCATCTACCATTATATCCAAGGATGCCTTACCATCATGAATATTTCCCTGGAGGGGAGTTTCAATAATACCACCATGCAAAGGATCAGACATACTCAGGGTTTCTTTGACAATTTTTCCAGAGAACAAGTCAAACTAATCCTCAAAACCCGAGTGTAACATTTGCTCACCTTCTTGAAAGGTCTCTGCTAACCATAAGTCCCTATCATTTCTAGGGATACTTGGATCAGATCTCCTATTCTCATCTAACATTTGCATCTCACAACTTATAGAATCCTCCAGAGCTTGAAACAATGATTTTGCAAATATCATCTAGCAACCGGTTAGACTCTAGATTCTTCCTTTTCTCTAGCTTACTATCCTTATCTATAGAATGTGTCTTAACATTCTTAGCATCCAAATCAAACATGACTTGTTGACGCCATTCACCTTTAGAAGAGCCAAGCATAATATAGTTAGGGATTTCATGACTCTCCTCCACTAGCACAAGTATTCTAGGATAACATGATAAATATTTTGTGTCCAATGATTCTTCCATTCTAATGTAGATTCCTAGATTGTTACCAATTTCTTGCAAGGTATCTTCTGACCAATATTCCATTGGGAGGCTATGCAGATTCACCCAAGCTAACCGTTCTATGACCTTTTCTTTGAAGGGATTGAAATTTGGAGACCAATCTTTGATATAAAGGCCTCTGCCTTCAATAATTTAGGGTCCATTATTGACGTAGTGCAGGATGGAAAATCTAAAGAATGGATAGTCCAATCTACACTAGCAACAACAATACAACAAAAACACAATAAAATAATGCTCAAATAGAATTTCATTCAACATGCTTGGATGTAAGGCTTTCCGAATTAGGGCCAAATACAATTGATTACTATAGTAATTTTGCAAACCCCTAGCTAGTCCAGCTTTGTGACACATCAACAACTTGTAGAAACACTAAGGTAGATCTAAACTTGAGCTCACAAGCCACCAAGCAATATCCTTGTCTCCAAGCATGAAAACTACTAGCTCTACTATTACAAATATTAGACACACAATCTGATCTTCAAGATCTTGTAGGATCTAATTACTATCCTATTTCCCTCTTACTTCTCTCTCTCCTAAACAACTACCCCAAACCTTCCTTAAGTAAATTTCTTCAACCACAAGTCAGTTGGAAGAAACAATTAAGTCCTAAGCCAAGTTGGCTCCTAAAACAAACAAATATTAAATGTAATACAAGTCGGCTCTCAAATAGCCTTACAATTAATTAATTCTCCATGTCAGCCTCAAGATCCACATAGGAGAATGCAACATAAGCTACCCACATTAAATACATCAAGTTGGCCAACCAAATCTCCAAGAACTCTAGTCGGTAAGCCAAATTATCGAACGATAGTAAAAATAATCGAGCAAGCTAGGCATCACCAAGAAAGCACTTCAATCGAAGACCACAAGCATCGCCGAGCATAGGTTCTACCAAGCACCAAAAGTTTTACCGAGTTCTTTAGTGACCAAGCCCCACCAGTGACCAAGCCCCTCGGTCAAAGCTGCAACCGAGTAACATAGAAACACCCCAACATGCAAGATTTCCAACTACCATAGGATGCTCCTGCATTAGACACCCCAAGTGCAAAAATATGTTCTCAAAATATGGAAGAACATATTATAGGATTTGACACATAAACCCCGAACTGCTTCTTCGCATACATGTCCTCCAAGTCTTCAACTTGCATATTCTTCCACTTCTGCTTTCTCTGCCTTTTCAAGTCTTTCCTCGACAATCCATAGGTCTATTCTCCACACTAATCTCCAATCTTTTTAGGATCCTTCAACTCAACTCAGCTCCCAAAGCTCATGTTCCTCCTACCGAGTGTTGTATCCAGCAAAGGCATCAAGGACAACTTCTTGCCACTCTTCTCAACAATAAACACATTCTTGACACAATCATGCACAACCCTACAATCATACTACCAAGGTCTATGGAGCAATATGTGACAACTACTCATGTCCACAATATCACACAACACTTGATCCTTATACCAGCCAATCTGAAAATCAACAAGACATTGTTCCCTTACTTCCAAAGCATGAACATTTTGCAACCAGCCAATACTATAAGGACAAGGATGTCTTACTCTCTTCAAACCAAGTTTTTGAACCATCTCCTCAGCTACAAGTTTATCAATACTACCACTATCCATAATCACATCACAGAGTTTACCTCTTGACTTGCACCGAGTTCTGAACAAGTTACTCCTCTAACAAGGTTATACCTTAGTACTGAGCAATGTTCTTTGAACTAGAAAGTTTTTTGAATCTACCTCAGGTTCATTAAGTATGTTCTCATTTACCACAACATTCCTTCTATTACTGATCTTCTTATGCGAACATTCAAATGATCAATGTACCTCTTCACCACAATTATAACAAGTACCCTTAAATCCACCTCTTCTTGTTCTCTTCCTCAGCTCAACGGGTTTTAGTTCATCTTCAGCAGTCAGTTTATCCTTCATCGAGTGATCATGTTTCTCCTTCCCTCGAGAATTACCTGCATGTTGTCTCCTCTTCAACTTATCTTCTACCTTTAAAGCATACTAATAAGCATCCTCAACCAAATGAATCTTCAACATACCAAGCTCATCTTGAATATTGAATCTCAAACCATTCACATACTGAGCTACCTTTTCCTTACCGAATTCTCTATGTCTAGACCGAATAGTCAACTTATAAAACTCCTCGGTATAGTCTTCAACAATCAATTCTTTATGCTTCAAGCTCACCAACTTCTTAAATAACTTGAGTTCATAGTCGACAGGTGTGAACTTAGCTTTCAATTTAGCCACCATCAACCTCCACCAATTTATCTTCATTTCACCTTCATCTTCTCTATCCCTCTGCAATTCTTTCTACCAAAGAGCAACATGTCCTTTCAACTTAGTTTGTGCCAACCTCACTCTAAGAGTATCTTCAAATTCTTCAAGCTCAAAGAAGTCTTCTAACTCACCAATCCAATCAATCAAGTCCTCAGGTCACAAAGTACCAGAGTAGTTAGAAACTTTCATTCGGTAACTAGTACTTAACCGAGCTCCAGATCTTTGCAACCGACCAGTTTTGTCTTCCCCAGATCTATCCCTCTGATCATCTCTATCATCTCCACTAGATCCAAAAGCTTCAAAGTCTTCAACAACATCCTCATAGCCATCCTTAGTACCAAGATTCCTCGGCATACTAGCAATAGCCCTCATAATCTCAGTGATCATGTCATTCTTCATCAATTCCATCTCAGATATGAAATCAACTTTAACCTTCTCCATTATCTTCGATTCCACATCATCACAGAGATCTGCAATCACCCTAGGGTCCAATCTTCTTAGAGGCATCCTTCAATATCTTCGTGAACCCAAGGTCCTGGTGCAAACTACCTCAACTCAGTGATCTATTTACACATTCAAGAACTTCAAGCTCTGATACCACTTGACGCAGTGCAGGATGGAAAATCAAAAAGAATGGATAGTCCAATCTATACTAGGAACAACAATACAATGGAAACACAACAAGATAATGCTCAAATAGAATTTCATTCAACATGCCCAACTGTAAGGCCTTCCGAGTTAGGGCCAAATACAATCAATTACAATAGTAATTCTACAAACCCCTAGCTAGTCCAACTCTATAACACATCATCAACTGGTAGAAACACTAAGGTAGATCTAAACTTGAGCTCGCAAGCCACCAAGCAATCTCCTTGTCTCCAAGCATGCAAACTACTAGCTCTGTTATTACAAATATCAGACACACAATCTAATCTTCAAGATCTCGCAGGATCCAATTACTATCCTATTTCCCTCTTACTTCTCTCTCTCCTAAACAACTACTCCAAACCTTCCTTAAATACATTTCTTCAACCACAAGCTGACTAGAAGAAACAATTAAATCCTAAGCCAAGTCGGCTCCAAAAATGAACAAATATTAAATGTAATACAAATCAGCTCTCAAATAGCCTTAAAATTAATTAATTCTCCATGTCGGCCTCAAGATCCACATTGGAGAATGAAACATAAACTACCCACATTAAATAGATCAAGTCGGCCAATCAAATCTCCAAGAACTCTAGTCATTAAGCCAAACTACCAAGTGATAGTAAAAATAATCGAGCAAGCTAGGCATCACTAAGAAAGCACGTCGACCGAGCACCACAAGAATTATCGATCATAGGTTCTATCAAGCGCCAGAAGTTTTACCAAGTTCTTTAGTGACCGAGCCCCTTGATCAAAGCTGCAACCAAGTAACATAGAAGCACCCCAACATGCAAGATTTACAACTACCCTAGGATGCTCCTGCATCAATTATTCAAGACCCAGTCCTTCTCCTCACTAGAAGAGCATGTGACAAGGACAAACCCATTTGGGAGGGTTTTAAGGACCCAATCCTTTCCATCCATTTTATCGCACCAGATCTTAATCTTATCAACTGAGGGCCACAAACCTACCCATTTGACAAAGAAAGCTCTATCCTTAAGAATAGCTACAGATTCAACCAATTGAATATTATCTATTAAAATAGAGGAAACAAAACTATAAAAAACATTTCCAATTACCGAGTTGACTGAGGGGGAGCCTATTTGGTGCTTATTCAGTTGGTCAAAATTATTTGACTGCTCCTTTGGTATTTTAGGTCTCTAGAACTTATGCACTATCGTCTGAAACTCAACATTTGTCATGTCCACCTTTAGTGCCAAAGTTCTTATGCCAATTTTCCCAACCCCTACCATTCCTCCCCAAAATATTTTGAAGAGGGGGATTTTGGGTTTGCACCCATCGATCATTGTGATTTTTTCCATTGAACTTGGGTTGAAAACTCAACTGAGCTCTTCTATTGAATGGCCAATATCTTTGAGAACACTCATAGAGGGGTCTATTCTGGGGTGATCCATTTCTCCTTCCGCTCTGCCATGGAACCCTAAAGCCTTTTGTTGTGTACAAACCAGTGCCTCCATCGCCTGTTCGATTTGACCGTTGCTTCCACATCTCACCTATTCATAATATTATTTTATAATATTTAAATCAATGTGTATCATCTTAAAATGGAAGCACTTCCATGTTAAGAGCGTTTATCCCTCCGAATGAGTAGACTAGGTCATGTCAAGCACCTGGAATCAGCTCATTGCTCAGATCATACTTACTCTCCTCATTCTATTTCTGTCTGCCCCTGATTTTCACTCCAATCTGCATTTCCTAGCATTCTGAGTCAGGATTCTGAGGTTTTTGACCATAAGGTCAAAGTCGATCTTATGGGATCAAAGTCGACCTCTATCCTAACCTGGTCAAGATCGACCTCTATCCTAACCTAGTTAGGATCAACCTCGACCCTGACCTGGTCAGATACAACCTTGTCCTTGACCCCCTGTCCAAATTTCAAAATTCTTTGATTTTTGGGTGTCGGGTTTCGGGGATATTTGTTTCCCGCCTCCGGGTCAGCCATTTTAGGTTTCAGAATGGTAAATCCTCTAATTTCATTTAATCTAGGTATATTTTCTAAAGGTTAGGACCTAATTGGGATTTAATTCTCAAAGGTGGCCCCTCTAGAGGATTGTGCCCTAGTTCACTATAAAAGGAGGCCTTCCTCTCTCATTTTCTCCATCAAGTTTTCATGCTCAAGCACTCTCAAGCAAGGTGATCAAGCAATCATTCAAGCATTCAAGTCCTCTTCTCCATCCAAGTTCTCCATTGAAGATCAAGGATTCAATCATTCAAGCCATTGAAGGGATTTGGTTCAAGCATTCAAGATTCATCATTCAAACCCTAGATCTAGCCATCATGATGGTGTGATCTTCCTTCAAGATCCTTTTGTTCATCTTAAAGATCCATTTTATTCTTCCCTCAAGGTGGATTCCAAGCATACAATCATGGAGGTTTGATTTACATTTATTGATGTTATGTTCAAGCTTTCATATCAACATACTTGATTACATTTCAAATACAATTGCATATCTATTGAATGTCATGGCTTCATTCTTAGATCTACTTCTACTACTTGCTAGCATTCTCCATTTCAATTTCAATATTAAGGTTGATTCCAAACTAGGGTTTGACCAAGGCAAACCCCCCAAACAAACAACAAAACCATTTTTCTTGTAGGTATAGGTGCGGAATTTCAGATCTAAGAGAAAATTTTGATACCCTTTTTGGTGAACTTCTGGGATCTACGAATAGTTAGAATCGACCTTCAAATAAAGAATGTAGCCTTTGACCTTTTATGAGGGTCAAAGACTACGTGCTGTTAGAAAGAGAAAAGATTTCTGGGTTTTCTTTGTCTCAAGATTTCCAGTCTGAAACAGGTTGTAGAATTGCTTGAAAGTACACACAGACACCAAAAATTGGCATTTTCTAGATTTTCCCTAATTTGAGGTTAGTACTTCCCTTTCAATTTCAAACACTTCAATTCTACCATAGGGAAATATAGGGTTTTTCTCTCTCTTTCATATTCTCCATAGATTGATTTGATTGTGCATTAACCTTTTGGTTGATCAAATCAGATCTCTCCTTTGGGAATTTGGATTTAGGAGTGGATCTAATATTTCCTCCATACATTACACTCAATAGAGGTGATTCCATTTTACCCCTATTCACAATGTAAATTTATTATATATTATTGTTATAATATATTTTGAATAGTATTATAATTTATAACTATTATATATTCTAAAATATTTATTATATTATACTTATAATATATATGGTATAAATAATTATTATAATTTAAAATATATAATATGGTTTAATTTGTTGATGACACAACAATAACTATTGAACTAGAGGAGGATAACATTAATAACCTTATGGCTAAACTTGATATTTATTGTACTACTTCAGGAAGCAAAACCAACCTCCTAATTGGTGCTCTAATTTTGGTTTGGCTTGGGGAGGTCCTAATCATATTGTCAAATATCTAGGGATTCCCTTTTCTATCAATCCCAACCTGGGAGAGATGTGGTGTTAGGCTAGAAACAAATTTGATAAAAAAATCAGTGAATGGAACACTAGATATTTATCACTAGTAGGGAGAGTACAGGTATGCCATAAGGTGCTTTCCTCCTACACCACTTATTATGCTCTAGCATAAATGTTTAATCAAAGCCATACCAATTATATTTAGAAGATTATAAGGGATTTTTTGTGGTCTAATGGTAAGGAAAACAAAAAGAAACATGTTGTGAAATGGCAATAGTGCTCATTGAGAAAGGATTTGGGGGGCCTAGGTCTGAAAGACCTTACAACTCAAGGGCTTGTTCTTGTTGTCAAATGTATAGCTAAAGCCACTTTGGGGGATAAACCTTGGAGAATTTTGATCAGAAATAACATTGCTAGGGGATATCTTGCTAAAGCATCTTCCTGGAAAGGTCTTCACATCAATGACCTCCTTTCTGGCAATTTTGTTGTTAAAGTGATTGGATCCAATGTATTTAGATCTATCTAAAAGAGTTGGGAACATGTAAGGAAGTTTGTTACCAATAATGGATGCATTGGTGAGAATAATACCATATGTGGTGAAAAATCTATCTGGTGGAATCTCAAACATGGTTGAGAAACCATTTTCTCTAACTCGAGGATGCTCTGCTAAAACATGTGCTACTAAAGGTATCAAATGTTTCTCTGACATTATTTGCAGAGGTAGTCTTATAAATTGGGAGGAAATCAAAACCAAATTCAATATCCCATGACCCAATGGAGAACATATGCATTAATTAGAGGAGCTTGCAATCACCTCTATCTCCCTAAACCTTGCCTTATGCTTGAGAACAAAATCTCTACCCTTAGGTGGAATGATGGCATCATGTTTCCACTTACCAAAGCTAAGCTCATTTAATAAAACCTTACCTATAGCCATGAAGTGTTTTCTCACCTTAACTCCAGATTGAATCTCAACCTTGAGCCTAATGAGTGGAGCAAAATTCTTGTTGACCTTTGGCACCACCTTTTTGGACCTAAAAAGATCTATTTCATTTGGCGCATCTTTTTGCACAAATTACCTGTTAGAAAACTAGATGGGCATGTCATTATCTCTGTTAGGAATGGGAACACTAAGAGGAGGGGGGGTGAATTAGTGTTCTATATAATTACTTTCTGATTCTTGAAACTTAACTCAATAACTTAAATGCAGAACTGAATATTAAAGCATGTAAAGTAATCAACACATAACACATAACACCAGATATGATTACGGGGAAACCTTGGCCAAAGGAAAAACCCCGGTGGGAATTAATACCCACTAATAATTGTACTTGTGTATTATGAACATGTTAATGTTCCTTAGCCCTGTTAGGCTCTGTCATTACAATGCTTAAGTATAATGACCTTGTCAAGGGTTGAATCGTGTTAGGAGTCTTTTACAATTAACCCTATTAGGGGTCAGGACACACTATCCTAGAGCTCATTGCTCAAGTGGTTAAGGTTACAACCTTTTGGATATCAGGTACACACTATATCTGCAAGGTGAATTGTTGTTGTGACACTTCTTGTCTGATCAATTCCTTATGTGAGTTGATGCTTTAGCCTCTTGTAAAGCTCTACAACATTCTCACTGATCTTCACATACTTCTTCTCTGCTTCTATCAACTCTATATCTCATGCCATTCTCAAATACAAAGGTGTGTGTCTTATTTATATATGCAAACAAAACTATTCACTAAGTCAGCCTATAACTAATTACATACAACGCTTCCAAATGAATTGGCTCAAGCATGTTTACATACAATGATATTAACATGTTTACAGCACAAATACAATAGGTGCATATCCTTTACAAAAAAATATTATAACTACTAACCAAAATACTAACAGTCGGCTCCATACTCTATTATGTTCTATCATTCACTGTTTGTGTTACTTCAATTCGATGTATCTTCAACATACTAACTCATCTAATCATGCACTCTTAACCATAGCTTAATAACATAACCAAAAGCTTATCTTCCAGGGTGCATACCCAAACTCATTCATACGCACGTGCATTGATGTTCTGTTCATATGGTGCTTCACTGACTATCCAGTCTTCCATACTTAGCCATTTTATGATCTTATGAGTAAGTGCGTTGACTCCAAAAATCCATATGACTTTGTTGCCATAATGAAAACACTAAATCATAGTCATATACATTAGTATAGTCAACTTTCCAACAATCTCCCCCTTTCTCATTAATGGTAACAAAGGAATGTGGCGAAGTTACTAACTATATCTTACACAAAAACTTTCTAACATATACTCTATCTTATATCTCCCTTCTAATATATACTCTACTCCCCTTTACATCATATATACTGCTCCATATTCTCCCTTCTACTATATACTCTACTCCCCCTTTGACATTAATAAAAAAGGTCCTCAAATAACTATAAGTACTTACAAAGTGAGTACATCTGGATATGCAATCTTCAAGTTCTGGATCTCTTGCTGCCAAAATGCTTTCAATGCATTTACTGTTTGGAGATGGGCGCACAAAGCATAAGTTAAATTCTCCATATTCTCCAAATCTAAACTCAGACCTTAATCATATGTCACCATAGTGGCATCAATCTCCTTGATATTCTGATTTATAACATCTAAAGAGGGCGCAAGAGCATTCCTTAACTAAGTTTGCCTAGCCCTTATTTTGGCCATTTCTTTTTTTGCCTTCTCAATCTTATCCACTTGTCCTTGGTAGACATTATTGCACATGTTTACATCTGAGGAGGGATCTTTAGTAATTTCCTTATTATTTCCATCATTGATTCAGCTTCCTAAATCTTCTTTGAGAGATCTCCAGTTAGTTTGTCATTATCCATATAGTCAACTATTATCTTTCTTCTTTTAGTTGCTAAGTCTTTCAGCAAAGCTTGACCAACCTTTAAGGAACTAAGGTCAAGTGTGAAGTTACCGATTAATTCACTTATCCTCTTCTTAAGATATTTTTCTTCTGTAGCCTTGGATGTTGATTCTTATAGGCTTGAGAAGTTTGATTTGAAACTTGTTAGGATGGAGCTGACATCATCTACTGAATGAACACTTATTAGTTTCTTGTTCTCAAGAAGTAGGCTATTCAGAATACTTACCAATTCAACAAATAATGGGTTCCTCATTACTTGTTTCTCCTTGGCCTTCTCCATTGCTAGCACACTGATCTTAATTAGGTCTTCTTCTCCCCATGAATCTAGACTTGTTGTGTCAAGGGTCAAACTTGACAACAATGAAATTGAGGGCTTAGGGGTAAGGAGTGAACTTTGACTAACATCCATTACCTCAGTCTTTACATTCACTGGAATTTTAGTAGAGGGCTCATCTGTAGGTTCACCTTTCTTCTCTTCATCCTCTTTCTCCTTTTCTTTTTCTTTCTCCTTTTCTTCTTCCTATCCTGTTAGATCCTCAATCTGAACTTCTTCTTGCTACTTAGGTGAATTATCACCACATATAATTTCAACCTCTTATGTACTTACAAAGGCTTCCTCAAACTTGTCTAAGTCTTTATCTATGGCCGCCATTGATATCTCTACATCATCAATCATAATTGTGTCATCTTTTGTTCCAGGCATGGGTGCAAACTCCATTGCATCAGTAGGCACTGTCACTGTGGGCGTTGAATCCTATAGATCTGTTATAGGTGCATTAGGGACCTCAGATGCTTTTTCTTCCTTAGATGGAGCTTGGGTTGTAGGTGCAATGGGATGATACACGTGTCTATCTAGGAACACCTTCTCAAATGCCTTTTTTGTTTCCTTAGCAACCAACTCATAGTCTTTGTTCATGATCTGCAGAGTTCTTAGCTTTGTTCTAAGGTGCGGCTTTTCCAAATCCAACAATAGTATTTTCTCTTCAATTGAGCATACAGGGAGGCTTTCATCTAGTATCTTCTCCATTATTTTGAAGTCTTCCTCTATAGCCTTTCTCTTAAAAAATTCTAAGATGTTCCATACACTATCCGAAATAACTGTCTTAAGTTCCAAGACTGTCTTCTTGAACTTAATCATATGCTTGATTATCATGGAATGGATCTCTGATTTTTTAATCTCACTATATTTATCATAGAACTTAGATATCTGATCAATTCTTCCTTCATCAATTATCCTAGTTCTCAACACTTGTCGATTCAGTCTGAATCCTACCTCAGGAGGTGTGTGCGTGTTCTTTCTTTGACTTTTGGTTGTCCTAGAGGATGGATGGATTGCATCAGTCTGATTCTTCCTCTTAGGCATCCTGCTATACTCAGGAGGTGGTGTGGACTCCAGATCAATAGTAGGAGTAGGCGTTGAAGTGCTATCAATAGTCTTGGTCTTCATTTCCTTGGGATCATCTATTTTCTCTATTTTTACTTTCTTATCCTTAGGGTCATTAGCCTTCTCTATTTTTACTTTAGAAGAGGGTGTGCTCTCAAGTTGCATTGCAATCTTGGCTTCCCTTGCCTTATCTAGGTTAGCTTGAGTGACACCGTGTATTTTTTAGTATCTTAGAGGTGATTTTAGATGTTTTCCTCTTGGTCGCAGCACTGTACAAGACTGAATCTACCTGTCTTGTCTTCTACTCATAGGTACCCCATCTTGGCTCATTAGGATCCTTGGGCGCTGATAGTAGGACTTGTGTGTATGCTTCTAGAATATGTTCTTCTACTTCATAACCAAGTGGATGGATGTACTTAGTCCTAGGCTTTATAGCTTCCATACATGTTATATCAGTCTCAACCATAAAACATATGGTATCCTTGTACTTCTCTACTATGCTCTCAGGTATCCTAAACCTTCTTTGCATTCTAATTCTAAATGTCTTTATTTCTAAGTCCATGAAGTCCCTCAAGGTACTCTCTGATGATGCCTTGAAAGATATTTGAGGCATTGTGGGTAGACTCTTGTCAAGGTATAGATCAGAGACTTTACCAGCTATATGAAAGTACATATAGATGATGAGTGACCCAAGCCTAAATACCTTACGCTTATCATGTTTGATAGCCCTAATATTATCCATCAACTATGCACACAAGATCTCACACAAGTTGAAGTCTCTATCTTCCTTCACTAATCTGATAGTTGTCAAAATAGTGGTTGCAGACACACTATTTACCCTATTTTCATGTTGAAACTTGTAACCCAGTATCATAGACATTAGTTTGATAGCTTTCTCCTCAATCAGCTCAATGGTCATGCTGCGCTTATCACTGTGTGACTTACAAGCTTGCTCAACTAGTTTCCTGACATCCTTGCCAGTGGGAAGGATGGCGCTAGTCTTAGGTAGTCCTGTCATCTCATGAATGAGATCAATAGTTATTCTAACAGGGACTTCTCCTATCTAGAATAGGTCATCATGAATTCTACTTAGTAGGATTTTAATCCATTCAGATTCACAGAATTCATATGTTGTTGCATACTCAATAATAGGGTTTTTTTCCAAGTGCACGAACTCATCCAGGAATGTCTTGTCAGGATTCATCATTGTATCTAAGTGCAACCTTATTCTATCTAGACCTATCGATTCCTTCTTGCAATAGATGTATGCGCGTATGTCCTCTACATGCATAACTCCCATTAGAGTCCTAGAGAATGCTCCTTCTAAGTCATCTAGGACTAACTTGAAAGAGTGCTTCTTAAAAATGTATCTCTTCCTTTCAGCAACATCAAAAAAAATTGGAGTAGCCATAACTTACTTGGTTAATCACTTCAAATAGATTTCCAAGGGTTTCTGAACCATCACGTCTGAACTATGGCTTCGCATCAAACTTCTTTGCTAATAAACCAACTACAATTACCCAACACAAACTACTTTGATCTCATGTGCTCTCCAAAGGCTCGAACTTGAATGAAAATGTGTGAATAAAGGATTTTCGGTGACTTTAAATCAACTTTCCACCATTAATGTTTGCCACATAAATATAGAATGCAATAGAGAATTATGTTCTTCATCTCTGCTATCAATTAGGTAGTACATTCTTGCATACTGCATCAACTGGTCTCCAAATAGTTATAACCCAAGGCACATACTTTGAGGGTGAGTATACCATCCACATAGGGGTCTGGAGCTAAACTAGCTCCCCCTATGACCATGAGGGTCATTCATCCAGAAGTAAAGGGTGCATCTATTGCAGATGCATCCAATACATACTCATCAACCTTATCCTTATTTACTTCTATCCAAATCAAGCTCACATCTTCTATAGCTTTCACAAACTTGACTTCTCCTATTCATCCAGAATTGATCCTTGAGACTTATTAGGGCTTTCTTGTCTTTGCTCTTTTGATCTACAAAACTTTGAGATGTGTCCAGCCTTGTTACGAGAGTGACAAATAACTGGAGGCCTTACATTCCTTGATGCATTGATGTGAGTTACCATACTGCACTGTCTAGCTGTATGACCATTATAATTGCATATTTGACATGTAATATTCTAAGGACTTCTAAAATTCTACTATGGATGACTTTGTTGAGTTTGATTTCTTTGATTTGATCTACAATTCATAACTCTATGACCAAACTTATTACATGAATAACAATAATCATTGAAAGGTCTTACCTCTTTACAATCTCTTGCTATGTGACCATGCTTGTTACAGGCATAACAAGTTTTTTTTACTAGCTTGTGCTCATCTTTAGATGGTTTTTCTTTAGCTTCAATATGATCTTCAGTCTTCTTGGCTTCTATAGAATTTTCTGGTGCTTTCATTTTTCCTCGCATATCATTGATTTGATTTTGTGCTTCATTGAATCCAATACCAAAGGTATCTCGTTTAATCTTTTATGCATATAACTGTGACTCTATTAGATCCTTGCTTGTGGGCAATTTGTCAATATGATTCTTTGCTTCAGTTAATTTAGATTCCACTTACTTCTTGATGTTCTCTAACTCCAAGATTTTCATGTTTGCTTGCCTCAGTTCTTCATCCAACTACTTGTTTTCTTTGACCTATTCTTCATAGGCTTCTTGATTGTTAAATAGCTTTTCATCCAAATCCTCAATCTAATCCTTCAGAGATGTGTTTTCCTCATTCATCTTTTTGACCATTTTCCCTAAATCACTATTTGAACAATCCTTCAAATCTTTTCTCAGTTTCTTGATGAATACTTGAGAACCACTAACCTTTGATTTCAGTTCTTCAATTTCTTTCTCAAATCTGTCAAGATCTTCAAGAGTTGCTTCAAGATTCTTTTTCAAATGTTTCACTTCTTCCAAACCCATGATCTCCTCAAGTGGTTAAACTTATCTTCAAAGGACCAAAGCTCTTATGCCAATTGTTAAGGATGGGAACACTAAGAGGGGGGGTGAATCGGTGTTCTATATAATTACTTTCTGATTCTTGAAACTTAACTCAATAACTTAAATGCAGAACTAAATATTAAAGCATGTAAAGTAATCAACACATAACACAACACCAAATATGATTATGAGGAAATCTTAGCCAAAGTAAAAAACCCCGGTGGGAATTAATACCCACTAATAATTGTACTTGTGTATTATGAACCTGTTAATGTTCCTTAGCCCTGTTAGGAGCTGTCATTATAGTGCTTAATTACACTGACCTTGTCAAGGGTCAAACCTTGTTAGGAGTCTTTTACAATTAAACCTATTAGGGGTGAGGACACACTATCCTAGAGCTCACTACTCAAGTGGTGAAGGCTACAACCTTCTAGATATCAGATACACACTATATCTGCAAGGTGAACTATTGTTGTGACACTGCTTGTCTGATTAGTTCCTTATGTGCATTGATGCTTTAGCCTCTTGTAAAGCTCTACAACATTATCACTACTCTTTGCATAATTATGCTCTGCTTCTATCAACTCTATATCTCATGCCATTCTCAAATACAAAGGCGTGTGTCTTATTTATATGCGCAAACAAAACTATTCACTAAGTCGGCCTATAACTAATTACATACAACACTTCCAAATGAATTGGCTCAAGCATGTTTACATACAATGATATTAACATGTTTAAAACAAAAATACAATAGGTGCATAGCCTTTACAAAATAATATTATAACCGCTAACCAAAATACTAACAGTCGACTCCATACTTTGTTCTGTTCTGCCGCTCACTGTCTATGTTACACTCGTTGTATCTTCAACATACTAACTCATCTGATCATGTGCTCTTAACCATAGCTTAATAACATAACCAAAAGCTTATCTTCCAGGGTGCATACCCAAACTTGGTCATACACATGTGCGATGATGCCCTGTTCATCTGGTGCTTCACTGACTGTCCAGTCTTCCATACTTAGCCATTTTATGATCTTATGAGTAAGTGTGCTGACTCCAAAACTCCATATGACTTTGTTTCCATAATGACAACACTAAATCATAGTCATATACATTAGTATAGTCAACTTGCCAACAATCTGTTCTTTTTGTAGGCAAATTGAATATGTTTCCCACATCTTTGTTGATTGTATGTTTGTCTGGGAAATTTGGAATATGTTTGGCTTTCATATGCATCATAACTTTAACTTGTTGAATGTTATTACTAGTAAGTTCATGGGACTTAGAAGAAGAAGTAACCTATTTTGGTCTATTATTTTTGTCAAGATAATGTGGTGTATTTGGAAAAGGAGGAATGATGACATGTTTTCTAGTATTGCTAGAAACCTTACTGAGTTTCTACAAAGACTCATTTATCATAACATATCCTTGTAGGTCACGATGATTCTTAAGCTTGAAGAAAATAAGTTCTTGGACTTGCTCAATGATGGAGTTGTTCAAGTGCTAAAAAAAGAAATCACTTATGGCTACGTCACAGATCAGTTAGGTCCAGATCCTCCCCCATTTGAACAAGCATTGAGGAACACAAATAAGCAATCTAGAGAAGACAACCTTGGAACATGGCCCACTAGTCCAAGCTGATCACATTGTTGCTCTGCCTCCTTAAGTGATTCCTCCCCTACCTGATGCAGATATTTTCAGTGACTCAGTGCTAATTAGTAAAGATGGCCCACAAGGCTGGATTACTTGGGTCCACCAAAATAGCTTTATTGTTTGAATATTTCATGTATATGTAATCTTTTTGATATAGTACTTGATTGGAATTGAGACATTTCATAGTATTTTTCTCCTGTATAGAAGAAGTGTTGGGTTGCTGATCTAGAGACATGTAATGTAATGCAGATGTAACTATTTGATAAATTATACTCAATAGAAAAAATATAATATATAATATAATAGTACTATTTCATAGATGTAATATTACATAATTTAATACTCTATCACTTATAAGTGGAATAAAATTAGATATATATCTTACAATTTCTAATACAATCTTATTTTCTAATATTAAAATCCTTTACAATACATATAATTTTAACTTATCATATAATTCAAACTTACAATTAATTTTATCTTATCATATAATTCAAACCTACAATTATAATTAATCATAAGTACTAGTCATTAGTGACACTTGTTTTTTTGTGGCACTCAATTGCTGTCGAAGTCTTTATTTGTTTCATTTTTCCTCTTGAATTATTCAATAAAAAAACTCTAAAATCATAATACAATATTATTGTTATTAGTTACTACAAGGATCTATTTAGATGCATAATGACTACTAATAGAATTTAAGAATTTTTCAAGTATATATGTTTGCACTATAGTTTATAAATTTATATATATATTTAAAATCTAAAAAGAACTAATTATCTGTATTTGTATTGGTTGTTGAAAAAAAATTGTAAGTAAAAAATTCAAAAAATTTCAAAAAAATAAAATAAAATTGTCAATGAGGCATGACAATACATTTCATTTAATCAACTACTTTGACAGAGTCGTATACTTATTGTTTTCCATCTTGGTAAGCATGATCTAGAAGAACATTTGGCAACATACTGTCAATCAATTCAAAAAACAAATTGGACATAAAATTTGCTTGCAGTAGGAATTACAACCTTCCCAATGTTGCTCTAGTTCTAGTTTCTTGAAAGGGAAATATGGTTAATTTCAAGGGGTATGCTCAGTTTGATCAATTCTAGCAAAAGTAGAAAACACCATGATCAAGAGTAGAAGATATTATTTAAGAGCCAATTTATTTATTGCATCATTCTTAGTTTTGCATTAGTACTGATCGATTCAAAGTGATTATTTTGGAATGTAGATAGATTCTCCCCAAGGTTCCAAACATTCACACCAGTGTGAGGGGCTAAAATGCTCTGATAAACAACATTCACAAACTTGTCCAGTGAAGAAAACCCATTGACCAATTCATTGTTCCACATCAAGCCCATCACCATTAACAACTAGATGATCTACTTCTTTGGATACAATGAAGCTCTTTGGGTTTCTAAGCATGGCTCAAAAAATTGTTCCTTTATTTTCTTCCTTACTCCATTTCCTGAGTAGCCTGACCACTGCCCTCAATCCTTTAGGAAATAGAGTATCCCCCCATAGCATATGCCCTACAAAAATAATGTGCAATATCAAATCCTTAGTAAAGGGTTTCATCACAGTATGAGAGGAGTATACCCTGCATTTGCAAAATGGGAGATGGTCATGAAAACTATGAAGAAAAAAATATTCCCACCATAATCCTTTACATGGGCTCTGGAAAATTGCTTAGCAATTAAATAAAATGATGCTAAAACACCTCTTGTAAAATGAACTCCCACCCAGTTTGTAAAAACAATCTAAACAAGATACTCAAACACCACCTCCTCATACACTATGTCTGGAACCTCTTTTTCTTCTCTTATTGATTTCTTTGCATAGAATTTCATTATTTCATTTACAAAAAGTTTCTTAAAAAGTCTTGGGATGAAATACCAAGGTTTGTGTGGTTGGGTGCAATTAAGGCTCCCACTCCTAGGCCCGGGGATTGCACATAGAATAAAGATCTTGTTACCCACAACTACAAGTTGGGCATACAACAATGAATCTTGCCCTCCACGTAATGGTTTGAATGCAAAATTTTCTTTGCATGCAGGCAGAAAGTACACAAACAAAGGTGATATTGTTTGGTATTGTCCTTGCCTTTTGCATTTCTTTGAAAAGTTGGAGGGCCTCAATGCCATACCCATGGTGAGTGTAACCTTTGATCATAGTTGTCCATGAGATTAATCTCTAGTGATCATTGATTCATGTATTCGACGGGCATCCTTTATGCACCCATTTTTTTAATACATTTCAATAGGATAATTCCCTGCACATTTTAGGGATTCATATCCTATTTTAATGACATGATAGTGGATTTGTGTGCCCTGTTCGAAAGCAAATAATCTTTCACATGCACTGAGAATGCTAAAAAATATAAATTCATCAGGCTTAATACCCTGATGAAGAACCTGAAAAAATAGCTTTAAGGCTTCCTCAACGAGCTCACTCTGAAGTTTGAACATACACTGTAATCATTGTTATCCATGTGACACATTAGAGGTTGACATTTTGTCTAACACATGGCGGACATCTTCTATTCATGAACATTTTGTATACATGTCAACTAGAGAAATTCCCACATACACATCAGGACCAGACTCAATTTGAATGACACATGAAATAGCAATAAATTTTGTGCTCTTGATTGAAGATTTAAAAATGGTAGACTAGATTTATGTAAAAAACTTGAGAAAAAATCTTTTTTAAATTCAACTGAGATTTGGCTTGTAGTTGGGGTTTTAACAACATGATTTCAGCTTCCTAGACCTATTATGTGAGAGCTTCCATTGAATTGTTGTATTTCAACCCCCATTCTCCAACAAAGCATTTAAAGTTAAAAAACAATCTGAATTACAGCAGGAGACTCAAAGAGCATTTAAACCAAACCAAAATAGAAATCCAATTTGATTTTCTCTTGGTTGAAGGGGCCATTCTCATGATCCATTATTTGAGTTTTTCATCTCATGCCATCTGTCAAGGCTTTTACTTTTACAAGAACATCGACCACATCTCTAAAGATCATAGTCCCTTCAAGACGTAGGATTCAGTCAATTTCAAGTAGAATGTCAGTAATGTCACACTTGCACCACAAGCATAAAGTTTACCAATTTGTCAAAAAGCTTAGAAAGTATATAAACAAATTTATAAAACAATAGATGCAATTTGATAGGTGTGTTAGCATACTATTACAATTTATGAAAACAATTTGAAAATCAATTGATCCAAAATGTGAATGGTAATTCCTCTCAATTTTTGTTTGTCAAACTTCCACAGTGGAAGTCATAGAAGACCATAGTAAAGAACTCGATGTTGAAGACATTCCATACTCTCCTATGCTATGCATAGGAAATACACTGTCAATGCCACACAGTTGTGAGACCATCATACTTGAACTTATATTTATATTTGTATAAATATTTATTCTCCAGGACTTGTATCCAACAACAATATAGACTTTTTTTTCTCCTTTTCACACAAATTGTAACAGTTCTTTTGGTCGCCTATAGTAGTATATAATCTACCAAATTCAAGCTCTAGTTTTGCAAGGCTCTATTTCTCCATACCTAAACTATTATGTTGATGACTGGTTTTACATCATTCCTTGGAAAATGTAGGGCACACTATTATAAACTAACAAAGTCCAACCCTCGATGAGCTCATTTATTTCTGAAGGCTTAGGAACCTTATAAATGCAACAACTCTTCCATGGCACATGACATAGCCTAGTTTCAGCTTTCCCGTAGTTAGTAAGGTAGTCGGTCGAGGGTCCTATTTTAGGAAATCTACTCAAGAGAGAACATGATTTCATGCGCATCTAAGATAATTTAAGACTACCATTGAATGCTTTACATGTCCAACAACACCTGTCCATATGTTAACTCTCCACATCAAATATGTGTGCAGAGTCTACTATTATGTAAATTTGTCAGTAGATTAAAATTATTAACTTGCCACTAAGCATTCAAAAATACATCCACATGGCGTGCAGGATTACAATTATCAGTATTGTAAAAAGGTGCATCATCCTCTTCCCGTATAGATGTGGCAACAAATACTCATGTGAATAATATTCATGTGAATAACACTCAAGAAAGAGAGGTCAAGGAAAGGGAAATCAGGGCAGCTAACATAATTATCAAAGGAGTAAAAGACTATGGCAAAGGCGAACACACTCTTGACCTAACGAGGGACTTCCTAAGTGAAGTGTTGCTTTGGCAAGGTCAAATCTACCAAGCATGGAGGGTTGTCAAATTATTCGATGAGAGAGATAGGCCTATAAAAGTGATTATGTCTAATGCTCGTGACAAACAAAATTTATTAAGCAAAAAATAGCTCTTGAGAGGTTCCCGTTTCTTTTTAGAGAAAGATCTAACTGTGAGGCAGCAAGAAGAGAGAAGGGTTGAAGTGGCAAAAATCAGAACAACAAGGAATGAAGGAAAAAGGGCATGGTTATTCAAGGGTAAAGCAGTTATTGCTCATTTTGGGCACCCTCACAATGTAGAACAACAAGTGGGCATCCAAGATTTGGTAGCAAACTCTTTAGTAAAAAACTATATGATGGGATCAACATTCATTCAGAGAGATAAGAGCTCAACTATGAATCTTTCATAAAAAAAACAAATAGCAATCAAGTTCAACCCAGGCATCCTTAAGCTTAGTTATTTGGAATTGCAGAGGTTATCCTTGGAGGTGCAGGCCTGGGTTGGGGCCTATTATGGAAGGAAAAGATATTATTTGCCTCGTAGATACACATGAGCATGAAGGTTGTAAGACTCCCTCGTTTGAAGGCTACTGGAAAGTGGTAGTTTGGAATTTGGCAGCAGAAAATGGTAAAGGACATGGAGGCATAATGGTTCTAGTAAAAGAAAAGGTAGGACGTGTTATTTAGCTGGAAAAAGAAGACTAATAAATAGTTCATATGGTTCAAAATCATGGAAAACAACAGTCTCATCAAGATTGCAGCATGCTACTTTGCCCCACAGGTTTCTAAAATGTATAAAAATCAAGGTTTAGACCAAAAAGATCCATATGCAGCTTTGAAGAAGGATGTGGCTGTGTTCTCACAACAAGGGGATGTTCTCCTTATTGGGGATTTCAATGCTAGAACAACAAACAAACAAGCTAGTATTTTTAGCTACAAAGAAAATTGCAATCCTATTTGGCTCACTGAAAAGAGAAAACATCAGTGGGAAAGAGTTTCGGAAGATGCTAAGGGCTACAATTATTTTGGGGAAGAATTGATCACTCTATGTGGCACATTTGATTTAATAATTTGCAATGGTTTGGCTAGATGGTCAAAATCGGGCAATTTCACTTGCAACACATATAATAGTGTGAGCGTGGTTGATTATGCAGTCTGTTCACACAATCTATATGAGAGAATCAGGGATGTTGAAATTGGGGAACACATATGGGACCTCAAATCTGATCATAGACCATTGTACATAAATTTGTTGTGGGCTGAAAATAGGCAATTTGGGACAAAAACTCTATCCCCTCAACATTCACTTTCACAAGGTAAAATCATTTTGACTTCCGAAAATGGTTACATCTTCAGGGCTGCACTTGAGAGACTATGTAAGGAAGAGAACATGCAAGGGCATGATGTTGATAGTCATACATTAACAAGTTTGATACATAAGGCTCTTTCAAAGTGCAAAAGAACAAAGATAAGAAAGTCTGAAACAAATTGTTTTCCAGTCAATGCATGGTTTGCTAAGGAATGCAAAATGGCCAAGAGGACTCTTAGAGAGTCAAATAAAACAAACAATGACATTAAAGTTTACAAGCATATTTTAAAGATGAAAAAAGCTGATTTTATGGCCACAAGGAGAGATGAGCTAATTTTCCTTAGTAAAAATAACCCCAAAATTTTTTGGAAGGAACTTCAGCCAAGAAGGAAACAAACTAAAAATAATATTACAGTCACTCAATAGCTTGATTATGCTAGGAAATTGTATGAACAAGAAGGAGAGGTGGGCCTACCACCTGTGGTCAACATTATGTCAAATCTTTTCACTGTGCAAGAGGTAGAGATGGGTATCAAAAGGATGAGCAATGGTAAGGCCAAGGACTTGGTTGAACTTCAAGCGGAATATCTCAAGTGGGGCATGAAAACCCTTGCACCAAACATCACAAAAATCTTCAACAATATCAGTCAACAGGGGTTTCCTAAAGATTGGACAATCAACCTTGCCATACCTCTTTTTAAGAGTGGCGATGTCAATAATCCCTCCAACTACAGGACCATAATGATCAATCCTTTGTTTGCAAAATTATTTGGCAACATGATAGAAAATAGAATCAGTAAATGGGCTGAAGAAAATCATAAATGGGCAAAAGGGTAGGCTAGTTTTAGACCAAAACACTAGATAGTTGATCACTGTATTACTCTAAGGCACATAATTGAAAAAGGATGGGAGAAAAAGGATGAGGTTTTTTGCTGTTTCATTGACTTTAGAAAGGCTTTTGACACCGTCCCTAGGGACAAGCTTTGGATCAGAATGGAAGAATTGGAGATCCCCATACATCTCAAAGCTATTGTTCATAGGATGTACAAAGAGGTAAAAGTCAAAATCAAAACTTCAACCGGCATTTTTGAATGTTTTAGGAGCAATATTAGGGTCAAATAGGGCTGCCCTCTATCTCCTACTTTATTTGGGCTATATATCGACAAACTTGAAGAATGGTTAAACATGAAAAATGGTGAGGGTATTCATTTGGGATAATATTTAATAAAGCTTCTCCTATATGCGGACGACCTCATTTTGATTGCCAAATTTGCCTACGGTTTGCAAGAACATCTATCTTCCCTTGAGCATTTTTCAGAATCATGGGAATGCAGATCAATATTAGCAAGACTAAAGTCATGATTTTCTCTACGAGTAAAAAACAACATCATCATAAGTTCTATTTCAAAGGAAGCATTTTTGAGGAAGTGATGGAGTACAAATATCTTGGCATTGACTTCAACAAAAACCTAATGTGGGATGGCTATAGAAAGAAAATAATGTTAGGTGGTTGGAAGGAACTTTATGCTCTCCAAAATAGATGTCAAGAGGTTGAAGTGTGGGATTGGAAAACTAATCATACTCTATTTGGTCTTCTAGTTCTGGTGGTTGTTCTTTCTGGGTGCAAATTATGGGCCAGCAACACTGCATCCTCACAATGGAAGCAAATCGAGGGAATTCAAAAATGTTTGATCACTAGAAAGTTTAAAATCAAAAGCATGGTCCCATATGATATATTGCTTAGTGAAATGGGGGCTCCCCTATTGAGGCACTTGCTATGGTGCGTCTTATAAGCTATTTAAAAAGAATTGAAAAAATGGAAGAAGGTAGATGGCCTAAAGTTGTCTTTAATGATATATTGTGCAAAAGTAAAAAAACGTGGATGCTACAAAACATAAAGTGGATGAGTAAATGGGATATCCATTTCAATATGTGTCCCACAAATAAAAAAGATATAAAGGTCTTCGTTATGGATAAATTTTACAAGAGAAACTGGGGAAGTGAGCTTGGAAGGAGGAAAACATATTACATCAATGAATTCAACCCCTTATGTGATCAACTTCAAAAAGCGTACATAGGGGCTAACATTTCTTGGAGAGCTAAAACTCTTATTGCTCATTTGAGAACCAATTCTCATCAACTCCGATGTGAGACCGGGTAGTGGAAGAGGCCAAAAGAGGCTTGGGAGGAGAGAGTTTGGACGTTTTGCAATTTTGGAACTGTGGAAACCGAACAACACTTTATTTTAGAATGTGATGCATATAAGGACAACAGGGACAAATTTGTAGGTTTTTTATCCGATAACTCTTGGCATAATCTATTCAGCAAGGAGTGCATCGAGAAGTTAGAAGTGCTCATCGTCAACTTGCACAAGAAAAGAACCGAATTACTAAAGCTGGCCTAACTTTAGCGAACTGTCCCATAGGCTATGTTAGCCTCACGGACTTTAAAATTATCTATCTATCTATCTTTCAAATTCATTGTTCATCATTATCAGTCTTCTTATTTTCAAGTAATTGCAATATTTAATTTTAGTAATATTAATTTTTCTTGGTTTAATGATAATAAATTTTGTTTTTTTTCAAATCTTCAACATTATATTAAACTAAAAAATAGTAGAAGAATAGATGAACTTATTGTAATATTCTTTAATAAATCTTTTCTTACATTAAAAATCAACAAAGATGTTATCAATAAAAACTTCAAGCTAGGTTGCCAATTCAAATTTCGGTATGGATGTGGGTTCTAGATTCGGGTTTGAAATTTGTCCAGTTTTAGGGGGTTGTGTTCGGATTCATTGTGGGTTCATCCGTACAAGATTTTAAAAAAAATAAATTTATGCAACAGCAAATAAGTTCGTACACAAATGGTGGCAATTTTTTTTCTTTTCATTCACAAATGCACAGATGACATATAAAACAACCCTTTTGGTCTTTTTAATGGCCACTTTTAGGGTTGGAGGGTCGAATAGACCTAAGTTGGCAAAAAAGCTTTATGAAAAAGTCAATGAAAATTACATTTTTAGTCAACTTTGCCCCAAATTTGTTTTGGGTTCCTCTATCCAAATCAAAAGTCTTCCAAATTTGTCCAAAATTCTTATAGGGTCCTTCTGAGAGAATCTTGAGTGAATTTGCCTGACTATGGCAGAATTTTGAGCGAATTCGAACCGAATCCAACTTTGTAGCGAACCAAATCTCAAATTCCACCTTCTAGGAACAAATATAGTAACTTAGACATTAAGTTACTAATTTAGATAAATGTGAAAATCAACTTTGAAACCTAATAAAGCTAGAGACTACTATAAGAAAGCTAACAAGCAATGAAACTATGAACAATTCTTGCTAAAGTCATTACTACCAAAGCTAGCGCAAATTTTATAAATATTTTAATGTCACACACTAGCAATAGTAGAATTTAGTGGAGGTGCTAATGTTCGTAAGTCAAATAGTGACAAATACAAATGACACAATGTCTTTACTACAATTACATCACAATCCCATTGGCTAAAATGCATTATATATTAGTTATTTTAGCATATTACTTTGGACTTTTCAGTGAGTACTTTGTTCTTGTAAGTCAAATGGTTTTAAAAGACCAATATATTTTATTCATAAGGTTTCAGTTAATTATTATGCCTTGTGCTTGAGCACTGTGAGAATTTGTGTTCCTTCATCTATTATCACATGTTATCTATAATTCTTCCTGAATGTAATAATGCCTCCCCCCAGGTGATAGGAAGCCCAATTTCTTGCTGGAAATATATTGCCTAATACACACTTTTAGCTTCTATGCCATTCACTATTGTAAAGTTCAAACACATCTTTGATTTATATAACTTAATCCATTGGCATAGTATTAAGTGTTGCATTACACAAATTCTTAGGTACTAAATGTTGAATTGAAAGCTAAGAAAACCTGTGCTCACCATGGAACAAATCTAGGTCATAGCTTCTAGTGAACATGTGTGGCTTTAATATTCTATTTTTCATAAAAGACAAGTAGAGAGAATATGCACCCAATAATTTTTAACATGTACAAGTGAGATTTGTGTGCCTCTTAGACTTGCTTATTTGTATCTAATATGTATGGAATAGTTAAACTGAATTGTTAAAGTTTTCTTGGAGTCACCACACTTTTTCTTTTGAATATCCCAGAATCACTTAAGGAAATTGAAGTATCATTCACTATTGATGTCAAGGGGTTCTACTTTTTGGCTATGTTGTAGCATTTTTGCATTCATTTGATTGAAGAATTCATCTGGAGATGAGTTACCACCATTAATATTCTAACGCATATCATTTGTTAGAGAATAATTATTGAAGAGTGTTTTTCTTTGTGCTTAGTTTCAACTAATTAGCAAGCACAAAACATACAATAAAATGGCAAGCACCAATGAAAACTGTGTCCAAGAGCAAGTCAATGAAGAATGTGATGTTAATGAACATTTTGTTAATTGTGTGTATTAGCTACTCAACCAAGGGATTTGAGTTTCCTTAGTCTCTTATTTATTAGTTTTCTTTATTTGTAGTTGATGAATCAGTGAGAAATGGCTGCAAGAAGAAATCCATGGCCTCCAAGAGATTTTTTAGGATTGCTGAGAGATTTCACGGGAGATTTATGGGCAAGGTGAGTAGATTTCATAGGAGATCCATGGGCAAGGTGAGTACCTTTCTCCAACAGTCAATGACTCTCCACAAATGGTTCAACATTCCAAGGCAATGAATTCCTAAAACCCAAACATGGAAGATTTTATAGTCATCCCGTAAGAAGATTCTAGAGAAATTACGAAGAGGAAAATACTAAGAAATATCCCTAGGGACAAGGTCCTAGAAACAATAATGGGCAGAGCCATCATCTTCGAAATAGAGTTATAAGTACAAAACAAAGAAATTCAAATTTACATCAAATTCAAAATAAATGGTCATTTTATGAATTTCCAAAGCTTGGGAATGGTCAAAGGATTCGAAGAACGGAAACCTTTAATCCAAATTTGATTCCAATCTTCCCAACCATAGCTTTGGGAAGACCGTTCAAACCTCCCCTCCCCAAAAAAGCTTTGACAGGAATCCATTGGGCAATCCATAGAAAGAGAATGGAACTTCTTGGGTCAGATAGAACTACTGAACACCACAATAGAATCAATGATCTCTTTAAAGGTTCTTCCAAAATCTGGAAACCGGTGCAGAAAAATGGTTTGATGCAAGCTCTTCCCACCAATCTTCAAAAAGACTCCTCCAACACCATCATTCAGGCTTCTCGGGGTAACACGGTACTTCAAGCTTCACGAGGTGACATGGTATCCCAATGCATATCCCCTCAGCTTCTCTCAAACAAACTAGAGGCCACAAAAAGAGATCAGGTACCTTCTATCACATTCTCTGATGAATTTCTTAAGCAAAGGAATTTGTTTCTCCTCCAACATGGAGTTATCTGCAAATTTTGGAATGTTAATATGTCTTACAATGAGTTCAAGACATGGGTTTCCACAAACTGGGAAAATTTCTCCCAAATTGATTCCCTAGATAATGATGCAGGATATTTTTTGGTCATATTTCAAGACAAACTCGATAGAGACAAGATCTTCAAACAGAAATGACGACTCTACAAAAATTCAAGTCTTCACATGCAACATTGGAGTCCCAATTTCAACAGCTCAAAAAATGTTATCAAGTTCATTCCCATTTGGATTAATTTAATAAATCTCCCAATGGAATACAGAGACATGGACATCATCCAAATCATTGCCAATAAATTGGGAATTTACCTATATCATCATTCTGATAGGACTTCGGCCTCCACCTTGATATGTTTACTCATGAATATTGAAAAAGAGCTTCCCAAATCTATCAAAATCATTTCAAAATTTGGAACTTGGGTCCAGATAATCTCATATGATCTTGGCAGGAAAATTTCCTCTGAGTAGGGCATCTCCAGAAATGCAGAATCATCACATCAGGATGATCTTCCCCCAGGGTTGGGCGAGCGGGATTCTGCGAATAATAACTCAAGAGAGCAGGAGTTGGACAAGTTTCCAGAAAGCATGAAATTTTTTTTGTGGATATTATTCTGCAAAATTATTGTTAGAGTAAAGTATTAATTATATTAATTAACTTTACTCCCTTCTTAAGATGTCAACTCTTTTGCTTTAGTTGTTTATATTTAAACACACATGCACTAGTTGTTTTAAACTTATGCACTAGTTGTTTTAAATATAAATTTGCATGCATTAGTCTTAACCAATTATTACATGCACTAGGGTTTGCCTTTCAAGGCTTTTGATCTCCTTTATAAGGATGATCCATTGTATATTTTATTCAATCATTATTTGAGGATATTTTCTTCTTCATTTTTTTGAGTCAAACCCTTGCCCTCTTCTTGTCTCTACTTCCTTGTAACAGGTTTTTGTATGCAGGTGATCTTCGGGTTTTGTGGATTTATATTGCTCAAATCCTACATGGTATCAGAGCCTAATCTGCTATAGCTTGTTTGTGTTTGAAGGATTCAAATTAGGGTTTTTTTAGTTTTTTTTATTGAAATTAGGGGGTCCCTAAATTTTGGTGCACTTTGAGCTCAAACAGACATCACCGTTGAGCTTGCAGCACCTAAAAACCCCTATTTTGATATAAGGCACATCCATTTTGGACAACTTTGCATTTTGGGGATTTTTTTTTGGTACCAGACAGCTTATTAGGACAATTCTCAAGGTAAAATTTGTACGAATTGGCACGCTTTCTAAGGTAAAATTTCTTTAGTTTTGGCATGCAAATCAATGCAAATTTTTGTTGTTTGGTACACAAATTAAGACAAAAAAAATGGCATGCAAATTGAGACAAAATTTGAAAAGTCTGACGCAAATCTCGGGGCGTGCATGCTATTTTGCTAAAAAAAAATTATTTTTTTTGGGTCGGCGACAACCATTTGGCTGTCAAATTTAAGCTAGCAAATGTAATTTTTAGCCCCTAGTCATATGGCGACCAGGGGCCAGAATTTTAGCCCCAAGGGGGCTTGTATGCTGTGACGGTCATTTGGCCATCCCTTTTAAGCCCATGAAGTGCTGACATCAACACATTTAGACACCATTTTGGGCCCTCCAGAGCACTCGGTGGTTTTTTGCTCATAACTTGAGCATACGATGTTGAAATTGGGCAAACGAGATATCGTCGAAAAGCTGGTTCCAAGATCTATCCAGATCTAGAGGTTTTAATTTTTGATTTTTTATTTTTGATGGTGTTTTTTACTATCAAAGCTAGATGTTCAATTTTGCACTCTAGAAGCTCTATATTGCGCATCCAAACTCCGTTTTGGGAAAGCAAGATATTTTTGGAAAACTTGTTCTAAGAACTTTCTAGTTCTATGAGTCATTTTCCCAGATTCTACTCTAGGTATATTTTATTCATTTTTTTGCATTTTTGCACTCTAGTGGATATCTTGGATGTTACAGGTCCTGGGATCTCTTCCCTTTAGGGGATGGCTCTTCTTAGGCTGTTCTCTTTTTTCAGCAGCCTTCTCTCTTATTTGAGTAGTGTATACTTCACTTTTGTAGCATTCTTTTATGCACATGCACTGAGATAAAGTGTCATTTTATTGCATTTATAGGATCTTGCACATGTTCGTGCTCTTTGTACTCGCACTCCATTATAAAGTGCCATGGGGGGGTTTGATGTTTGCCTTTGTTTGTCATCTACCTTTGTCAAGTGAGTGTTCCTTCCACGACATTAGCCTCAAGGTATCTTTATTTATGCTTGTGCTTTCTATGCACCTTCGATGTTCCTGGTTCTTCACGATGTAGTTCTTATTGGCACTCTTTTTAGTGTACCTGTCACCTCTTTCTTGTTAGCATTATGGAAGGTTTCCATTGATCGTTCTTCTACTTCCTTGGTTCAATAGTGTGAGTTATATATTCAGTATTTGTTCCTATGTACTAGGCGGATGCAGTGGCTAGGTACCTATGCATTCTGGTGAGATGGATCATTTACCATATGGACACTCTTTTATTTCCTATTTTTGGATGCACTCTTCCAGCTTTGATTGATCAGCTCTTTAGACTTTTCATGTTTATGCCATCTGTATCTTCGAGTTCAAGTGTTTGCCTTTGTTTGCCTCCTGATTCAAGTAGTGTCATTTGAGGGAACTCATGCAGATTACAGTCTTCTCTACCTAGTCATGCTCTATTCCAGTGGAGGATCTTTAGATCAATAGTTACTTCTTGATAGATTTTGCATCTTCTTGCTTCAGTGATGTTCTACATGTTCATTCTTGTTCCTATTTTCTAGAACATTCCTAGTTTTGGAGGCTTCTTCAGTCCTTCAAATTAGTCTTTGTCTCCTTTTGGAGTAGAGTTTTTCCCATGTGGTTTTCTCTATTTCTCCGCTTTATAGAGACTCTCTTTTGTACCTGGGTACCTCATCAGGCCATGTTGTCGGGACCCATTTTTATGCTTTCTACACTGTAGTTCCCTTTGCTTTCTTCTTGCATTGTTTGTAGCTGCATTATTGCTCATCTTAAGGGGGGGTGTTAGAGTAAAGTATTAATTATATTGATTAACTTTACTCCCTTCTTAATATGTCAACTCTTTTTCTTTAGTTGTTTATATTTAAACACACATGCACTAGTTGTTTTAAACTTATGCACTAGTTGTTTTAAATATAAACTTGCATGCATTAGTCTTAACCAATTATTACATGCACTAGGGTTTTCCTTTCAAAGCTTTTGATCTCGTTTATAAGGATGATCCATTGTATATTTTATTCATTCATTATTTGAGGATGTTTTCTTCTTCATTTTTTGAGTCAAACCCTTGCCCTCTTCTTGTCTCTACTTCCTTGTAATAGGTTTTTGTATGTAGGTGATCTTCAGGTTTTGTGGATTTGTATTGCTCAAATCTTACAATGATAAATTTTAGGGACTCCCAATTCTCTAGTCAAAAGTAGCTTTTACCTTTAGCTTTTGTCAGGAAGGATGAGTCTTTGCACACTGAATCAACCTCATAGAGATCATGGGAGGTCAAAGATTTCCAAATTCATTCAGGAAAAATTTTCTGGATAAATACAAAAGCTTTTAATGTAATTCTTGGGAACCGACAGTTAGCGAACACCGCTAACTCATTTCCTCTGGAGAATGCCCTCATGCAATTTGTTCCCAAATTCAATCATACAATATTGGAACAAATAATTTCCTACTGGTTTATGGAAGTTCAAAAAGAAATGTTAGAGAAAATTGCAAATTAAGTCCTTCAAGAAGATCTAGTATCCATCTAGGTTTTGGAAGAGGAGTTCCCAAGTGAGGAGTTACCAATTAGTAAGGAATCACTAGCAGTGGAGGATGATATTCTTAAAATAAGGTTATGTGATTTGAGAGACTCGACAAAGGCCAAAATCTCTCCTTCTTTTCTTCCTCCTCCACATCATCCTAAGAATTCTAAAACTCCAGAGGCTCATTTGTCAAATACAAATTCGAGTTGCAGGAAGTCCTCTAGACTCAGAAATAAGGAACAAAAAGATCTGAAGAAATCTTCACCTCCTGAGCTAGGGATTAATTCAAAAAGAACAAAATGAAAGGGGTCCTAATTTCACTCAAACCTTCAAAACTCAAAGCTCAAGAAAGTTGTTTGGAAGGTTCCCAAAAAGAAACTCCAAAACCTTCTTATGCAGTATCAAAGAACCCCATTTCTCCAAGATTAAAGGTAGTGTATGATCTTTTTGGTTGTTCAGCTAATGATTATCCTTCAAATAATTCTCTACCTCCCTCCTTTGTTGAAAGAATATTAGAAGAAGATTATGTGGAAGATGAAGAAAGACTGTTTGATACAGAAGCTCCAGCGGGATTTATGGAAACACGAGAGAATAAAACTCTAGTTCCTGCTTCGAAAAATGGATTAGATGTTTCTTTTAACAAAATCTCAAATTAGAACATTAATAATCTAGGTTTTTAGAAAGTTGCTCACATGAATGCTTTAGATTGTGGATCGGTCAAGAAAAAAGAGAGGGGTAGAAAGTCTTCAGCCAATCTCAGAGAGGAAGTTGGGGAAGAATATGACCAAACCAAAATCATAGCTTATCTAAATGTAGGGAAGGGGAAGTTCCTTCCCAAGGATCAATGAAGATTTTATCCTGGAATGTTAGGGGCCTCAATGGCCCTAACAAGCAGCAGATGGTGAAACGCTACATAATGACATCCAAAGCTAAGGTTGTTTTACTCTAAGAGACTAAAATGAACAAGCAACAGTTATCCAATTTCCTTCTAAAATTGGGTGATTGGCGAGCTTCAGGGGTTGAGGCAATAGGATCTTCAGGGGGCTTGGAAAATTTATGAAACTCCAGACTCTCTTCTTACTCCCAATTAGATAGCAACTCGAACTAGATGGGGGGTAAAGTTGCAAGCACACAATCAAATCTGAGCACATACATTGTGAATGTTTATGGACCTATCTTGAGAAGAAGAAAAGTTGAGGTCTGGGAGGAGATCAGTAGATGTTTTCTAGCTTGGCCAGTAGGTAATTTCATATTGGGCAGTGACTTCAATGCTATCATTCACACACCAAAGAAAAAGGGAGGTTCCCTCAGAGTTTCCCAATCTCAAACAGATTTCAAAGACTGGCTTCAAAGAGAAAATTTAACGGAGATTGAGTCTGATAATGGATCTTTTACATGGTCCAATAGAAGAATGGGATATAATAACATATCAAAAAAATTAGATAGATTTCTCTTTAGGGGAGACATAACAACATTCCCTTATGTATTAAAAGCTTCCAACTATCCCTCCTCAAGCTCAGATCATTTTCTGATTCAGTTGAATATTTTGGAGGAAGACAAACCTCATCGGTGTTCATTTAAATTTGAAAATATGTGGCTCAAAAAGGAAAACTTTATTGACATAATAGTTGACTGGTGGGCAGAGGTTAAAGTTAAGGGATCCAAGCTCTTCTTCTTTGTGTCCAGATTAAAATTCATTAAGCAAAATCTTATTATTTGGAATAGAGCTTAGTTCAAGAATATTTTCCATCTAAAGAAGACATAGAACAAAAGCTTGTGGCATTGAATGAAACTATTATTCAATCGGGGATGGATCAAGATCTTTTTATGGCAGAAAAAGATTTATTAAAAGATTTAGAAGATATCCTAAGTAAAGAGGAAACCTTTTGGAAACAAAAATCAAGAGAAAATTGGTTGGCAGCAGGAGACAAAAATACTAAATTTTTCCATTCCAGCACCAAGAACCAAAGGAATATTAACAGGATCCTACAAATTGTTAACTCGGAGGGGACTCTTCTAGAAGATCAAAAAGAGATTCAGAAGGAAATAGTTAGTTTCTTCTCAAAGTTTTTTTAATTATTCAGATTGCACACCTCTCAAGATTCAGTGGGATTTATTGACTAATATCCTTGCAATTATAACTGATGTTGATAATCAAATGTTGTTGAGGGAGTTATCTAAAGAGAAAATTATGCAAACATTAAGACAAATGGCTCCAGACAAAGCTCCTAGCCCAAATGGTTTTCCTCCTAGCTTCTTTTTGCACTGTTGGAGCGTCCTAGGGAAAGACCTCACCGCGGCATTGGAATCAGCCAGATCTTTAGGTAGATTCTTATCTGAAATCAATAATACTTTCATTGTGCTCTCATTCCCAAAAAAGAAAATGCAAATTGCATGGATGAATATCGACCTATTGCTTTATGTAATATTATTTATAAGATATTGTCAAAATCTTTAGCAAATAGATTTAAAATGGTTCTTACAAGAACAGGCAGGTTTTGTGCCAAGGAGATCAATTCTAGATGGTATTATCATTTCTCAAGAAGCCATACACTCTATTCAATATAACAAACAACCTAGCATGATCATAAAATTAGATATAAAAAAAACTTATGATAAAGTCAATCGGAGATTTTTAGCCAAATGCATGGAAAGTTTTGGTTTCTCTAAGGCATGGATAAAATTGATTTTCTATTGTATATCTACCCCAAAATATTATGTTCTTGTAAATGGATCTCCTCAAGGCTTCTTTGAAGGTTCAAATAGAATTAAACAAGGAGATCCCCTATCTCCCTTTCTCTTCATCATCATGGAAGAAGCATTGGGCCGCAACTTAGCAAAACTCCAAGATCGGGGAAGTATTAAAGGGATTGAAATCACTTCCTCAGGAAGGCCTGTCACACATCAACAATTTATAGATGATACCCTTCTTTTTGGTATAGGCTCAATCAGGGAAGCTTCTCAAATTAAGGCAATTCTTGAGAACTATGCTAAGGCCTCTGGACAAGCAGTGAATAAGGATAAATTAGTGATCTTCTTTTTCTACACTAAAAAGAAAATTCAACAAAGAATAGAATCTATTTCGACCTTCAAATCAGACTCCCTCCCATGCTCCTACTTGGGAATCCCCATTGACAAAACTCTAAGAACTACAGGGGTTTGGAAACCCGTTAATGAAAGAATGGATCTGTATGCAAATTAGATGTCTACCAACTAGAAATGAAAAATTAACTATTAAAGCCAATGAATCTATCTAATGAAAACACAATGAAGAATGCAAAGTAACTATGAAATGATGAAACTAATTTAATTACCTTCACCTACCATGCAACTTGTCTCCATTGTCCTCCTAGCTTTAATTTCTTGAAGATGTTGAGCTCTCAGATTTCCAAAATGAAGCCTTCTCCCAAGATGTTACCAAAGTGTGGAGATTGAATGAAATTGAGTGCACAATAGCTTATGCAAACTAATGGATGAAATGCAAATGAAATGGTGATTACTATGGAATGCTTGATTGCTTGAATGCTTGGATGCTTGAATGCTTGGATGCTTGTTATCAAAAATACTTATTAGCTCTCAAATGAGAAATGAGGCTCCTTTTATAGAGTTTTGGAGGATCTAGGCTTAGGTGGCACAATCCTACAGTTGAGAATGAAAGGTGGAAGATCCTAGGGCTAAGATTGACTTGGTTGAAGGAGTTGAGAGAAAGGGGGATGTAGTTGGAATGTGAGAGGAAGAATAGGGATGATATTCCTCTCACATTGACATGGAGGAGAAGAAGGTGGAAGGGAAAGACACATGTCAAGTGTCTCACAAAGATCAAAGAGAGAAAGGGGGAGAGACATTTTCTTCATGAGGACTCTTTGTACAAGTGTCCCATGAGTCACCTTTGACCCTTAGAGGTGGCTTGAGAAGCCCCTTAGGAATAGGGAATGTCTCTTGACTTGGTTGTTGAGAGGAAATGTGGTCATGAGACCAAGTCCTATGAGGCCACATAGCCCTTAAGAATAGGACATGTGTGGGTGAGGATAAATATGAATAAATAATTAATAATAATTATTTATTTTAGCCAAGGTGATGTGTCAGGTGACTAGGTGGATGAAGTGAATTAGAAAACTTAGTCATATTTAGGTGATTGTGTATTTAATTAAATCACTTTAATAGACTATTTAGAAGACTTAGGATATAGAATTAGACTATAGTGAATTTATTAAATAAATTGAATCATTTGTTTAGTAAATAGAGGAATAATTATTAATTAAATAATAAATATTTAATTAATTTATCAAGTCAATAGTAATTAAATAATAAATATTTAATTAATTAATGAAGCCATTTTTAAGTGTATACATTTTGCCCCTCTTTGAAATAATGTGTGTATCACATTGTTTCAAAGAAAATTTCAAGCATTTTTGCCCCTGCCCCAGACAATGTCTAAAATGACATAAGCATGCCCCTTCGAGAGATTGATTAATGCTTTGTGTTTGATTTTTTTTTATTTTTTTTAATTTGATTTTATTTTTGTGAGTTTGTTTAATCAATCTCACGAAAGAAATGGAAAAAAAGGTGGGTGAAAATGGAAAAAAATGAGAGATAGGGTCCACACACCAAGCACATAGGGTCCACAGGCTATAAATAAGGCTTAGGGGTCCACAATAGGCTCATTGTGCACACTTGTCATTGGGAGATTAGAGCGCGAGAGAGAGAAGAGCAGAGCCGCCACGATGTCATTCCCATTGTCAGATCACCGCTTCGAGAGAGTCAGACGCTTCCAGCGACCACCCGATTCGGGTGAACCAGTAGGTGACTCGATCCTCCTTGGTAATTACATGATTTGATGCATGTTAGAGTAGAATTTTAACATGTTTAGGATAGATTGAATGGTATATTAGATTAGGAATTTTTTTTGTTGTGAGGCGTGGAATGAATGCACAGTTTTGGTGCACCAATGCGCAGGAACTAGGAACATTTGCGTAGAAAAATATAACATTTTGCGCATACGTGTAGGAAAACTGTGCATTCATACTAGAGGAAAGTTAGAGTTGCACAAGTGTGAAATAAAAATGCGCATTTGAAAAATCAGCACATTTGTGCATATTTGTGGCGCAAATGTTCGATAAAACTGCGCTTGTGTCCAAATCTATGCATTCGTGCAGAATTATTGTGCAAATGTGAAGAAAAATTGCACATAGGTTAAAACCTGCACAAATGTTAAAGAATGCTGCGCATACACGTTTCAATGTTGCGCATGTGTTTGAAGTGATAGAATGTGGTCAAACTAGATAGTCAATTAGGTCAAACTTGATGTCAATAAGCCGATTGGATCTGTCGGCATTTGATTTTGATCGATTTGATCAAGATAGGCAACATTGTAGCATGTTCGCTAGTTAACCAGTCTTGAATGTAGATAATTGATAGAATCATCTGTTGAAACACGTGATAAGAACATGTTTATATGTGATATGATAGAATAGATAGATTGATAGATCAGTTTATCAAAATCTGATAGGTTGATTATTTATTGACTTGAATAGGAGGATATCACAGATAGTCTGATGTCACGGGAGAGATACCCTGTGACTCAAAATATGAGACCGACGTTGTCGGAGACAGATAAACTATTGATTAGAGCGTCTGGATTATATTATGTGATTTACACGCCTAAGATTCGGGCGAATCTGAGTATGATGACAGCATTAGTAGAGCGATGGCACTCGGAGACAAGTACCTTCCATCTTCCGACAGGGGAGATGACAGTTACATTAGAGGATGTATATCGCATCCTCCGTCTTCCCATCACAAGTGAGCTGGTACAGTATGATCGACACGGTGGAGTTACAGAGTGCAGAGCTGTCTTTGGTGATGATGATATAGAGGATGGAGAGATCAGCTGGGAGGATATGGTTGACTTGTATGATCCTTTACCAGTAGTGCTAGTAGGAGAGATTGGGGGATTTGTATGCCCTGATTGTAGATCATATGGATTTGCAGTTGGATGGGGCCGCACATTACAGCGAATGATGGAGGGGACCTGATATGCTTGGGGGGTGTGTTTGTTAGCACATCTTTATCATGACATGCATCAGGTGGTGTACCATAGGGGTGCATCATTATCAGTAGGTGTGACACTGCTCCATGTTTGGGCATGGGAGCATATTGCAGTTACTTGACTAGTGGCTATCAGATTTTGGGGCGCAGGGCAACCCTATATTCATTTATACTCCTCAATTTTGTCTCAGGCAAAACTGGGCCATTTAGAATTTTGGCGGTACACCTTTGACACACTAGACATAGTGACATGGAGACCCTACCTACGGTGTGAGCCATGGGATGATGAGCGGCAGCTTGGTTTTTGTTTTGAGTCACGGTGGTTGATAGGACGGACACCATTTATCATTGAGTGATAGTTGGTTAGTCAGGTCCTACGACAATTTGGCAGGATATAGGGCATGCCGCAGGGAGTGACAAAGCATGCTCACACACATCAGGAGAGACGAGACTGGGGGCCCATGGCATCATTTGATGTTGCTCGACAAGAGTTTTTGGATGCCCCATTTCAGGCATGGTCGATAAGACCAACGATGGTAGACCCAGGGATGACTGCTGAGTTGGAGCAGTTTTTGAGGGATTTTTCAGTTTTGTGGATTACAGATCTAATAGCGAGGCCTCAAGAGAGAGATCTGGCAGAGAGACAATGGGGGAGACTTTGAGGGAGAGATAGACATGGACGAGGGAGATGAGGTGGCGGTGACAGTGGAGGAGATGGAGGAGGAGATGATGGTGGAGATGGAGGGAGAGGGGATGGAGTAGGACCTCGGATGAGAGGAGGTGGTGTAAGGTCAAGAGGACTGATGCCACCTCCATCTAGATAGGGATGGAGACAGCCTCCAGCACAGCAAGCTGCAGGAGTGCGACTACAGGTACCAGTCCCTCTGGCATAGATTCTAGTTGTCACAGTACAAGGACCAGCTACACGGGTACAGGTGCCATAGGTACAGGTGCAGGGATAGGATGATATATAGGATGAGGCTGACGCTGAGATGTCGGATGTACAGGCATAGGATGAGCAAGTGGACATGGACATCGGGGGACAGGATCCCTATTTACAGAGAGACGCGGGGGAGGAGGAGGAGCTGAATATTGATATATTGCTAGTCAGACTAGCAGTTACATAGGTACAGGCAGACCGGGTTCCAGGTCTAGAGAGGTGCATTAAGAGGCTAGAGCGTCAGATGGATGTCCTAAGACATGAGCGGGATGCAGCGATTGAGAGACTCAGGGAGTCTGAGATGCTACTAGATGAGTTATAGAGGACAGAGGACCTAGGTCCCCATGGAGATAGCATGAGAGCCATGATACATGCTGGGAAGGAGATATCCTACTGGCAAGAGGCATATAGACAGGCAGTCCCGAGGGATCAGTGGATCGGGAGTTATAGGGAGAGCTCAGTGGTGATCAAGATAGTAGTGCATGATAGAGGAGCACCAGCTGGTGGAGAGGGTGTGTCATCACACCCTCCAAGAGCACCGACAAGTTCAGGAGGTCAAGGTGGATCCTCAGCATCAGGGAGTTCAGCAGCATAGGGCCACATTGCATCCCACAGACAACGGCAGACATAGTCTGGAGGTAGTGGTTCATAGATGTTGAGAGAGCATTGTATACACTGTTGTACCATTATGATTCATTGTATCATTATATTTTGACTTGATGGACACTAACTATGGACACATTGTTATTGATTTATTTCATTGGACATTCGGATAGTTTTGTTGTTTTATGGACTTTATATGATGGATGCTATATGATTGACTCTATATATGTAGTTCTATCATGATTTTCTTTGATGATTTATATACATGTGCGTACTGACATATGTGATGATTTACTTTAATATGCATAGAATGTATGTCTTAGAATGCAAAATGATTTATATCTGATTTGATATTTTTGATGCTTAATGGTTAATAATCATATGATGGTGATATAAATGCATGTCTTAAATGAGTTTACGAATGCTATGTGATTATCAATGCAATGTTGTGATGAACAATGTGGATAATGGATAATAAATAAATGATGTAAATGAATGATATAACTGATGATTGGAAACACATATAATGGATAATAAATAAATGATGTAAAATGCATATAATGTATAATAAATGAATGATATATAATGTGTATAATGAATAATAAATGACAGTGTAATGCAAATGATATCTAATGTAATAAATGATAATGTACCTAAGATGATTGAATGTAATAACTGATAACATGATAAAAGAAAATGAGATGAAATGATAGCTATAATAAATGATCAAATTATATATAAATGAACACTCCTAATGAAGATAACATATGTCTCTAAATGATTAAGTGCAAAATGTGAAATGCAAAAAGTCATAATATGTTTGGTTGTCCAAATGTCCTCAACTTAAATAACAATGTATCTGACACAAGAAGAATAGACTAAGAGAACAGATAACCTAATAAGAAAGGTAACCTATAAATCTCTATAAAAGGAGCACTGATATGTAAGTCATGAACTGTTTAAATGAAATGCAATATGAAATGAATGTATCTCCACAACTTTAGGTAACATCTTAGAACTTCATAATAACTGGAACTTGAGTTTCATCCTTGAGCTCGTTATGTTGCAAGAAAATGCAAGCATCATGGTATAATTAAACCAGGATGACCTGAGCACTTTTTGCATGGAGTTTAATATTGCAAACTTGACAAGCATCTAGGTATAATTGAACTGAGATGACCTGAGTTTCATTTGCATAATAGACAAAGAATATTTCCCCCCTCCATCGGGGAACAAATATTTGGAGTCGAGGTATGCGATGGCGTATCACCATAAATAGCATTTGTTAGAACAACATGATTTGTATGTTGTCCATACTATGAAATGGATAAAGGCACTTATACACAGACACCCCAATTACGTGTTCCTTCGATTTCATTGGAAAATACCCCACAAATAGCAATCAAAGAAAATATCATGCCCCATCCTAGCTATTCTAATCAATGACATATGAGAGTTTCAAACTCATGTCAAAGATATCCCGGAATAGCATAGGAAACATGATAACAATGAAATCTAGATATGAATGCATAAGTTATAACAAATCATTCTAACATGCCTGCCATGAATATACATTTCTTTTGCCAAAAGGATTGATTTAGGATATGTTGATCAATTCAAGTGATGATGTATAGTCAAGATTTATAGATAAGCAGTCACAATTCGAAAGATAGATCATAGATTCTGATTCAGCATGAAGATACCATTGGGAAAGAACATTTGATTGCGTTTGCCTTGCCTAGTGAAAATAACTCCATTATGTCCTCTAAGAGTCACGACTATCATAGATCCACTTCCAAAACTAGGTCAAGGACGTGCCCCCAGCTAGGTGATGGACTGACTTATTATGGATGAAGAAAGATGCAACAAGACTAGGATGAAGACCATGACAAAAGATCAAGCTATGATGGGATTTTATTACGGATAGATACAATGGATAGTGTACGAACTGGCCATTTTATTATGATATATACATGGTGGGGACAAGGATTGAATAACTATTTTATTGTGGATATATACAATGAACGGACACACTAGAAGAATCCTAATAGATAGAGGAGCTAAATTGTCACACATAGCGCCTATTTCCAAGTTTTCACCATATGCTTTTATTGCAGGTTTTCTTTTGATTTTGTGATTTTTTTTGTATTTTTTATTATTTTTATTTACAGAATATATATACAGACTATATACATGCCCCTTACATTGAGATTTCAGGGATAGAAATTCTTGAGATGGATGTTGTTAAGAGGTTCATCCAAGGGATCCCCTTCAGGTGTAGATAACTGATAGGCTCCAGAGCCATAGATTGTTGTAATCACAAAAGGTCCTAACCAATTAGGTTTGAACTTGCCCTTCTTTTCATGGTGTTGTTGATTCTTTGGATTTTCTTGAAGGACTAAGTCACCCAATTGAAAATCTCTGATCTTTACCTTGCTATTGTACTGACGGGACAGACACTACTGATAAACTTTCAAATGATCATAGGCTCACTGATGGCATTCATCTAGGAGTTCCAATTCAGTCAGGCGTGCAACTCTATACTCTTCATCAGGAATTAAATCTTTAAGAGTAACGCGAAGTGAAGGCAACTCGACCTCAAGGGGTAGGACTGCTTTAGATCCATAGACAAGGGAGTATGGAGTGGCTCCAGTAGGAGTACAGATGGAGGTGCGATAAGCCCATAAGGCTAGATTAAGTTGGAGATGCTAGTCACGACCAGTGTCATTGATAGTCTTTTGTAGGATTTTAACAATTGTTTTGTTTGACGCCTCAGCTTGGCCGTTTCCTTGAGGATAGTAGATTGTGGAATAGTTGTGGGTGATGTGGAATTTGGTGCACAAGTCATCCATGTCTTGGTTTTGAAACTGTTTCCCATGATCAGTGATAAGATACATAGGTATACCATATCTGCAAATGATATAGTTTAAGATAAACATGGAGATTTGTTTCCCTGTGGTGGTAATTAATGAAACAGCCTCAATCCATTTAGTGAAGTATTCTGTGGCAGTGAGAATCCATTTGTGGCCATTGGAAGATGGAGGATTGATAGCGCCCACAAGGTTGAGTCCCCACCGACTGAATGGTAAAGTAGTTGTAAAAGGATGTAACTCTTGAGCTGGAGCATGGATAAGGTTTCCATGTATCTAACATTTCTTGCATGCCCTAGCAAAATGAAAGGAGTCTGCTTCCATGGTAGGCCAATAATAACCCATACGCATGAGTTTCTTAGCCAAAGAAGGACCACTCGAATGTGTCCCACAAATACCTTCATGTACATCACGTAAGGAAAGTTGAGCTTCATCATGTTCGAGACATCGTAGGAGAGTACCGTCAAAACCTCACCGATAAAGGGTGTCAGATATTAAGATATAGCGGGAGGTTTGGCAGAAAAAAGTTCATTTTTGATTGCAGGATAGGTCGGGAGGTAGAGTGTTATCTTTGAGGTAAGAATAGATCTTTCCATAGGTTGGGGAGTTATGTGCAATCAGATGACATATAATACTCATATCAGGGTCATCATATGCAGGACAAGTCAGGGATTCCACCAAGAACTCAAAACGGGCCTTGGTATCTTCTATATCAAATAAAGAAGCAATCATTGCCATGGCATCAGCAGCCTTGTTTTCATGCCAAGGAATTTGCTCAAAAGTGATGACAGAGAAATATGTTTTAAAGTCATCAACCATATGTTTATATGGCAATAACTTATCATCTTTGGTCTAATAATCATCATTAACCTGATTACCAATCAGCTGAGAATCTCCGTAGACATTTATTTTAGATATATTCCATTGTAAAGCCATTTTTAACCCAATCAGCAAAGCCTCATATTCTGCTACATTATTGGTGCAAGGAAATAACAACTTGAAAGATTTTGGAATAGTGTATCCTTGTGGTGTGATAAAAAGAATACCAGCTCCTGAACCTTGTTGAGTGTATGAGCCATCAAAGTATAATTTCCATGCTTGTGTAGACAAAGCTAAGATATGAGCATCAGGAAACTTTGTGTGTATAGGGTGGTCATTCGTTAATGGAGCATTAGCTAGTTGATCTGTGATTGCTTGACCTTTGATAGCCTTCCTATCTACATATTCAATATCAAACTCATTAAGTAGCATGACCCACTTAGCCAACCTGCCTGTTAATGCAGTCTTGCTTAACAAATACTTTAAAGGATCAATCTTTGCAATAAGCTGAGTAGAATGTGACAACATGTAATGTCACCACTTCTGTGAAGCAAAGACAATAGCCAGACATGCTCTTTCAATAGGGGAATAGTTTAACTCATATCCCACTAAAGTGCGACTGATGTAGTAGATGGCTTTTTCTTTTCCTTCATGATCTTGTTGAGCGAGAAGAGCACCTAGTGAGGCTGTCGTGGATGAAATGTAGAGCAAGAGTGGCTTGCCTGGAATTGGTGACATCAGAGTTGGAGGATTCACTAGATACTGCTTGATTTTGTTAAAAGCTTCCTCACACTTATCATCCCATTGGAATAAGATATTTTTATGTAGCAAATGTTGAAAGGGATGACTGCGATCTGCTAGTTGAGAAACAAATCTTCGGATGGATTGTAGACGCCCCTGTAAAGATCTTAGCTGACTAATGTTAGTGGGGGAAGCCATCTCCAATATTGCTTTAACCTTTTCTAGATCTACTTCGATTCCTTTAGCTAAGACAATGTACCCTAACAGTTTGCCAGATGTGAACCCAAATGCACATTTCTTTGGATTGAGTCGAATCTGATATTTTTCCATCCGGGTGAATATTCTATCCAACACTCTCAAATGACCAGCTCTGTCTTTGGATTTTGCTAAAATGTTGTCAACATAATCTTCCATGATGGTATGCATCATGTCATGAAAGATCATGGTCATGGCTCTTTGGTAAGTTGCTCCAGCATTTTTGAGGCCAAATGGCATCACATTCCAGCAGTATGTACCCCATGGACAAGTAAAAGAAGTTTTTTCCTGGTCTTCTAGCGCAATCTTGATTTGGTTATAGCCAAAAAATCCATCCATTAATGATAACATCTCGTGCCCAGCTGTTAGGTCAACAATCATATCAATATTTTGACTTGATGCCCCATTTTAGGCATGGTCGATGAGAAAATCAATACAAATCCTCCAGCTAGACAAAGTTTAATATATGTCAAAGGGAAGTCATCTTTCGGACAAGCTTTATTAAGATCTCGAAAATCAATACAAATCCTGATAGACTTGTCTGGTTTTGAAACCGGAACAATATTTGAAATCCACTCAGCATAATCAATAGCCCGAATGAATCCAACATCTAGGAGCTTCTTCAATTCTACTTTCACCATTAGAGCAATGTGAGGATGCATTTTGCGAAGCTTCTGCTTAACTAGTTTTACGCCTGGTTTGATAGATAAATGATGCATAATGAGATTGGGGTCCAAACCAGGCATATTAGCATAGGACCAAGCAAAGTTGATTTATCTTTTTCTGAAGAATTTTGCAAAAGCTTCTTTCTCTGATTCTGTCAAGGATGCTGCTACTTTGAGGATGCGTGGAGACTCCTCTGTTCCAATGTTAAGTGGTACTATTGGTTCTATAAGAATGGTAGATTTCTCTTGATATAGATAGTTGGGAAGGGTGTCAATCCTTCCATCGTCAGGTGCCTCAGAGAGGTTTTCACCATCAAATGTGTCTTTTCTTTTTACTATTTTTGGATCTAATACTGCCACCGAGTGGTTTTCACCATTAGATCTGTTGATTATTTTTATATTTTTATGACTGAAAGGATTGGCACTCTCTCCAAAATAGGCCATGTCATTGAGTTCTATCGAAAATCCTAACTTGTGATCCCCTGGTGGTAAATGATCCCTGATGCCAAGATAGTCAATGATCACATCATCATTATGGAAGACATCAAGTTCTGGGTGATCGGGAGAATCCCAATCGATAAGGTCAGGAAGAACAAGGGGCATTGGATCATTTGGGTCAGTTTCAAAAGTAGAGATGGTATTGATGGAAAATTTGTCAAGGTTTATGATAGTATCAGCGAGGTCTATTTCCATACTCTCATCCGAATCGTCTGTCACAAGATAACGCTCACTTCACTCACGATCAACATGAGTAGTATTACATGGGACCAATCCTAGTGAGTCACTCGTTGAACTCTTGCCCTCATGGTAATCATTACTATATTGATGGACAACATCGACTCCTATTTCTTCAGTATAATCAGATAAGGAATCCCATTCATAATCATTAGAATCAGAATCATCATTATCTTCAAGTCTATCAATGATTCTTTGAGCTATCCTTTGTTTTTCTGGATCTACATACATACCATGCTTTCTGAATTGTAAGGCAGGAGCTTTAGATGTCTCATGAAAAGGTGGTATTTTTACTTTTCCTTTTGGTTCTTGTGGTTCTTCACCTTTATATCCTAATCCTGTAGTGTCTCTTTGATAATTGGGATTTTGCAAAATTGGTTTTATAACACCTTCTCTTTGTAACCCTAGAGGTCCAGCACCTTAATATCCCATCTTTTATAGCAAAGTATACCCTTTTCCATAGACATCAGGTGATATGCATTCATGTTTAATATCCTCTTCAATCTTCTGTGTCTTAAGCCAATAATTTGCATTACGCTCAGCTGCCTCTTTGGATATTGTGCCCCCACTTATAAATGTGTTATAAACAAGTGTGGAAGAGGGTTCTGATTGTTGTTTAGTGATCAAAGATCTACCATATGATTTGGGAGATAAAGGTAACTCAGTGATACAAAGAGCTTGACCTAAAGTATATTCTCCCATACTTCTTTCTTTGATGTCTATCTTGATCCATCTAATTTAGAAGTTGATGCTATATTACTAGGGTCACTGGGTGTAGTTGCAGAAGATCTAGTACGATTATAGGGAACCAAAGAATCAGAAATCTTCACATTGCTACAATATTGAAAAGGATTAGAATCTCCTTTGATAGTGATCTCCTGACCATTGTGAGGCAATTTTATACATTGGTGATAAGTTGATGGCACAGCTTGCATGGAATGAATCCATGGTCTTCCCAAAAGAATATTATAAGCAAGATCCATGTCTAGAACTTGACAAGATACATCTTTGACAATAGGACCAATTCTAATTGGAAGAACAATGAACCCCTTGGATGATCTCTCTTCCTCATCATAGTCTTTTATTGTGATTTTCTTTTTTGGATCAATGACATTCTCAGAAAATCCCAATGCAAGGACTAACTTTAACGTGCAGATATTCAAGCCAGCTCCCCCATCTATTAATACTCTTTTAATCTTGTGATTCTGAACAAGGACTTCGATATGTAAGGGAGCATTATGAGGTTGGGTAATGGCTAAATCATCATTTTCAGTAAAGGACAAATAGTGTGGGGTTGTTAAATGGCCCACCATAGCTTGAAATTGATCAGGATCTAGAGTTGCTGGAACCTGGGTCTCTAAGAGAGCTTTTTCAAGGATATCTTTGTGAGATGGGGAAAGATGCAAAAGCTCTAAGATGGATATCTGGGCAGGTGTTTTCTTGAGTTGTTCCAAAAGATTGTACTGGTTGGAAGTATTTGGGATAGACTTTGGGACATAAACAGACTTATTTTGTGTAGTGCTTGGTTTAGACTGGACTCCTTGAAGAGTAACTTTGGCTTGAGCATGAGTAGTTGCTTGGACTGGTTGACTCTTTGATTTTTCTTTGATGGTAATAACATTGGCATAATACATAGAAGGATGACATTCATAAATGTTACCAACATATTGATAGGGAGTGGAATTATAATTAGCTTGATTGTCACCCTTATTGTTGGAAGAACCCCCTTTTTCATGCTCAGGAAGTGGATCTTTGAAAGTTGTATGTGATTCATTCGAGACATGTCCGTCAACACCAATTTCACTGCTTTCGATTAAATCTTGGATTACATTTTTGAGTCTTTTGTAATCATTTGTTTTATGTCCTCTGCCTCTGTGAAATTCGCAATAATCATTCTCATTCCACCAAGAAGGCTTTACTCTAGGTTCAAAATCTTTCATTTCAGGAAGCATAATGAGTTTCTTTGTAATTAACTTCCGTAATGCTGATTCGAGAGATTCCCCCAAAGGAGTAAAGTTTCTTCAAGGTGACATAAAAGGCAATCTTGGTTTAGATGAATCCTTGTTGGTATTTTGATTTGATGATTGATTGTTGTAGGTTCCTTGAGTAGCATTGGCCTGACTAGTGAGATTAAGAAGGGGTTGCATTGGTTTGACATTACGATTATCAACAATCCCATCATTGACAATGTTTTTGTTTTTATTCCAAAACTTTGATTTGTCATTGTTATAGTTGTTGGAATTGGAATTTGAGGATCCAACATTGTCTTTAGAATAAAGTTTGATCTCACCTTTTCGGACCATGGCTTCCTCAATCTTGATACCATTTTCTATGAGCTTATTGAAATTTGGTGGACATTGCAATTGTAACCTATAACTCATTTCTGGTGTAAGGTTATGCACAAAAATATCCATCTTTTTGTTAGGAATAAGGTGTCTCAACCTTGGATAATTCCTATTCTTATTATTTGTTTTGTAAATGTAGTTTTTGCAAATAATGTAATTAAGTGTGAGTGTACATGTCTAGTTGGCATGTTGATGTGTCACTCCACTTGATGTGTCATCATCTTGTGCGTAAGGAGATCATGATTGAAACGGTCATAACGGATTCCTATGACGCGTAAGAACTATTTAAGGAATGTGCTATGACAGGTGTAAGAGCATCTTATGACTTGGGCCTATTTGGGTGCCCAAGAAGAAGTGGTTGGTGTGTGTAAGAGAATATGCCAAAAATAGGTTGGTATGACAGATTCTCTTACACTTCTCTTGTGACCGTTATTTTTGGTGGATTCTATGACAAGCTGTCATAGTCTATTCTAGGGATGGACGCCTATTCTTGGGATTGCATGTAACAACTATGTACATGTGGCTTTGTGCATGGGTCTTGGTGGTTGTGCCTATTTTTGGGTCCAGAGGAGTCTATATATATGATGCTGCTCCTATGGGAGAGATATAACAAAAGTTAAGTCTTGTTGGCTTTGTCTCTCATTTCCTGAAAGAACTTGCATTGCAAGTGTATTGTAATCTTTGTGTTGAAGATAATACATTGTGCAGGTTTTGGAGTGCTAGGGTTTTTTACCGAAAGGTTTTCCCTAGGGTATATCATTGTGTCATTCTCTATTTTTCTGTATGTATGGTATGTGGTTGCAATATCTTTGTTAAAGTAGTTAACGAATCTGAAATTGTAAGGATTTATAAGAATTTGCACAATATTCTCCTATAGAAATTAGTGTAGGAAGCTGTTTCCGCACCTGAGTTTCCTTACACTTTTCTTGTTCAGGAATCGTTCGTGGATATTTAGAAAACAATTGACGCCATCTTTGCAAAAAAGTAAGGAAAGGTTCTCCATTCTTTTGATGTGCATTGCAAAGATCAAGCATAGTAACCTCATGTTTGATGTTATATGAATAATGAGTCACAAATTTGGCAAGAAGCTCATTGAAAGATTTGATGCCGGGGGGAAGTTTAGAGAACCATTCCATGGCTTGTCCTCCTAAACTTCATGGAAATAGTCACATAAGATAAGTGTCATTGTGAGCGACTTTAATACAAGCAGCACAAAACTCATGAATATGGTCTTGTGGATCCGAATTCCCTTTGTATTTGTCAAATTTTGGTACCTCAAAATGAGGAGGGAATGGAATCATTGCTAAATTCTTATCAAAAGGATAAGGACATATATCATCCAAGGAATACTTCTTTTTTGATGATCCAGTTTGGATGTCATGGATTTATTGTTGAAGCATTTGGATTTGTTGTAGGACGGGATCCAAAGACGGTGTGTTTCCTTGAGTGTTTTGGGAAACATTGTTGTGAGAAGCATTGTTTTGTGAAGCGTGATTTGGCTAATCATTTTGAGAAATAGTGTGTTGTTCATGACTATGAGAAGCATTGGATTGATGATTGGTTTCCTTTGCTCCATGAGTATCTTGAGAACCTTTAGAAATTTGTTGATGATTTGTGTGAGCTGGTTCTCTAAGATAAGAAACATCAAAATCACTTGGTAACTTAGCTCCTTGTTGAGCAAGCATGAGAAAATACATCTCTTTATACAAGCCTAAGAGTCTTTCCATGACATGATAAAATTGAGGATCTTGTGAAGCTTCCCTAAGTTCTTCATCGGTGGGTTCATCAGTGGATGTAAAAAGTGAAGTTTTCTTAGGAGCTTCGGGCCAAGGATTTTCTTCATTGCTAGTATTGCCTTCCATCTTGTCTAGGGATTCTGGATTGGTGGCTTGTTTAAATTTCTGAGATCGAGTTTGAACCATAAAATTGAAAGAATTGATTGTGGGATGAAAGATTTTTGATGAGAAGATATGGAAAGTGATTGATAGGAAAGATATTGAAATGTGTTGAAAAGTGATAAGACAACTTGATAAACTCTAAGTCAATAGGAGGTATAGATCTCACTATGATATGACAAAGAGAAATCAAGAGATAATAACCTAAGCAAGTTTGATGATTAAGGATGATATATCCTGATATGGTAAACTCACAAATATCAAAATCTAATGGATAAGATAATGTTTCAACACAAAATAAAAAATTTCAAAGATTTGGAAGAAAAATGATTTGATGAATCTTGATAAAGGAATGATGAAAAGTGATGAATGGTCAAACTAAAGATCAAAGGTCTGTGTAACTTGACTATTTCTCCAGAATCTTACTAAGGATGAAAATGGGTATCTGAAAAAGTGATTTTGAAAATTGCAAAGTTTGTGGAAATGCTCACTATTGTAAATACGCAAGAACAAATCCACAGGACATATTGATCAATGTGCAACAAAATTAAACAGATGCGTAGCAATATGTAACAGATGCAACTAGTAATAATCAAAAGCACAGACAGTCTACTCAGATGCGCAACAAATTTTGATAAATGAGCAGCAAATTTGATCAAATGCGCGGAAAGATGTGATATATGCGCAGGTGTTGAAATTTTGATAAATGCGCAGCAAATTTGATTAAATGCGCGAAAAGATGTGATATATGCGCAGGTGTTGAAATTTTGATCTGAATTGAAATGTTTTGGATTTTCCTGGTGTTGGCTGGTTTTTTTTGTTTTTTTTTTTTTTGCCAAAGTGAAAAATGCATAAACACATGCACATAAGATAGAAATGATGTTAATCTGACTATGCTAATATGAATGCACAAACACGCTTACAATCCTATGGTTGGCAAGGATGATATTTGCTGAATCCCCACTAGGATAATAAAATCTAGCCATGCAAATTCATAGTGGACAGCCTAGGAACTTGGAGGCACAGGCTCCTCCTTACAGTGCACTCACTTCTCAAGCACACCAAGTTTCGAATTCAATGGGTCATTACTTCCCAAAGAACTACTATCTCTACTATGAACCATGAGTAATGTGGAGTGTCTTCACGAGCTTCGGTGACTCCTTGAGCCAGCAGATAGAAGGTTTTTGGCCACTAAACAAAAGTTTTTAGTAAGGACATCCATTCAGGTGGTTGTGATCAAGTCATTTTCCCAATTAAGGGGGCTCTCCCAATCCTTTCAAAGCAAGGCTTTCACCTCTACTAAGTAGGACTTTAACACACCACTAGGGTATTGGAGGAGATTTTGGTTGCCACAACGAATTCACACCTGTTTAATGTGAGACTAATCACATTAGCATTTTTTTATATATACCGGTTTGGAAGGGCTTGGCTTTAGCCTGTTACCGGTTGGGTTGTTCCTTGGGGTGAGTACCTTTTTTCCCACCAAAGACCACCCTCTAAAAATTATAATAGTTTCTCTTACACCCAAGGTCCACGAATGGCAAGGGGAGAGGATACGTTGTTATAATTTGGGGATTACAGATATGCTATTTAGCAAAACACAACAAACACTTGAATCTATGCTAAGGAAGACACACAAAGCAAAAACATGTCATATTTTAAGCCCAAATGAGATTATAGTTTATTTTGCAAACCCCTTGGCAACCTGCAATCAAACTATTAGAAAAAATTTTTTAGCAATGGGGTCTTCAAAATTACGTCCTGCAAAACAACCTAAAAATACTACCAGAACGAACAGACACTTGTCAAAATGTTAGCTAAAAACAAATCTAACAGAAAACTGAATTTTTCTACAGAAACTGATAAATGCACAGAACAGTGATATAAATGTGCAGTAAGTTTGGATATATGCGCAGTAATTATATATGCATGAAACAATTGAATGAATGCACAGCCTGATGATATGTATGCCTAGCTAGTATGGATGTGTAGCAAAAAATGATGTATGTGCAAGATAGTTTAACAAATGCATAGAAAATATGACAGAAAGTGAAAACCAGATGAAAGTTTATGTCTGTGGTTGCAGAAAATGGATGTGCAGCAGAAATGAACAAATGCACAGAAATCATGTACAAATGCGCAGAAATAACCTGTAGAGAAACCTGCACATGAAAAACTAAAAACTGAAAGTGAAAAGCCCGGTTGGGCCCTCCTTCTAGCGCCAAAAATGTATGCAAATTAGATGTCTACCAACTAGAAATGATAAATTAACTATTAAAGCCAATGAATCTATCTAATGCAAACACAATGAAGAATGCAAAGTAACTATGAAATGATGAAACTAATTTAATTACCTTCATCTACCATGCAGCTTGTCTCCATTGTCCTCCTAGCTTTGATTTCTTGAAGATGTTGAGCTCTCAGATTTCCAAAATGAAGCCTTCTCCCAAGATGTTACCAAAGTGTGGAGATTGAATGAAATTGAGTGCACAATAGCTTATGCAAACTAATGGATGAAATGCAAATGAAATGGTGATTGCTATGGAATGCTTGATTGCTTGAATGCTTGGATGCTTGAATGCTTGAATGCTTGGATGCTTGTTATCAAAAATACCTATTAGCTCTCAAATGAGAAGTGAGGCTCCTTTTATAGAGTTTTGGAGGATCTAGGCTTAGGAGGCACAATCCTACGGTTGAGAATGAAAGGTGGAAGATCCTAGGGCTAAGATTGACTTGGTTGAAGGAGTTGAGAGAAAGGGGGATGTAGTTGGAATGTGAGAGGAAGAATAGGGATAATGTTCCTCTCACATTGACATGGAGGAGAAGAAGGTGGAAGGGAAAGACACATGTCAAGTGTCTCACAAAGACCAAAGAGAGAAAGGGGGAGAGACATTTTCCTCATGAGGACTCTTTGTACAAGTGTCCCATGAGTCACCTTTGACCCTTAGAGGTGGCTTGAGAAGCCCCTTAGGAATAGGGAATGTCTCTTGACTTGGTTGTTGAGAGGACATGTGGTCATGAGACCAAGTCCTATGAGGCCACATAGCCCTTAAGAATAGGACATGTGTGGGTGAGGATAAATATGAATAAATAATTAATAATAATTATTTATTTTAGCCAAGGTGATGTGTCAAGTGACTAGGTGGATGAAGTGAATTAGAAGACTTGGTCATATTTAGGTGATTGTGTATTTAATTAAATCACTTTAATAGACTATTTAGAAGACTTAGGATATAGAATTAGACTATAGTGAATTTATTAAATAAATTGAATAATTTATTTAATAAATAGAGGAATAATTTTTAATTAAATAATAAATATTTAATTAATTTATCAAGTTAATAGTAATTAAATAATAAATATTTAATTAATTGATGAAGACATTTTTAGGTGTATACAGGATCGCAAGATGGATAATTGGAAATCCAAATGGCTTTCTTGGGCGGGCAGAATTGTAATGATTAAAGCCACACTAGCTGTAATTCCCATTTACCTACTGTCTTGTATTTCCCTATCAATGAGTGGATACATGGACATTGTGAAGAAGTTAAAGAATTTCTTCTGGCAAGGTACAGATTCCTGCAGGAAATTCAAACTAATATCCTAGAAAAAAAATTGCAAACCTACATCAGCAAGGGGCACATGTATTAAAAATCACTTGTGGCAGAATCAAGCATTAGGAGCCAAAATTTATTAGAAAATCTTGAAAAATCAAAACTATAAATAGGTAAGGATCTTAAGGGGTAAATATCTCGATAATGGTTCAGTAGCAGAGGTATTTCGCATAAGAGATTTCCCTAGAGGCTCCAAAATTTGGAACTTTATCTCCAAGTCGAGACACATTGTGGACAACAACATCACATGGAATATTAGAGAAGGAAATCTAGCTAGATTTTGGGAGGATTCCCAAACATTAATTTATCATTAGGACATAATCAAATTAGTCAAATTTTCTCAGTTGCATGGGGTCCATTGGTCAAAGATTATATTATTCCTTCTTCATCTTCCGCAATAGATGGCTCATGGTAATGGAAAGATTTTTCAGTCCCTAGATTAGATCCTCAGGAATTAAGCAATTTAAAAGAGCTTCTCAATGTCAGATCCTTCTTCCTCAAGCACAGGAGGGATGAAATTATCTGGAATGGGGCTAAATCCGATATCTACAATGTTAAGGATGGATATAAAATTCTGCCAGGGCCTCTTCATCCAAAGACAGATACAATCCCAATCGAATTATGCTATAATAAGGTTTGTTTACATAAGGCATGAGTATTCACTTGGGCAACATCTCAGGGTAGAATTTTAATAGCAGATAGGTTTTTAAAAATGGGATATTTTGGCCCATCTAGATGCTCTCTATGCTACAATTGTGAAAAATATTATAATCATTTATTATTAACATGTCCTTTCACCAACAAATGTTGGAACTGGCTATGTTCAAAATTAGACTGGTTCTCTGCTCTTCCTCAAGAAATCTTGCCTCATCTACTATCTTGGCCTAGACTCTGTGAAGAAAGCTTATGTGGAAATATATGGATCATATCACCCTCCATTTTAATATGGGAGATTTGGAAAGAGAGAAACAAGAGACTCTTTCAAGACAAATCAATAGAAATTGAATCTATTCTCAATAAAATAGAAGTTGCGATAGTAGAGATTATGAACTCTTGAATTCAATCTCAAATAGCTAAACACAAGTTATACACTAGCTGGGATGATCAAATGATCAAAAGATGGCATGGTCTCAAGACTCCAACCACTATTGGCAGAGGATGTAAAGCTAATCATTTTCAGAGAGCTTCTTGTGTTTGGAAGTCTCCATCTCCGGGGTGGTTTAAGCTCAACTTTGATGGAGCATCAAAAGGGAATCCAAGGCCATCAGGTGCTGGCTACATTATTCATTCATCAGATGGCAAGATCATAGCAAAATTGTGTAAAGAGCCAAACTCGCTCTTGGCTCCAGGTAAATAGATTCTTTGAAATAAAATGCACTTCTAAGGAATTTTAAAATAAATATCTATATATTTGGAATCTTCTTGAAATATAATAACATAAATTTAATCAAATTTATTATCACTAGATGTCAGACAGAATTATCCAGAAGAAATTGTAATTTCAAATTCAAATTCAAATGTTCCAAAATATTTATTGAGCACTTGGCAAAAAGAATGTAACTAGATTGAAGATGTGTTTCCTCCTGGCAGTTCCAAGCACATGCATATTTGAAACACTTTCCACACATTTAACATAGCCGAAATAATTGACAGCCACCACCCTACAGACAAATGTAGCTACCAAGAAGGCTCTTGTGACTTAGCTGAATACTAAAATGTCAGCCACAGAAGAAAATGACATTCAGAACTTGAATCACGCAGGTTGGAAAAACTAACGTCAGCCTCCTTGAATCCACGACACCTCCCAAAATTCACACTCAACATTCATGTGAGGAATGCAATTTGCTTTGCATCAAAATCATGGCCTCCTGTTTGAAACACAATCCCTTAAAACAAATTGCTGCTATTCTTTGATAGTTTGCAGCCTTCAAATAACATAGTCTGCCATTAAGGAAATAATTCAGCTTCCTTATGATGCTCGATTAATGAAGAAATTCAAACACATTTAGCACTAAACTCTCATCTCTACCATTAAATTCAATCCACCTCAAATTTGGTATAACATAACACCAAACTTGTGTTTTCAGAATTAGAATAAAATTATCAAGAATCTAGAAGCAAAATTCGTCATTAATTAGTGATGATTTAAATTGTGGAAAGAGGAATCAGTCCCCGAAACCCTAGCCATTTCTCACAGCCAAGAAACTTCATAAATTTTTCATCAAATAAACAATGGATATCCGAAAGTGCTTTTTCGAATCGAATATATAGCTTTTTTGGAAAAAGCTTCAACTTCATTTTTTTCACTTAAGAGGCTTTTTAATCACAACTTCATTTTATAACATTAAGTTATAAATTCATAAATTTATTTAATTAAAATAATTTAATTTAATAATGATAACTTTAAAATAAAAAGCTACTGTAACCCAATGACTGCATCAAACTCATTTCTGACACCAGAGCCTCAAACTTCAATTGCCCTGCCAAAAATAGCCAACTATGAAAAATAGACTTACTAAAAATAGTAAGTCTCTCAAATTGGAGATCCCCTGAAACTCAATCCTGAAACATCTGACACCCCATGCAGACACCCTGCTAATCTTGGCCATACCCAAAATACTACTTACTAAAAATAGTAAGTTGACCAAATTGACTCGAATGAAGACCAGACCTTGTAATCTGAACCTCTAGAATGGAATCCCAACACTGGGTCCTCCAACTGACCCCCTCTGATCACCTAATTAGCTTGCGAGGGTCACCAAACCAAGCTAATCCCAATAGTTTGAAAATGGGGACATTACAGTCCTCCCTTCCCAAGAGTGCTTGTCCTCAAGTAATCAGGAAAATAAGCAACATCACAAACCACCCGAATCCCAAGGATAGTCATGAGTAATGTCCCGATCAACCTCATTCTCCTATGAAGAAGCCAACAACATCAACAGTACATACACCAACAACTGAGAAACTACACTCAACACCCAAATAACTGACATCACTGGAAACATCATCTGAAGACCAACTATAGATGTTGATGTAGAAAACAACCCAAGGGAACTCAACCCAACTAAAAGAACAACTCTATCAATAATTGAGTCCCTGTCTAACTGACACTCACACCCAACTGCACTAAGAAGATGACAATGACCAAATGTACCTGAATCACTGTTCCCAACTCTAACCTCTGATAAACCGTCCTAGATGTGTTGATATTGCAAGTGGTCCAACTTGCAACTACCAATTCCATCTGCAAAAGATGGTACTAATCCATCCCATAATGGATGGTAAGAAACTGGAACCAGTCTACACCTGCGTAAAATCAAATCTTCTACCTCTAGGTCAAAAGAAAAATGATGAGCATACCCCACTATATAATGCTGGTAGAAAGACCCAATCTCTGTCAATGGCTCATCATTACCCAACTAGGAATCATGAGATGGCTCCAATCTCTGACTCCTCATAACCGCAGACTGGTTAGGATCCTGAGCAACCCTCTCAGCAAACCCAACCTTGAAATCCCTATGGGGAAGCATCATAGAAAGAGTCTCCACAGTCTTCCCTACCAACCTCCGAATAGCATAAGAGCCTCGGATGAGAGTACCCTCAGACACTCTGTATGAATCCTCTTGCACATCTGTACTCTCAAGTAAATATTCCATGAATGAATCAGTGCAGTAGAAATTATACGTGGTAGTGTTAACTTGCTCCCCCGCAACCCACAACTGATCTCTCTGAAAATATGGCACAACCAACTATCCCATGCTATCATCTATATGAGATGAAGAAATAGATTCACTTCCAGCAAAAGGAAGCAAATCAACCTAAGAGCTTGATTCCACTGGTACTCCTACCTCATCCATAACTAGTGCACCCATGTCCTGCACAGATGGGACTGCCCCATCATCATGTCACACATCCCCAACTGTAGAAGCAAACTCACCACCAACCACCTCAATGTGCAATTGAACTAGGTCTGGGGCTGGTGTGGACTATAAATGCTCCAACTCCATGGTCACCTTCCCTAACTGGATCTGCAACTCCTAAAGAGCCTGTTGAGTGCCCTCTAAAGCCTCAGTAGTCACTGTGAGCTCCTAAGTAAGCTCACTCACCTCCTCCTCTCTGTCCATCAATGCCTCATACGCTGTACTCCCCCATTCAACTTGGTGATCTTGGTTGGCTACCAACTGTAAATAGTTCTATCTCAAAATCCTGATAGCCTCCCGCAAGGAATGAATCTCTGTCAAGGAAAGGTAACCACCAATGTGATCATCTGTCATAGGAGAACCCCAACCATTAACAACCAACAAGTGACAAGTGGCATCAAAATGCTCAAGAGTAGAAGTAATATCTCTCTCATCAACTCTCAACTGGCTAGTCACATGATGACTCTACACAACGAACCTCCTATGAACAACCTCAACTGTGCTGTCCACACTATGAGAGGAAGCTGCATCTAATAAGCTCCCCTCAAGATCACTATATCTCTATGTACTTTCATCTGAGTACACATCTACAAACTGAGTATAGGAATCAAATTCATCTTCATCTAACCTCGAGGAAGCTGCTGCTGAATCCAACTCAACACAATCTCTAGCTACCTCATCCTCTGCAACCGCTTGACAATCCAGATCCTGGGATCCATCCTCACTCATTAACAATTCAAAGTCCTCCCCTAAGGTCTGATAAGTCAAACATGTCCTGCTGCAGGAAGAATCATCCTCATGAATCACCGACGAAGTAACCCCCTCTTAAGAAGTGGAAGCCCTAGCTGTAACAAACTCTTGCCACTCATATGCTTCCCCCTCCTCGTCCGTGAGTCCATGTAATACAGAATCCTGGAACCCACCACCACCATATGACAACGCTGAGTCCACACCCAAAGTCAGATATAGAAAGCCAGAAACACTACAACACTCATCATCCTCGCTCTCAATATTAGAAATATCTATGATGCTAGTGTCCACATCATCTATCCGCAACTCCTCCACTAAATCTGGTTGCATACATGACTCAAGGTCATCATGTGAATCAACTATACTGTGGTATGAATCTATGTCACCCAACTCAACTGCAACACTCCCATCATGAGTGTCATCACTAGATAGCTCCATTCTCATATCCTCAACACAGGAAAAAACTATTGTCTCCTGTATTGATCCCACACTATGACTATTATCATAAACCTCAAAGTTGTTAGAGCTCATACGCTCCTTGCAGTCATCGCCCAATATCTCACAGGGGGTGTCATCCCCATTGCAGCTCACAACATCCTCAAAAGTGTCATCCGATGTGTTTATACTATCAGCTTCCACATCTCTTATTGAAATCTCAACAGTTGACACCTGACTCTGCACACATGACTCAATGTTAGGTTGTGCACCAATAATGCTGGAGCATGAACTATCATCAATTGACCTTGTCGTAATGCCTAGATCACCAACATCACCATTGGGAGACTCCATACATGCATCTGTCCCATCTGAGGAAGCAACTGCCTCCTGAAATGGAGAAACACTACTACAACTGACATAAAAATCTCCAATAACCACTCCCTCCATGGAAGAGTCTAAACACTCAGTGATAACTACAACATCATCTACCTCTGAACTAACTGTAGTGACTACTCTAGGAGCCTCAACCTGTTGATGCTCAACGCTACTGTCAACCAAGGGTATTGAAACATCCACATGTTCCTGTGAAATAGATCAATCATCAGCACTACGAGTAGAATTAATAGGTGTTGTACTAGATATAGGAACATCTACATCATGGACACCTGTCAGGGAAAACTCTAGCCTTCTTCCCTGCAATCTCGATGTCGGCCTTCTAAAAGCAGAGACCATATACCTCACTACTCTGTCTACTGTCATTGGATCCGACAAACTCTCTGCCAATCTCTACTAATGAAGCCTAAGTCTTTCCATACTTTCTACTAAGGCATTTAATTCCTCACTTTTTCCCATATTGTTACGATGACTTCCAGAACTGGGCCTCTTGTATTTATCCATAGCTAGGGAAAGTGGAAGTGATGATCTCTTTAAAATAAATTAGAATATAAATAAATCCAGACCCCACATGATGGCAGAAAAAAATGCTCTGATACCACTGTAAAGAGCCAGACTGGCTCTTGGCTCCAATTAAATCAATTCTTTGAAATAAAATGCACTTCTAAGGATTTTTAAAATAAATATTTATATATTTGGAATCTTCTCGAAATATAATAACATAAATTTAATCAAATTTATTATCACTAGCTGTCAGAAACAATTATCCAGGAGAAATTGTAATTTCAAATTCAAATTCAAATTCAAATGTTCCAAAATATTTATTGAGCACCTGGCAAAAAGAATGTAACTAGATTGAAGATGTGTTTCCTCCAGACAGTCACAAGCACATGTAGATTTGAAACACTTTTCACACATTTAACATAGCTAAAATAATTGATAGCCACTACCCTACAGCCAAACACAACTACCAAGAAGGCTCTTGTGACTTAGCTGAATACTAAAGCATTAGCCACAAAAGAAAATGACATTCAAAACTTGAATCACACAGGCTAGAAAAACTAACGTCAGCCTCCTTGAATCCACAACACCTCCCAAAATTCACACTCAACATTCACATGAGGAATGCAATTTGCTTTGCATCAAAATCATGGCCTCTTGTTTGAAATGTAATCCCTTAAAACAAATCACTGCTATTCTTTGATAGTTCACAACCTTCAAATAACACAGTCTGCCATTAAGGAAATAATTCAGCTTCCTTATGATGCTCGATTAATGAAGAAATTCAAATACGTTCAGCACTAAACTCTCATCTCTGCCATGAAATTCAATCCACCTTAAATTTGGTATAACACAACACCAAACTTGTATTTTCAGAATTAGAATAAAATTATTAGGAATCCATAAGCAAAATTCATCATCAATCAGTGATGATTCAAATTGCGGAAAGAGGAATCAGTCCCCAAAACCCTAGCCATTTCTCACAGCCAAGAAACTTCATAAATTTTTCATCAAATAAACAATGGATATCCAAAAGTGCTTTTTCGAATTGAATATATAGCTTTTTTGGAAAAAGCTTCAACTTCACTTTTTTCACTTAAGAGGCTTTTTAATCACAACTTCATTTTATAACATTAAGTTATAAAGTCATAAAGTTATTAAATTAAAATAATTTAATTTAATAATGACAACTTTAAAATAAAAAGTCATTGTAACTCACTGACTGCACAAACTCGTTTCTAACACCAGAGCCTCAAACTTCAACTACCCTACCAGAAATAGCCAACTACCAAAAATAGACTTACTAAAAATAGTAAGTCTCTCAAACTGGAGATCCCCTAAAACTTGATCCCGAAACATCTGACACCCCGTGCAGATGCCCTTCTAATCTTGGCCATACCCAAAATACCATTTGCTAAAAATAGTAAGTTGACCAAATTGACCCGAACGAAGAGCGGACCTACTAATTTGAACCTCCATAATGGAATCCCAACACTGGGTTCACCAACTGACCCCCTTTGATTGCCTGATTAGCTTGCGAGGGTCGCCAAACCAAGCTAATCCCAATAGTTTGAAAATGAGGACATTACAAATTTGCTAAACCATTGGAGTCAGACACCAATACCATGGCAAAATTCAAAGCATTATTACATGGCCTAGCTCTTTCTTATGAATTAGGTTTGAACAAATTGGAAATTGAAGGAGACTCTATAATTACGATAAATGCAGTCAGAACAGGGGAAACTTCAAATTGGCGATTGCAAGCCTCTTTGGAAGTGATATTAAACTTAACAAAAATATTTGAATCTATAATGGCTAATCATATTTTTCGTGAGGGAAATTCCAAGGCCGACAAATTAGCCATTATTGCAGCCAATGGTATATTCATGAAAATAACATCATTGGAGGTCCAGTCTAATCTCTCATAACTCAGAATTGCACCTACCTTTTGCAACGATCGACAATTTTAAAAGTTGTACAAAGCCAAAGGCTTTTTGGTAAGTTGTCTCAAATAGGAAAGTGTCACATCAAGTCTCTCGGTCACTTCACCTGCGCTGCCAACCCTTCAGAATTATGGAAATCCACTTTGGTAGATTTCATAGAGCAAGTAGTGCTCAGCAAAGGACACTAGGTGGCAAAGGCTTGACTCCTTGGGAGTTGCAGAATCATTCTTCGCTAGCAGAATGGAATTAGAAATGATATTTTGTCAGTTGAGAAAGGACAAGCCAGTTGCTAACATTCAGTAGATAACAGTCTGTATTCCACACTCTACACACGATCAACTAATTTGGCTCCACCTCTAAATCTTGCTCCCCTTCTAGCAAGACCTTTTTAGCTGAGGCCTTTCACGTCAAGGTTTTTTCAAGTTACCATTTTTAGCCAATTTGCTGGAGTAATACATCGGTCTAATCAGGATTGGTGGCAGAGACTAATCTCAAGGCATCAATCACCGGTGGTATAAAGATATTTATGACTGAAGGTTCAGTTAGAAGGCATCTCTGTTTTAGCATTAGACTGTATTTTGGAATACATATCTCATTTATGCAAAAGCAGCTTGGTTTTACCAAGCAAGTCCTTTTCTGTCTTCAATGGATACTCCTATCAAATTGATTGCTAGTGTGGATCAAATTGCCTTTGATTCTCCTATTTACTCTGAGAAATTAAAGGAAATTTGCATATACCATCACATAGTGGTCCTCCATGCTATCAAAGAAATTTTGGGAACAAATTTTTTGCTCACCAACCATCGATACAGGGTAAATTCAGATATTTGTTCTAGCTTCTTGGCCAACATACTAGTGGTAGGCACACATAAAAACCATGTGGAAGAAATATGCTATCGACTCTTTGATGACAGTTATCTTGGTGGCCTCCACAATGTACTTGCAGGGATTGATGAGGAATTATTCATCTCCTTCCCATGGGACCTCCCCATCATCATGTCAGCGAGTTCTTCCTTCCTAGGGCTAGGCAACACTCCTCGCTAAAACTTTTATGGAGGTCCTCCGAGACAGTTCTTTATTCTCTAGGGCTGGGAATGGGAACATCAATCATTGAGACTATCCTCAATGAAAAAGACTATGAACTTCCTTTCTAGATTTCTAGGAATAGAGGAGGGCATGAAATCACCATATGGAGATGATTTGGATGTAAATCTAGACTAGGTTTACAAATACTGCTACGATGAAAGGTTGGATGGCTTAGGGAGCTCAGATTCTTTGAATGTAGGGGATGAGGATGAGGATGAGTTTGAGGAAGCCGCAGAAGAGGAGGCAACCGATGAGAATGATGGTGATAATGAGGAGGATGAGGCGGGTGATGAGGAAGATGCAACTAAGGACGACGATGAAGATGAGGATGCAACCAATCAGATGGACCAAGGGAACATGCCCTCTTCCTAGTGTGAAGATGAGGAATCTCAAGATTCCTCAACAAAGAGCTTGGAATAGGATTCCACCTCCCCTTCAGATTAACTCTAGTGCAAAATTCCTTTGCAGGATTTTTCACAGTTTTTACAGTTGATAGCTCATAGCTATTTATTTTAGTCTGAATTTTCAAGTTTAAACTGTAATTGCTTCATATTTTGGAGTGCTTTTGAGGAGGTACTGAGCAATGTAGCTCTTTGGTTGATGCACCTCAAATTATTATGGACATATTTCGTAACGGTCTCAAACTTTAATCCTTTTTTGATATGTTAAGACATTAATCATATTAATACAAACCCTTTGGCTTCAGCCCCTTACTAATAATAAAAAAAAAAATTCTCAAATTTTTTTTCACCTAAAGATATATTTCCATCTGATCTCATCTTTGTCATGTTACTAAGCTTTCTTTGCATAATCTTTTATTTTTAAAGTTGAGAAGTTTCTTGATGAATTCTTACCTTTTATATTTTGTTTCTTGAGAGTTTAAATTTGTTGTTTGTATTTTTGTTCTAACATCGTTTATGGCAAGTCACATCTTTGTCATGTTACTAAGCTTTCTTTGCATAATCTTTTATTTCTAAAGTTGAGAAGTTTCTTGATGAATTCTGACCTTCTATATTATGTTTCTTGAGAGTTTAAGTTTGTTGTTTGTATTTTTGTTTTAACATAGTTTATGGCAAGTCAGAGGCCTAGAAATGATTCATTTTAGAATTATCTTCTTCATGTATTTCAACATCTCTTTTTTTTTTTTCATTTGATTGTATAGTAATGTAAGAGTCAAAATTTTAGCAATAAGATTTTTATTATAGTTTAGTTGTATTTTTTAATATTTTATTTCAAATAAATTCAATTTTCAATTTTTCAATTTTTGTTAAAATCGAATTCTTGTGACATTGACATATCAAAACTTTCATTAATTTAATATAAAGTAAAAATCTAAAAATTAGTAATGCATGAATCAATTAATTTCACTTAATCTCAACTCTAAATATATTATACCATTAGTAGAACTTTCACACTTTGTGTGTCTCTTGTTACAACTATTAGACATTTTAACAATTATTAATACAATATTATTACAAATATTAGACATTCCCATAATTGTCTATGGGTAAAAGTGTTTTTAATTTTAATGATGTTTCTGGTTCTGGTTCTGGTTCTCGTTGTCGTTCTGGATTGTCGCCGATAAATTATGAAACTGTGTTTTTGCAGGAAAATAAATTTGTGTGGGCCTTAGCCCCACAAACGCCGGAAAATTGTCATCCAGCCAGTCTACATGCCTGCTACCGCCGACCGAAAAACTTCTTCCGATACCGGCCAAAGCTTGTCCTCCTCACGTGCGTGCTTGTGTGTGTCCTGGCACCAGGTGTCGCCTCCCGCATTCGCCAGTTACCTCAACGTAAACAGATCTCTTTCTGGGTTTAACTGCACCTCTTTGCTTGTCTTCTTCCAAACCGCGGTTGCCGCCTTCGTTATCATTCTCAACTTACTTGCATTCAAATCCACCAATCCTCGCCAGTACCATAAAACAAAACAGAGAATTGTTCTTTTTATCAGATATTACTTTGGTAGAGATATGTATTGCGTTGCACCTTTTTCATTGGGGTTTCGGAAATATGATGACCAAAATGATTTATTGCTCCTTTCCATTGCCGATGAACGCTGAGCGTTTTCAAAAGTGCTTGTAGGCCTCGATCATTAATTTGTGGGGGATAAGATGTCTAAAAAGATGGTCTCTACATAGACTGACCAGGCAGTGCGTACAAATACTGTGAGTCTCTCTTACTCTGTCTGCCTTCTATAAATTGTAGAAAGAAATCCTTCTGTAAGCTTGCCCAGATTGACATCATGAGAAGCAATAACATCTTAAAGTTTCTCTCCATAAATATTCTTGAATATCTGATTTATCACTGTGTTGTTTGTATTTCAGATATTCATTATGTTCTGATATTCATTAGAGTTTCAAGTTGTTATGGTTTTACAATAGAGATTCTTGAAGCCACCTTCAATATAAGCACACCTATTAATTTCATTGAGTGCGAAGATTTTTTTGCAATGTTTATTTGTTTTGTTTTTTTGTGTGGACAATGTTTTGCTAGTGCCAAATTTACTGGGATGTCACTGGCAAGACATAAACTAGCAGCGAAGGATGTATTTTTATTTTTTATAATTTCTGAATCACTTCCTGGGAGTAACCTAGGGCTTAGGGTTTAACTTCCACATTCCCCTTTTCATTAAGAAAGATGCCTTCTCTCTACAGCGGATTACCTATTCTAGTTTTAGAAAATGCATTTTCCTCCTTTTCTCACCTAAATGCCAAAAACCATACAAATAATTTCTAAACTACCTATGAGACTCAACCGACTGATAACTACAGTAGGAGAGGCTTCAGATAATCGAACTTTGTCCTACAAAAACTTATTTCCAACTCGGAGAGCGCCTTACTTTGGAGTCTCAAATGCGAACCCATAGTTTTCATGCACCCGTCATACAGGAAAACATTAAAAATATAATATAGTAACATATCCCTAAAGGCGGATAGAGTACCCTTTGCCAGCTTCATAACATATCCCTAAAGGCGGATAGAGTACCATTTGCTAGCTGCATACGCAGGGAGATAGCTAACTAGTTTCACCCTAATCAGCAGCAAATTCTCATTGAAATGTGGAAGCCCATTCTGGTTAGTAATGGAAAGCATAAGCTATAACCCTATTTAAAAGATACGTTATTGAGATTCATCTTTTAGTAGACAACATTCAAGAGATATTTGAATTGAGAAATGTGGTTAATTTGCATAAATATTTAAGGAGCTACTATTGACATTGAAAAGCAATGGATGCTAAATCTAACATTCACATAGGATTGATACTAAGCCGCGGGCCCTCTTCATAGAGTGGTTAATTTGCATAAATATTTAAGGAGCTACTATTGTCATTGAAAAGCATTGGATGCTAAATCTAACATTCACATAGGATTGATACTAAGGGGCGGGGCGGGCCAACTTCATAGACTAAGTAGACAATTGTTTCCTTTTTATAAATGCATGTATGTATGGAGAATTCTTTCTTACATTTTAACTAATGCCTAATGTAAAGAATATGTCCAATATCGAGTAAACCTCTGTGATCTTTATCCGAAAAAAATAAACCTTTCGAACAACAAATATATTTTCCTACAATTCTAAATTGATAGCAATTGCATGCTATTACTTTTGTATCACCCATTTTTGGGGTATGGTGTCAAATAAGTCCTCTTAAGATGGTGGATACATGGGTAAGGAAAAACTCACATTCAGACAAATTTATTCCAATCCCTTGTTGTTTATTGAATGCCCCGTATTTATTTAAATTTTAGTTACATTGAAATCTGGAGGAAATTCAAAAAGACGCTAGTCATTTGTTTGTACATGATCACTTGTATCGAGCGCAAGGGTGAGAGAAGTGTCTGTGATTGCGTTGATCTATTCATCTGATCATGTGTATAACAATTCAGTCACCTATACATGAAATAGACACACCTGCGACAGTATTTGGTGCATCCTTAGCATATTAAATGGGGGAAACATCAGTATTGTAAGTTTACAATAATAAGGGGGAAACACCAGTATTGTAAGTTTACGTTCCACTTAAAAGATCTTCATAATAAGGCCATAGTTTTGATTTATCTGCTCTATCTCTGGCCTTTTTGTGTTTTAGTTTTTGCAAGCACTGTAGTTTTGCGTAAGAACATAATCCTGAGTGGTTCTGTTCTTTAAGTTCTCTCAGATTCCCGCAACATTACATTGATTAAAATACTTCAAATTTGACCTAGATTCCTCTTGCTTCTTTGAAGCTGAAACATGAGAAATTTGACTGAGGTGGGAGGCCAATAATAGCTCAAAAATGCTTTCATGCATGCGATAAGTACTTGTCTATAATAAACCCTTCTTTGTTGCTTTTATCTTTTCTGGTTTTTCTCAAATCATGTCCTGAAACTAAATGAAACATGGAGAAAGATGCGCTCATAGATTTGTTCAAGGACCAAGGCCACAAATATGTGCATACTTTACCCTGAAATCTACCATGGTTTGTTTCCTCCAGGTTCCCCACTACTCGGCATTCTAATAGCTCAGCATTCATGTCCGGAGTGATTGATTCAACATTCAACAGCCAGTGAGAAGCTTTGCACTGAAAGCCCACAGCCAGCGAGAAGCTTTCTGGCAAGCACCGTAGGGTTGCCCTCAAGGAAACTGCCTCAAACCTAATTGCCTAGAAAAAGCATATATACAATGCTCTTGCTGAGATGATTTATCTTTGTTCGCACACATGAAGCTATTCCATGTTTCTGACTTACACTAAATTTGTGTAATAGTCAAAGACAAAACTTTTTGAAAAAAATGGAAATTCTTTAAACTTGCCTGTGAGCGTTATATTTTTGTTGTGGTAATGAACAATTTATTACTTGTAACTAATTTAAGAAGGGAGTTTTTCAGTCATGGTGCAGATGAGATTTATTCCCAAACCCTACCTTACTAAATAAGGGAAAAACAAAAGTTGAATTGCAGGCAAGATTAAATTGGGGGAATTAGATAATGAAGCAACAAGATTTTATTTGAATAAGTTGATTGTTTTCTAGAACAATTAGTATGTGTGTTTTTTTTATGCTGCTGGTGTTTCTGATTATCTCTGTCCATTTTATAAACTGTACCCACCATTTCTAACTGCCCTTCTACAAATTGGTGTATGCAACTTTTCTCTTATACATTGTTGCATCCAGTTGTTATTGTTGCCTTACATTAAAATTTGTAGCTACCATGCAATATATACTGGTTTGCTGATTTAAAAACCAATCCTTCATATCTAGATGCTCACAATCTCCGTGAGTGCCCATGTTCCCCTGTTTGCAGCCAAGCGCACTCCTTGTTCTTTAGGATATGAAGATATCTATTACTGGTTATACATATGCATTCATGACAGCGTTTTTAAGGTTCATTTCTTAAGAATTTTAATGTTCTAAATAGCTGCCATATTGTTTACTGTATCTGAATTCTAACAAATAACACCCCTTTGATTGACAAGCCTGTATTATGTGTTTCGAGGCATGGAATATTTACCACAATGAGGCAACAAGTGGGAACCTAGTAACCATGACGAAAACATAAAGGCATCTTGGTTGACTAACTGTATTAATACATTATTAATTCAATAAAATTGTATTCATTGCAACCTTGATTACAACCTTGATTGAACAAATATCTACAACTTCACACTCTTAAGATGCCAAAAGTCCTATCGGCTAATTGTTGCCCGCAAAAAAGCGTGCAACTGCTAGTAAGTAATCGTTGCACACTTGCAATCAACACGTCTGCAATCTCAAGTGCTAGAAATAGTTTCCATCTGTAAGTGAAAGCCCATATGAACATTTGATATTGTTGCTCATAAAGATATCAAAACTTTCAGAGGCGACATTGCAAGGAGAACGAGCTTATTCGAGGAAGGTATGGCACGCCCCCATTATCTCAAGCCATACTTTCTATTGTGGAATTAAATTATTTGTCGAATTGATGTTCTCTAATTTGTTCTCCAATTTATCATGGCGTGCGCAGAAACTGGAGAAAAAATTATCGAACAATCTATGGAAACTGTTTATCCTGCCTATAGTTTACAAACTTGAACTTTGCCCTATGCAATACACTCAAGTCAAGGAAAATTTAAGGAAACAATTGAAAAAATTGGGCATGGTTTTTATCAAGCAAAACTTCATTTACATAGAAACAGAAAAAATTAACCTAAAACTGTTTAGAAGATTTGTCATATTATCTGCTGTATCAATTCACATTTTGTGATTCATCATAAAGATTATAGAAAATAATAAAAAAAATATTTTCAAATAAAGAATTGGCATGACCCCTCCCTTTCTCTCTCTTTTTCTTTATTCATTTTGGAGGTTTTTAAAGCTGCTAGGTCCCAAAATGGTTACTGTCTGGAAGTAAGGCCATCTTTTGATACCAGTTGAGAATCGAGTTTGGCAATTTATCAAAACTTTTGTTGTATATTTTGTTGTTTTCTTGTTATATCTTGGGTAAGATTATGTACCAGATGGCATGAGACAAATTCGGCTCATTTTCTTGTGTGCATTAAACTTGAGTGGTATTTGTAAATGGGGTAAACATTACATTCTAAAGATTAAAATCTAAGGCACACATTAAAGAATTCTGTTAACCGGGGCAAAAGGGTTGAGTTGTTGACTATTGTAGGGAGGGAGATTTTGACTTGGGCCGCGTTAATGTTTGCTATTACTGTAATATTACAACCGGTTAGAGATCATGGGAGCATATGCTCCAATTTTCTCACTAGACCACAACCTGGCAGATCATTTTCTTATGAGATAGTTTTTTAAACCCATTTGAATCAAAATCCATATTGACTCTGTAAAATTTCAAGATAGGATGGTAGTAAAATTTATGTTCTAAAAGCCTAAAATTCTTTGCAGGTGGGTGCATACACAAATACAGGGGGAGACAAGGTTGTACTTTCCAGTTTGGCAGTATGGCTGAGCTGAAGCCAACAGGATCGACATCATCACTTGGATTGCCTGAACAAAGACTGATTTGTCGAGTGTATGTTGTGATTTCTTAATCTTTCAGCTTACACGGCGTTGTTTTAGCTTCTAAGAAATCATCAGGAAAACAATAATAATATCACTTGCATTGCCTGAACAAAGACTGATTTGTCGACTGTATGTTATGATTTCTTTATCTTTCAGTTTACAAGTGGTTGTTTTAGCTTCTAAGAAATCATCAGAAAAACGATGCTCATTAGTGACACGCCAAGGTGTGTACATATGTTGTATCTACTTTCAAGAAGAATAGCATCTTTAATCCACTTTTCCTCTGCAGGTGTCAAAAACAATTTTCGCAGTATACCTGTCCTCGCTGCAATGTTCGTTATTGTTCAATTGCATGCTACAAGGTATCCTTCTATATGATCTATGTTAGAGCTTTCACCTTTGATTGAATGAAAAGTAACTATATAATCTGTGTCTATGATGGAAATTTATCGAAGCTCCCAAGGAATGTGTCCCCTTACAAAATATGACCCCAATCTCCTATAGGGAATATTTTGGGGCTGTGTAGGAAACATCCCCCACCTCAGCCCGTCACTACATGATTTGAAAAAAAATAACGAAATGGCCTAGGAACTTTTATACATGAACGAAAACAAAAAAAAGGGATGTGGGTGCTGCAAGGACCTCCACACCTCTTCAAATCAACCTTAAGCCCAAAACAAATGCAAAAACAAGTAAAAGGAAAAAGTCAATCTCATTTTTGACATTTTCCAATTTGTAAAGAAGAAGAGAAAGAGAAATAGCAACAGCATGAAGAGGAGAACAATGCTTGGAAGAAGGCAAGAGAGCATTAAAATCCATATAATTTGAGGTAAATTCATTATCCATTACTCAATTGCTCAAATTACTTCACATTTTTTCCTTTTGTTTTTAAAGTTCCAAACACTTAATGAGGGTTTTTTGTTTTATGTTTGCATTTACACCTATGTTTTGAATTTTCAACTGAAGAAGAGTAGTAGTGAGGGTATTGAGAATGAAAGCGTTGAAACTCCAACAAAAAAGTCGTAGAAGTACTATTGGGGGCTCTTTTGGGAGTGAGAGTGTTGTAGGAATTGTGAGTTCAAGTAACCCATTTGAATGCCTCTTTGAACTTTAAAAAATAAAATAAAATAATTAAGTGTTTGGTAAACTTTTTAATGTGACCGGTGATGCTGACACGACACACCCTCCGGCTCCACATGAAACACTTTTGACCTGGAGCTATGAACTAGTGAGACCACAAATGGGGGACCTCATCCTCTTATGACAAAGCTGAGGCACAAACTCGCAAGCACATTGGATCAGCGAAGGCACAAGCCCGCGATTACAATGGCCCAACGAAGGTTTGAACTTGGGTGGGGACAACTACACCACCACTTAACCAACACACTAAGTGGTGAACCCGCATCTTTGAACTTTTCATAGCCATGCGAGAGCCCCATTTAATTCAAAAAGGCGTCTTTTACAATTTGAAACATGGATAGATAGATGATTTTTTTTTCAGGGGAAGTATGGTTATGTCATTTGGGCAAGAATGACCATGCGGGTAGTTACATGAGTTTATTCTCATCTTCTGTACTTAACTGCTCTAAGGGTAAAAGGTTGTGAGAAAATAATTCTAGTTGAGAAGACCAAGTTGATTAGGTTACACGGAGGAGGGGGAGGCTAGGATTTAAAAAATTCCGATGGAGACTGCGCAACATAGTGTGTCATTGCCTATCCAAACCATAGACGTTGGGTGTCAAAGAGAGAGGGTTCTACTTTTACCAAGGAAAGGAAAGAATGACTATCATTGCATAGTATAATCACAAAAGGTGGCTAACTCTTGTATTGCCAAACTTTTCTATGTCCATATCATACCATTTCATGTGGCACATTCTTGCTGTATCAAATAAATGTTCAAAGATGTACTTTAGTCCCGCATTTGTTCCCTTTGGAGAACATTATTTTCATACCATCCTCCTCAATAGAGAATATTTTGAGATCATTGTCAGTTGAAGGGGGACACAAGAAGCCCATTGGGACAGCTATTTCACACATTGCAGATCTGGATTTATTATTGTGGCAATCTCATGGCTAGTCCCTTCAAGAGCAAGCTAACTGACCACAACACCAAAACCCCAGACTGATGGTGAATGGCATGCTTTGGCATTAAGGTTTTCCTCTCACTAGAGAGCCGAGTAGGAGAACCCTCTCGTGGACATGTGGTTGCCCAATTGTGGGTGTGTCCTAGCCCTGGAAACACAACCAATAGAATCAATACCATCGAAGCATTTAGGTTTATATGTCACAATCACCATGCTCTATACACCTCGAGCTTGAGACCTTGGCTTTGATACCAATGACATATCCCTAGGGTTTCTTAGTCTGTCTTGGCCAATATCAGGCTACTGATCTAAGTAGCAACTTAGAATTTAAATTTCATACAAAGATAAAATTTCAATCATAGATAGATGCACAGTAAGATAACAATTTCAAAAGACAATAGTTTAGTTTTCTGAGCTAAGCACAAGAACAAAATATGGTACACAACTTATGGATAATCGTTTCTATAGGGAATTTGCATGTATTTTATCATATCTAACAATTTTCCTTCACAATTTGTTGCCTCTTTGAATAGGTAAAATTGTGATATAGCATCAGCAGCTGCTTGTTGTAAATGATTGAGTAGCAATGGTGCCTTTTCCGTATGTGTTGGTGTTTCGAATTTTTCCCAAATTGTTTGTGATTAGACCTATGACATTCCTCTAGTTGGATGACCTGTATAATTTGAGGGTCTTTCACCTACAAAGTCTGAAATCACCCTCCTAGTGATTTGGGGCATACAACACCTTTAAGACCAATGACCCAGTTGAATGGGACCCTATGGAAGCTGCAAGTCATTTTACACTCACTCCTTAGTGGTGTGAGGCATGGAACCCTCAAATACCATTGAATTTATGTAAAGCTCCCTGGCTGGTTCTAATTGAAGTTTACATTCAACTACTTGAGTTCAACTGATCAATTTTGATGATTTCACCATTTTCTTGAAGCTTGCTAGGTTTCGGTCAGTTTCCACAATTTACATAATTGCTAGAGTGCAAATAAACAAAAGTAACTGATAGAATAATGTTGCAAAAATTAATGAATTCAATTTAAGCATTTATACCCCATGTGGGGCTACCTAATTGATATGACTGTCTGAGATATGGCTAACATAAAATAGTGCACAACTCCGGATAACATTCCTTTCGATGTAGGATTGTGCTCCCTTTGATTTGTGTTTCTTGGTCTCCTCCTGTGCAGAATGATAGAATGGGTAACTTCGTACTGTTGTTAGTTTCTTCCGTGACTTGTCTTGAAACAGAGAAGTAGTTTAGCGTGCTGCCAAGATAGGTAATTGATAGCAAGAGCATTGGATATTAATGAACATAAAATTAAACCTGATGAACATAGGATTTCAAGATCTATTTGATATCAATGAGCATGGGTCTTCAAAATAGTCTCAACACCAACTCCAGTATATATGGCTTGAGAAAATTTCTCCACGACATCTCAGAAATATGTTGAAGAATATATATAAGCAATTACACTGAAGAAGCTTCCCATTCGGACTCGTATATTATTGTTGACAGAACACAAAATCCACCCGAACTTAAAAAACACGATAAAATCAGGGTCGTCCGCCTGATAATACTCGTGTGTCTCTGTATTCATCATTTCCTAGTAACATGAGAAAGTCTTCATCATATTTCATGATACACCCAGATTTGTAGAATATACCAACTTTTGTATTGGCAACCATCCCACAAGCAAGTAAGCAATGGCAATGGAATCATTCAAGCACTTGATAATAACAAATGAACAAAGTTTTTCCACCTTGTTGGTTTCCCAAACTCCATCACCTTTTTGTATGGGGATAAAATAATCAAAGCAGTAAATATATGTCCAATATCATAAAGGAATTTCTGTCACCTTGCCATGATAACCTCCAGGATTGAGAGTGTTTGCCTGCTGGGGTAAACTTATTATTGCATAGACATAGTACAAGAAATATAATAAACACAGAATATATCAGAGAATAATAGATGCTTTCATTAATCATTCCAACGTATGAGTACATTCACATTATATCCATATCCTTCCTTCACCCGTAGGTGGTACATATTTATCTACCCGAAGAGGTGTGACCAAACGTCACCACCCGACCCAACTGCCCTTCGGTAATAACTAATTACCATTGGAACAACATAACTAATACACGACATATAATAAAGTAGTCTTTCCGGCTAACAGAGAGTGCAATCCCAAACTGCAGAATCTCAGCGCTTCTAATTCTGTGAAGATAATGTTCTGCAATAACTCTACTGTTAATCCCAATGGAGAATTTGAGTAATCTTCCCTATGACCATTTAGGACAGATATCTCTGTCGAAAATGGTATTTCCTAGGTACACTGCCCAAGATGAATGATTGAGAAATCCTCAATAATAGTGAAATATTCTCTGATGATGATTTGCTCCAATCTCATTGTCCATTTTATAATATTCTATTTCCCATAAGATAGTTCTGCCATTTATTAATTTAAGTGACTTTATTAATTAAGACTTTAGTCACTTTAATTAATTAATTAATTATTTAATATTTCCTTTTATTTTCATTTTAATCAGAAATTTTAAAATAATTAAATTATTTTTTCCTTGTTTAAGCTTGAGTTGGGTTAGGGGACATTACGATATCCCCTTCTTGGAATTGCTTGCCCACAAGCAATTTCAGATTAGGATGTTGGAGGGTTTGCTCATTTTCCAATTTGGCATCTTCAGCTGGTAAATCTTTCCATCTGATAAGATATTCTTTGATTATTTTGCTTCATAACTTTTTCTCTCTAATGTCCAATACCTCATCTGGAGCCAACACCAGCTTACCTTCTTCATTAAGTGGTGGAATCTTTCTTGAAATTGTAAGTTGCTGTCCCAGTGCCTTTCTAAGGCACAATACATGGAATACATTGTGTATCTTGCTGCTCTGGTAACTCCAGCTCAAAGGCCAACTCACCTATTCTTCTAATCACCCTAGAAGGCCTGTACGATAGTGGCCTCAACTTTTCTCCACCATTCTTCTTTAAAGAGCACTGTCTCTACGACTGAAGACGAAGATAAACAAAATCTCCAATCTTAAAGCTATGCTCAATCCTATGTTAGTCTGCATAGTTCTGCAGATTTTGAGTGTGCTGCAAATGAGCCTTAAGAGACAAAAGGATATCTTGACAATCTTGTATCCAGTCCTTAGCCTTGGGTGTCGTGCTACCTTCAAAAGCCATATCCACAAATGAAGTAACATCATGACCGTACAATGCTATAAAGGGTGACATACCAATTGACATATGATAGGTGGTATAGTAACAATACTCACCCAAGTGAAGCAAATTGATCCATGATCTCTGCTGTCTTGCTATTTACTTATGCAAGTAACCCTCAATCCACTTATTAACAATCTCCATTTGTCCATTTGTTTGGGGGTGGTAATTGGTACTTGGAGTGAATTCCGTACCTGCCGATCTAAATACATCTATCCAAAAAGCATTGAGGAAGTTGCTATCCCTATCATCGACAATGTTCTTCGGTAAACTATGGAGTTCGAACACCTCCCTAAAAAACAAATCTGCAATTTGAGGTGCTTTGTACTTTGTCGAGATGGAAAAGAAAGTGCAAATTTGGTTAATCAGTCAACCACCACGAAGATGTAATCTCTACCCCGAGCCTTAGGAAGTTTGATGATAAAATCCATCAAATCCCATTTTTGCTTTGGGATGGGTAAAGGTTTTAGCAAACTATCAGGAAGTGTATGCTCAGACTTGTTCTGTTGACAAGTTGTACACTCTGACAAATTGGAGAAGCCTTTCCAAGAGAACCTCTCTCTAACTTGCCTATAGATTTTGTAGTAACCCGAATGTCCTGCCAAGGGAGTGTCATGAACAACTCTCAAAATATTCTCTTTTAGTTTAGATTCAGGAACTAAGAAAATCGTGTCCTTATAGTAAATGATATCATCTACTACCTTGTATTTGTCAACTTGAATCACACCTTCCATCAAATTATAGGCAAAAGTGTTCTTGGAGCAGTTGACCAACAAATGAGCTTTCTAATCAGTCAAAATCTTTGACAAAGAACATATAGAAGATTTCTTGGATAAAGCATTTACAACTATGTGTAATACCCTAAAATTGGCACCTAATAAATTCAATTAATTTTGATGCATTTTCGTCAATTTTACATCTTCAAAGTCCTAGTTCCCTAGGCAATTTTCTCTCTCCTACCTGACTTAACTCGACTTGATGTCAATTGCAAAGACCCTAAATTGCATTAATCAAATATTAAAATTAATTCGTAAAATCCTTGACTTTAATTAGCTAAATTACCCCTATGATAATTTAATTTAATCCTAAAGTCTTAAGTGCTTAGAATTAAATTAAACCCACCCCATTTGGCTAATTACCCATAAAAAAGAATTAATAATTGCTTGATATTCAAATGGACACACTTTTTTGAATTAATAATTCAAGATATTCGAAAGGCCACTTGTGTGGCATTTTCCATTCTTTTTATTAAGTAATTCTTGCACTTTTGTCTTAAATGGAAATGCAGGGTCAGGAGTTTCAAATCAAGAACCCCTTCATTCTCTTCTCGGGCTTTTCTATTTAATGGACCTCATTTCTTTATTTGAAAGAGGCAATTTTTGAGAGCAATTGAACTATAGCGATTTTTAGTCTCACTTTATTCAAAGCTTTTCATTTGCAATTAGTTTAAATTCTTATTTAATATAGTATTGCATTGTTATAATAGATTAATTTGCTTACATTCTTATAGTTTTATCTCATCTTTCTTTCAAGCTATTTAGATTAAAATTGCACTTCATCTTTATTTCAAGCTTTTAGTATAATTGCATTTCTACATTTCTAGATTAATTGCACTCATTTCTAGATTAATTTCATTGATTTTTCATCTTAGCTTTTGAAAATCCTCCATTGTAGAACCGGTCTTATGGTTGTTGGCTCTCCAATCTGAGAGTAATTAAACACCCCGTCTACATAGGAGGCAACAAGTCGCTTCACAACGAATTTCAGATTGAGTAATTCATACTCTCTTGTAATTCGATCATGTGAGTCTAAGTCACAAGGTTTGAGTTCGAGTTCGAGTTCGACAACTATGAAGTTCGGCAAGGTCCAAAAAATTCGAAAAAAAATTCGAAATTAAATTCGCCTTATATAATTTTCAAAAAAATATAAGTATATGATCTTAGCTATAGGAAGGTTTGTGGAGATGATTTTCATATTATTTTATATAAAAATATACTAATTTTTCTATTATTTTACTAAGAAAATATACGAATTAAAAATAATAAACAAAATAATATATAATAAATAAATTAATAATAATAAATAAACATATAAAATATTACTATTTTTTAATTTACTAATTAAAAAATACATAATAAAAAATATAATATTTAGTATTTACAGTTTACAAAAATAAATATAATATTTTAATATAAATATTTACAGTTTAAAAAAGTATATAATGTTTTATTTTTAATATAAAATAAAAATATAATGTTCAATAGTTCAACTTAATTATTATTTTATAGTTTACAAATTTAAAAAAAATATTTAATAAACTATATTAAAACATTTTGAACAACAGTAAAAACATATGATATAATAGATATTGTTTAAACTTTAAGCAAATCATTTTGAACAGAATAAAAAATATATTTAATAAACGATATTAAAAGCTAAAAAAAATGAGCCGAAAACTGTGACTGCAGGCTTTTGAAGGCATTCGAAGGCTTTGTTGCAGAAGTCCCAAGCAAGACGAAGCCATCTATGCCGTCTGTGCCGTCTGCAATACGAAGCCCAAGCGTTTGTGTCATCCGCAATACGAAGCCCAAGCATTTGTGCCGTCCGTAATACAAAGCAATACGAAAACGTTTATTTATTAAATTTTTTGCCGTCCGTAATACAAGCAATACGAAAACTTTTTGCTGAAAACCCTAAAAAAAGATGCGGCAATAGACGACAGACTTTTTGCGCCGTACGAATTTTTTGACGAATTTCAACGGATTTAAAAAAAAATTTTAGAGTTCGCCGAATTTCGAACCTGAAGCCAAAAATTCGGCGAACCTTGTGACACAGATGTGAGTAATGACTATGTTGCATTTGTGCCTGATTTAGAGGTCCACATTCAGACACACACTATGTTCTTTTTTCTCTTCACATACTCTATATCAAAATCACATCCTTGCACCTTGCTAACCTATTTTTGTTGGCGTTCGTTTAAATTCTTTTGCTCCAAGAAGTATCTGAAACTACTAAGGTCGATTCTAACTACAAATTTTCCACCCATCAAATATCGCTTGAAGTTTGCCAAAGCATGCATTATGGCAAGCATCTCTTTGTCATATATCAAGTATAACCTCTTTTAATATCTGAGCTTTCCACTCATGAAAGCGATGAGATGTTTGTTCTACATTAAAATTGCTCCAATCCCTTCTTATGATGCATCACACTTCAGCACAAAGGGTTGGGTGAAATCTGGTAGTGCAAGAAAGGGGAGTACTCATAACTTTCTTCAATTTATCAAATGCTTGTTGCGCCTCTTCTGCCCACTTGAATGCTCCCTTCTTGGTAAGATTTGTTAGAAGAGCCCCAAGTTGTGAAATCCCTTAACAAATCTTCTGTAGTAACTACATAAACCAAAGAAGCCTCGCAGCTCCGTGAGTGTCCTCAGTGGTGGCCAATCCAAAATTGCATGAATCTTTTGTTGATGCACTTGAATCCCTTGTGCATTGATGATGTGGCCCAAGTATAAGTCATGCCAACTTCACACTTAGAAGCCTTTGCATATAATGATTGTGATTCCATAATACTCAAAACTTAATCTATATGTTTTAGGTGGCCCTCCCATGTTTTACTGTACAAAAATACATCATCAAAAAACACAAGCAAGAATTTTCTCAATTGTTTGTTGAAGATATGTTTCATGCAAGATTGAAACATAGCAGGTGCATTGGTCAACCCAAAGGGCATGACCAGATAAATTCGTAGTGTTGATAATGACATTGGAAAGCAGTCTTGGCAATATCCTTTTCTTGAAGTCTAATCCAATTATAACCTGATCTAATATCAATTCTTGAAAAGAAGATAGCACCATGTAGTTCATCCAATTATTCATCAATTAGAGGAATTGGGTATCTATTCTTGATGGATTTCTTATTCAGTGCATGGTAGTCAATACACATCTTAAGGGTTCCATTTGTTTTCTTCATCAAGCCTATTTAAGAGGCAAAAGAGCTTGAACTAGGTTGATGTGACTAATGTCTAGCAATTCATGGCTTTTTCAATTTCATCTTTTAATTTCTTGAGGTGCCTGTAAGGGGTGGTGATCATTGGCTTAGCACCCTCTAATTTTATAGTGTACTCAAACCCTCTATTAGGTGGCCTCCATGGAGGCATGTCACTGAAAACCACACTATGGCTATGTAAAACTGCCTGTAAGTCATCTTGGTAGTGCTTAGGCTGGCTGTGCAGAGGCTTAGAAGAAACCAAATGCTGTGCTTCCCATGCAGCATATCCATGCCTGAAAATTGCCTTCATCCACTTGGCGTAAACAACCCTTGGTGCACTGTTAGACATGCCTCTCAAATCCACTTACTTTCCATCAACCTTGAACGTAAATTCCAACCTCTTGAAACACTGGGAGTACTTTTTAAGTGTTCATCTATTGAATGCCCCAGGATAACATCTGTATCTCCAATGCCACCACATAGAAATCATCTGTAATAGTGTAGTTACCAAGAGTAATACTCAGCTGTGGAACCTTGCACACACAAGGCAATCGATGGCCACTAGCCACCTTAATATCAAAACCCTAATGTTCTACTTCCGCAATCCTTGATTAGCAACCAAAGCTACATCAATGAAGTTGTGGGTAGCCCCATTGTCAAGCATCACAATGACACATCGTCCTTGTAATACTCCATGTACCTAGAAGATGTTATAACAAGGTGTACAGATAGAGCAGCAATGGTACCACCTTTGGTAACAATCGGTGTTGATTTGTCTTCATGAGGCTGCCCCTCTTTTGGCTCACTAGGCTTGCTATCCTAACCTTGTTTTGAGTGTTCACCCTCTTCGTTGTCTGAAACAACCTCAATGTAATGAATTTTTTGCTTTCCCAAGCACCTATGGCCTGGCTCCCATGGTTTTCAGTAGCTGAAACAAAGTTTCTTTCTCCAAAGTTTGCTGTGGTCATCATTATCGAATTTTTCTTTCTGAGGCCCATTTTTCTGAAGTGGTTTCCTATCCTTATCTTGCTTTTGATTGAGTCCCGTGTATAGTGTTTTATTTTCATCATTGGGTTTTCCATATCCCGTGCCTTTTTAATGGCATCCTGTAAAGAAGACGGATTTAGTGCTTTAGTCCATCCCTTCAGTGAATTAGACAATCCATCAATAAAAATAATTATTAGTCTCTGTTCTGATACATTTGTCACTATCATTGACAATCTCTGAAAATCAGCTATATAATTATCAACTGAACCCCATTGTTTTAATTGTGCCAATTCTTCAAAGTGTAACTTTGGGTCCTTTTCAAACATATCAATGAGTTGTTATGTGAATTCTGCATAGGTATCTATCCGACGATGACCCAACATTACCAATTTGTGAATCCACCACCCATGAGCTGTTCCATCTAAGTGTAAGGCAACATATTTAATGGCTTTGTCTTCTGACATTGGATTTAAGCGGAAATTAGTGTCCAATTATTTTACCCATGCCCTGACAGATGTTTTCCTTTTCCATCATCATAAGGTATTGACAATTTTCCCACCTTTCTTTGCAGATATTATTATGTGTTCTACCATTGGAAGGCCTATGTTTCATCCTGAGGAGGTCCATATATTCCCTGAAGAACATCTCTGATTGAAAATCAACCCCTGACATTCTTCAGCTGTGAAGAATTTGATCTTGCAGTTCTTGCAGGGAGGGCTCATTTTCCATCTGCTGGTTTCTAGAGGGAAAATTTGGCATAAATGGCATATTATTGGCTGACCCCGTTCTTTATTGTGATTAATGGTTCTTTTGTCAACTGAGTTGTCTCTCCTACCATTTTGACCCCCATTATTTCAATTCATTTTGATTTCTATGAGTTGGTTCATCACTGTACACATCTAAGCAAAGTTTTGTTGAAGTTCATGTTGGCCTCTTGCTAAATCATTCAACATATCCCTAGTGGTAGGTTCTAGTTGATCTCCCAAATTGGTTCTATTTACTTCTTTCTCCAAATTGAATTCTGGATTTGATTTGTTTCTTCTAAGATAGCATTGGTGTGTAAGCTGTTTGCTCATGCTATGTTGATTTTCCCAACACCCTTAGGCTAGCGGGATGCACAGCTCTGATGCCACTGTAAAGTTCCCTGGCTTTTCCAATTAAAGTTTACATTCAAGCACTTGAGCTCAAGTGATCAGTTTTGATGATTTCACTGTTTTCTTCAAGTCTGCTAGGTTTTGATAAGTTTCCATAATTTACATCATTGCTAAATAAACAAAAGAAAATGATGGAATAATATTGCAAACATTAACGAATTCAATTTAAGCATTTATATCCCATGAGGGTTTTACCTGATTAATGTGACTGTCTTAGATATGGCTAATAGAAATTAGTGACAACTCTTGATAACATTCTGTTCTGTGTAGGATTGTGCTCCCTTAAATTTGCATTTCCATGTCTCCTCTTGTGCGGGATGATAGAATAGAGAACTTTGTATTCGATGCTAGTTACCCTTGTGACTTGTCTTGAAACAGAGAAGTAGTTTAACACATTGCCAAGATAGGTAATGGATAGCGAGACCACCAGATAGTAATGAACACAATTAAACTCAACGGACACAGGATCTCAAGATATATCTGAAATCAATGAGCACGGGTCTTCAGAATAAATACGGTACCAACTCCAGTCTATATGCTCTAAATAAATTACTCCACAACATCCCAAAAATACATTGAAGTATATATATAAGCAATTACAGTGAAGAAGCTTACCATTCGGGCTCGGCAGAACACAAAACCCACCCAAACTTAAAGAACCTGATAAAATTAGGGTCCGACACCTGATAATACTCGTGTGTTTGTATTTATTGTTTCCAAGTAACAGGAGAGAGTCTTCATCATAACAATTTGGAAATTCACCTTCTCATTTGCTTAGTTTCTTGTGAAGCCAACTTGTAAGTAGCTTGGCTAGGAAGTTCTCATCTTGGAACCAAGTCAATGTGGTGAGTATTAGCTTGAGAGGGAGGTAATCCTATTGGTAATTCTGCTGGAGATGCATCAGAATACTTCGCTAACTGTATTTGCACCCCTTGTAGGGCTTCCTTTCTTTATTTTCTCTTTCTTCTCCCAGGGATGGTAGATAATAGAATTTCCTTTTGTCTATTTATAAAACTTTGTATATTCCATTGTTTTCATAAAGACCAATATTAAGAGCAACTAGACAAGAGCAATTTTCTGATATACTATGATCCCTTTTCAACTATAAACTTCTATTGATTTGATTGTGGAATGTATGCAAGTTGTGGTTACTGTGCCATTTTTGAATTTTTTAGGTTGTTGGTGCTTGGTGGAACTTGTTGAGTCCCACAATCATTTTCACACCTCTAGTGGGATCAATCCACTTAAAGGCTAGGGAGATTTCATTCATAAAGGTGGATAGATTGGCTCATCAATAATATGTCTAGGCCAATTGCTGAGGGTGGATATACTCTCCTTCACTTTGGGCTCAGGTAGACCTGGGAGGATGTTCCTAGAGGTAATATTAAACAAGATTTAATCACAATTGAAGCTAAGCAAATAGGTGAACTCCATAACCATCCTATTCCTTCATCACACTACTCTATTCTCTTGTGGAGTGTATGGAGGAGTGTACTATCTATGAATGCCATTCTCCTTGCATAATTCCTTGAACTGATTGGAGGCAAACACCCCTCCATTATCTGACTTCATTGACTTCATAGGTCAATCTGCCTTCTTTCTACCCAGGGCTTTGAATGCTAAGAAATAAGAGTAACATTCAGTCTTCTTTTTCAAGAAGTAGATGCATGTCTTCCTCCAAAATTGATCAATAATCAATAAGAAATACTTGGTTCCATAAGCAATTGGTAATTCCATCAGGCCACACAAATCAGCATGAACTAGGTCCAATATTGCTTTGGCCCATCATGCTTCATCAATATCAAATGGGTGTCAATTTTTTCTTTCCATTTGGGATCCTATACACACATCCTAACATTCTTATGGAGAGAAGTCCATTCACCATAAGAATTTCTTAGAAGAAAATGAATACCGATAATTCAAATACCCATACATTTCATGCCAAAGTATACTGCTCTTTTACACTGCTGCTAGTTCTTGTGACCTTGCTGTATTGGAATTAACAAGCTTGTCCATTCGCTTCTTATGAATATCAATTGTGATTGCTTTGTCATTGTGGAGTTTTCGCCATACATTTAGTGCCTTAGAAAGAGCAGGATTCTTAGTTATTTAACTTATAGAAAGAAGATTCTTGTTAATGTTAAAATTGTAGTAAACATTCTTGAATGTATAGACAACTTTGATTAATATGTTACAAACATTGCCACACCCTTCAACAAAATAAGTTCACTCATCTCCTAAAGTGAGAAATTCACTTCTACTCTTATCCTTAAGAAAGGTACATACCAATCTTTCCAGTATGTATAGTGTCTAGATGCATGTAAATCAAAGCCGGGTACTCACGAATTGTTCATGTGATGAAACACTTGTGAATCCATCTTTCACCACTGATGCTTGTTCTCATGCTCTTCTGTTTTAGCAACATTTGCATGCTTTGGTGTAATGTGTTTAGGTTCATCACTGTAAAAGCACTCTCTCCATGATCTTCTAGGTGTTCTATTGCCTCTCAATGAGTCACGAGATACCCTTTTAGTGTTCTACCTGCCTTTGCCTCTGATGTGTACACTGAATGCACTTTATATAGAAGTCACTGCTTCTGCCTGATCTCATTTCATCTTTTTTGCAAGAGAAATGTGGATACCTTATCAATTTCAACTGTTTGTCATTGCAATCAAGTGTAAGTATTCAACAAATGAATCATATGATGATGGAAAGCTATGTGAAACCAAAGCTATTTTGTCTTCATGATCCACTAGCTATTAAATAGTAGATGGCTGATCACTTGGGTTCTTCAAATGCAACTAGTATTCTGAAACAAATTTTCCATCGTGCAGCTTACAAGAAAACGAGTTATTAAAATACAAGGCTTGACCAGCCTTCATTGTCTAGAATTTATTTCTTATTAGCTCATCACTATTCAGTATAGGTCACTCACATGCTTCTCAACCAACATTTATTTCTTATTAGACCATCACTATTATAATATTATTATAGTTTATTACTTTAATGGTCATCTTTTGTAATATTATGTAAATTAGATAGACAAGATTGATTACTTGATCTTCTGTAGTTTCTTTTAGAAACTTTCTATTTCTTTCATTTGTAAATTCTTTATAATGATCGTCTTGATCATTTGCTAATACATCAAATATTTTACCAATTACTTAACGTAATATGGTATTAGAGCAAGATTTTTAAGTTTTGAATTTTTTCCTTTGGGAATTGTTTTTTAGAAAAAATTTCAAAAACATTTGTGGGTCTAGTCTTGAGAATTTTTTCTACCCATGTTTGTGTCTTCATGTTCTGTAGCTTGTGTAGGGTTTTTTTGTAAGTCTGTCTGTGAATGTTTTGGCTTCTTTGACCGTCCTTTATGAGCATTTTGCCCTACTGACGGGTTGTTTGTTCTTTGGCCGATTTTTCACCATTGCGACCTTCTGTGGTGTTTTTTCTCACAAAATGACACCATTACCTGCCCATGTTTGGAGTTTTAGCACCGCGTGAGCCACCGTTTCTCTGGGCAACGTTTTTTGTGTGTTTTCTCCTCACCATCCATTCTCTTCAACCCGCATGACATTTATTCCCTACTATGTCACGTTTTTGTGGAGATATCTTCTCCGTATTTGTGCTCTATTTTGTTTGTAGACCAGTTTCTCTTCTACACGGGTTATTGATTCATGGGTTTTATCCTTCACTTCGACTGCGTCTTTTGCAACTTGTGGGGTGGTTTCTTAGAGATCTTCCACCATTTTTGATCTTGAATGGTCATTTTTTTTGCAACCAATAGTTATTTTTTGCCACTTTTTGAAGATCGTTTCAGACGGCTAGGGTTTTCTTCGAAAATCTCAGATCCTGTGTTGGTTTGAAAAACTAATTGCAGATTCTCGGTAGGTTTTTCGAGATCGCAATTGGCTCGCTGTCATAATTTTTTGGGTGCCTCAATTTTCGTGCATCAAATTCCGTACCATTCGGAATTTCATTATGATTTCAGATTCCTTCTAGTTTTTTCAAGATTTCTTTTGGGTCTTCATCGGATTTTTCTGGGTCAGCCAAATTTTTTCTCGAAATCCATGCCAGTTGTACTTCATTATTTTTTGAAGTTTGAACTTTGTACCTGCATCTGCCTCTGTATTATGCATTGGGATTTGTGTTTCTAATTTTGTGCTATCTTCTCTTTGATTTTTGTTTTTTGTGCATTGGGAAACGTGCAAGATGGCATCATTGACCAACTTAATGTTGGAAGGCAATCAACGATTCAATAACAAAAATTATAATACCTAGAAGTAGCACATTTTGACAATCTTCGAATATCACCGCTTGGATGAGCTTGTTTTGGGCACCTCGACTCCTACCACAGTCCAAGCAAACCAGGACAAGTTTGATGATCGGAATCGAGAAGCTATCATGCTTCTCAAGCTCTGTTACAGATGATTAGTTGCCTTAGATTCCTTCTGGCAAGTCAGCGTTAGAAATTTGGAAGCATCTTGACGCAAGGCAGGGCATGAAGAGGGGCCAAAAGCACACCCTAATCACAAACCTCCTTGCAGAAACAACACACGGAAGCAATAACACAACAGGGAGAGAGAGAATGCAGGGAAATGATCTATTATTCATCAAATAACCTCATACATGCCGGGCTGTAAGGCTTTCCCGGTTATGGCCAAATACATTCAGAATTCAAGTACTACAGTCCTCCAACATGCGAGGATTCAACTTTCAGAAACTATCTTCTATCTCCTAGAACTGATACCTAAAACTACAACCGGCTACTTTATTTATAGAAGAGGCTACCGAAACAAGTCGGCCTTCCGATCCATCATTGGAGAAAGAAACGACCAGATCTATGTCCACATGCTTCCCAATGATCGATGCCAATATTAACTCCGCGATCAAAATTTAATGCACAAGTCAGCCTCAATAGAAATCCAAACTAAACCACTCAGTGAGCAAGATTACTAAGCGATAGGAAATTAACTCGGTGAACCAACCGAGCCAACTAGGTAAATGAAGGAACCGAGTAGCAACCGAGCCCCGTTGGTGGAAACAGGAATACATCACCGAGAGCCCAAAAGAAGCTACCGAGCACAACTAACAACTCTAACTTGTTTTTGGTGATATAGGATTGTCAAGAACCCGAGATGCTCCCGCATCACATCTGAAGGAGTTGCATGAGACATCCGACAAGAGTCAAGCATTCTTTCTGAAGAACTAGCTCTCCATTATGATGGATGAAGGCATGTCCTTACAGGAGCATCTCACAAAGATTAAGGACATCCGAGATCAGTTCGAAGCTATTGGTCAGAAAATGGAGGAAGAAGATATGGTAGTCATCACCCTAAAAAGTCTACCAAAACCTTATGAGCACTTTATAGAAACTCTCAACATTACTTCTACTAATGTTGATCTAAAATTTTCAGAGTTGTGCACCAAACTTCTGCAGCAAGATCGTTGGAAACAACAGTTTGGTAGTAGTGCCACCACATCCTCCTTAGAGCAAGCCTTTGCAGCTAAATCCTTTCACAAGGATAAAGGCAAATTTCAGCGATCTTAGTCATCTCAGCAGAAGGGCCCCAGTTAGTCTCAGGATGCTTCAAAGAAGAAGGTGCAGTGTAACTACTGTCACAAATATGGCCATTTGCTCAAGGATTGTTGCAATCGATTGGCTTCCGAGTAGCAGAAGTAGGGAGGGTCTCAACCGAAAGCCAATGTTGTTGAGAACACAGAGCAAAAAGAATTTGTCTTTTATGCCTTCATGGCTAAAAGACCTGTAGACCATGTCAAATCTTTTGCATGGTATATAGATTCTAGTGCTTCTCGACATTTTACTCACAAGCATGATTGGTTTACAAATTTTTCCGCCTTAACTGATTCAGTTATATTTGGAGGAGGTGAAGAGTATACTGTTGTCGGCAAGGGCAACGTCCAGATCCAGTCTGGCAGGAGGAATCTCATATTCCTCAAGGAATACTACGTTCCTGGCATGGAACTAAACCTTCTCTCAGTAAGTCAGATCATGTGGCATTCTCCTCAACTTGATGTGGCATTCAGTACACACAAGTGCTCGATTGTTGATCGTCCGACACGCACTATTGTAGCTATTGGCATTGAGGATCATGGTCTATACAAACTTGTGGATACGGGTGATTCTCTTGAGCATGCATTTGCAACAAAATCAGCTTCTATCAACAGTCTCTGGTATCAACGATATGGTCACTTGAACATTCATTATCTTGCACAGCTTGTTCAGGATGATTTAGTACTTGGTCTACCTAGAATTCAAACTCAAAATCAACGAGTTTGTGGAGCTTGTCAGGGTAGAAAGCAGCACAAGACACTATTCAAGGATGGTGACTCATGGCGAGCCTCTAAGGTACTACAGTTGGTCCATGCTGATGTATGTGATCCAATGAATACTACTTCTGTTATTGGGTGCAGGTATTTCTTACTCTTTGTTGATGATTTCAGTAGGAAAATATTGGTGTACTTTCTTAGACAGAAATAAGATGTGTTTATTGTATTTCAAAAATTTAAGGCCTTAGTAGAAAAAGAGTCTGGGTGTTCTATTATATCTCTTAGGTCTGATAATGGGGGGGAGTTTTGTTCTACTGCTTTCTCTACTTTTTGTGATACACATGGCATAAAACATGAGTTAACCACACCATACATCCCTCAACAAAACGACATGGTAGAACGTCGCAACCGCACCATTATAGAAATGGCTAGTTCTATGATGGAACATATAAATGTTCCTAAGAAATATTGGGCTAAAGCACTGTTTATTGCGGTCTATCTCCTTAATAGGTCTCCCACACATGCTATGAAGGGGAAGACTCTCGAGGAAGCTTGGACTAGTCGCAAACCTAGGATCAACCATCTGAAGGTTTTTGGTTCTTTAGCATATGTATGGATTCTAGATGCTCAGTGCTCCCTATTGGATTCCAAGAGTCAGAAGCTCATGTTTACAGGTTACAGTGACAACCATAAGCCTTACCGATTGATTGATGTAGACATTGATCGTCTTATCTTTAGTCGCGATGTTGTCTTTGATGAAGAAAGAGGACCATTTCAACTTTCCTCATCTGAGTAGAATTCAAAAGATTATCCTTTAAAGGCTTCTGATTTGGGTGTTTGTCTTCCATTGGGCTTACCTGATGGGATGGATGATACAAATTCTGTATTTGATGATGCACTACTTGAATTTCCTTCAGATGATGCTGACCTTCTCCCTGTTGTAGATCCTCTTCCACCTCTAGATCCAGTTACTCCTCTTCTTGAAGTTGGAACATCTACTCTCCAGCCTAAATGGTGGTCTAAAACCATCAATGATCTTCGTCTTGATGAGCTCATTGAGGGTAGAACTTCTAGAAATAAGGGCAAGCAACAAACTAGAGTTAACTTTGCTCTCATAGCTAACCTTCATAGTATTTGTGAGCCTCAGACATTTAAAGAGGCAACAGGGATTCTAGAGTGGGAACAGGCAATGGATGTAGAATGCCAAAGTCTTTTGAAGAATCACAGTTGAGTTCTCTCTGATCTTCTTCTAGGGAAGAAGCCCATTAGCTACAAATGGGTGTATAAGGTCAACTATCACGCAGATGGTACAAGGCCAGATTAGTTGCTCGAGGGTTCACACATCAGGAGGGCATTGACCATGAGGAGACTTTTGCTCCTACTACCAAGATGAGTACAATCTGTCTTCTTCTCGCCATTGCAGCTCAGTTTGGATGGAAAGTCCATTAGGTGGATGTTAAGAGTGCCTTCCTCAACGGTGAGTTGCAGGAAGAAGTCTACATGACGCAGCCTTCTGGTTTCAAGGTTGCCAGCAAAGAACACCAAGTATGTAGACTCAAGAGAGCACTCTATGAAATTAAATAGGCTCCTCGAGCGTGGTACATCAAGATTGATCAGTACTTGGTTGCACATGGTTTTCAGCATTGTCCTTCTGAAAGTAATCTGTATATTAAACGCTCTAGTGATGATATTCTCTTTCTTGTTGTCTATGTGGATGACTTGATCATTATTGGTAGTTCAACACATTTGATTGTAGAAATCAAACAATATCTGTGCAAGGACTTTGATATGATAGATTTGGGGCATCTCCATTATTGTTTAGGTGTTGAGGTTTGGTAGACTGATGGTAGTATTTTTCTTTCTCAGTCTAAGTATGCCAAGAACTTGCTTGATAAGTTTCGAATGTAGGATTGTAAACCTGCTTCCACGCCTATGGAGAAGGGATTGGAGTTCTCAACCAAGTCTGATTCTCCTCCTGTTGATGAAACCACTTACATGCAACTAGTGGGCAGTCTCATCTATCTCACTGCCACTAGACCTAATCTTAGTTTTGTAGTGAGCTACGTTATACGCTTCATGACATCCCCCAAGACTGATCATTGGGTAGCAACGAAGCGTGTGTTGTGTTATGTGAAGGGCACCCCTGATTATGGACTTCTTTACACTAGGAGTCATGATCCTAGACTCAGTGGATTCACATATTCAGATTGGGCAGGTTCAGTTGATGATAAGAAGTCAACCTCTGGATATGTGTTCAGTTTGGGATTTGGTGCAGTCACATGGACTAGTAAGAAGCAGCATGCAGTGTCTCTCTCCTTAACAGAAGCAGAGTATCGAGGAAAGGAAGCTTGCAAAGCAGTTTGGCTTTGTCGGATGCTTGCAGATATGCAGATGTCTCAAGTAGTTCCGACTCCCTTGTTTGCTGATAATGAGTGCGTTCTCAAGCTTGCCAGGAACCCAGTTCTCCATGAAAGAACCAAACATGTGGACGTTCATTGTCAGAAAATCATCTTAAATCTGCCCAAAAAATTCAGAAATGATTCACATTGACATACTTTTATGTTTCCAAGATGAAGACAATTAACAATATGCAAATTAGACACAAATATCTCATAAATGTCTTCAAATGCTAGCCGTCCTTGCCAAAACAGCCAAAAAATTAGAACTAGGTCTTTTCTACTTGTCCTTGTTGCTATCTTCAATGAAGCTCAATAAATTAAAGACGCCTAGCTGTGGTTAACCCAAATCTGAACCCAATGCTGGAATTTCACCTTCAGAAAATGAACTCCAAATCTGATAATGAATTGAAGTTCTGATAATGATGTGCTAGGGCATTACAGACTAAAGCCCTTCCACTGAAACAACACACCCTTTTGACTAGGGAGAGCCCATTTGTCTCTCCAAAACCAGCCCCAGGCATGCTGAAGGACTTCAGACCTTAAGCCAAAGATTGCAGCAACAAAGATAAAAGACTGATAACATAATGAGCCCTAAAAGAACCCTAGAATGTTATATAATGCCCAAAAAGATGATTCAAACTCAGCCCTTGATTCACTATTAATTCAGTCCAATGCTCCACATTAAAACCCAAAAAATGAACCAATAGGCTCCTTGAAAACCCATGCCCCCTTGGCTTTTTTTGTTACATGCTTATTAAAATCACTTAAAGTTCATGTGAAGGGGGACAACTTAAGTCTTTAGGGTAGGAGTCACTTAAGTTCCATAAAAAGACATGCCCACAACTTAAAAATACAATAGAATACAAGCCACAGACTCCACACTTACCCAATAATTCTTTTTGTCCTCTTCCTCTTGGGTAATTCAAGGAAAAGTCAGCAAATGCACTGTTAAGCTTCATGGCTTGAGTTGGGGACATCTCTCTCTATCTCTGTCTCTGTCTCTCCCCCCCGACTCCTTTCATCTCTTTTAAGTATACATCTATCATTGTTTTCTTTGTTTTGTCATCAATATGATTCATTGAAAAGTATTTTTCAACTTGTTGCTACAATTGATGCTAAACTTTTTTTTACACTCATTTATTATTTCAATGCAATACTTGTCATGGCAACTTACTTGTATATGCCAGGGACACAGTATCCACTGTACAGAATCTTTCATGCGGGAGAATGTTATGGATGCGTTTCATCAGATGGAACCATCAAATGAGACAAAGCAGAGAATGCTGGAAATTTTGAAGCGCTTTCACTCAGAAAATGAAGTTAGTACTAGTGAAATGGAAGACAGTGATGAAGATGGTATGAAGTTCTATCACCTTCTATGCACATTTCTGCATTCTACAAAATATTATCTAGAATCTAGATGATACAAGTGGCAGAAGATTACCTCATTAGTGCATGCAAACAAATGATTGATAGGAAAGAAACCTGATTAGTCTTTAGAATTGTTACATGTTAAATTTAATATATCAGTGCCATTGTTTTGATGAAAAGTCCAATTAGATTCAATTTTACATCGCGCATTATTAGCATTTTTAAAAACAATCCAAATAAACTCAATAGATATTACTTCCCTCCCCACTTCCCAGGAACTTCGCAATCTGCCTCAATTCAGATCAGAAAGGATACATAGCCTTTTCATAATGCTCAAGGGCTTCATATGTATATTGAAATCAGTAAACTTTGTTTGAGTAAGCCTTCCTTAGATAGCAGATCAAACTTGCAACCCCCTGTTGGCTTTCCTGCTCACTTTTGACTTTAGATAGGTCTTGCGACCTGTCTTGCTACATTGTTCTTGGCAAAATTTTGTTCTTTTTTATATGGAGTGACATACTTCAAAGCCTGTGGTCATATTGGCCTATACAAAGAATAGTTGTCTTATCTTGGTTTATGCATTCCATACACCACACGAACTGGGCTGAATACAAACGAAACTACCAATCCTACTCACCTTCCAGTTGATGCCAGGTTATATGTCAGGTCTGATGAGCAAATTTTTTTGACCTTGTATGGGTTGATAACTACTTTATATCCTGAATGATTCCCATCTGCAAAAGGTTATCCTGACATAAAGGACACCTCAATATATTTCAAGGTATTCTCAGTAAAACAGAGACATGTGGAGAAGGAGAAACTATGAAGCAAGGCATTTGAGTTGCTGCCACTTGTTTGCATAGCAACTAGTATTAGTATTAAATTTTGTTGACTGTAGACAGCACCATGGGGGTTCTCATAGCAGCTCACATTGTGTAAGAATCTTTCCTGTATTTGTTGGATTAGTTGCTTAAATACAGTGATGCCTGTATATCTCCAACTGCACCATTGCCCATTTGCATACTCGGTGTTGAAGTTTGGTAGCTGCAGGAGCTATCTGTTTATCTGCGATGGTTGCCTCTGCAATTTGATTCTGATCATTTCTTGTTCTGCAATTTGATTCTGATGCTATGTATCCATCCAAATGTTTTATTCCTATTCTCTAATGCCATCTGCACTTATTCCTTCTTTGAGGACGAGTGGTTTAAGACTATGAAGAGTCTTCCAGTTGTATATGAACGGTTCAAGATTATGAAAAATTTTCTTGCTGGAGTCAAATGGTGCAAGGAATATGAAGATTTTTTTCTTATCAAACGATTCAAGGAAATATGATTGTCATCTGTGTGTCGTAGCTGTTTCAAGTTTGGTGGCAGACTAAAAATGAACTGTCCGCTGTTTATTCGGTGATTATTTATTTGCTGGTGGTATTAATGACAGTGTGTTCTATGGGGTAAAGAGGTTGAGTGTGTTCCGTTTATATTATTAAGTGTTAGCAATCTCAGTAAAGGATTGATTACTGGTTCAGCTTGTGCTGTGTATTGAGGCTACAATTATTATTCAATAAAATATATTTTCGGTGTGGCTGGGTTTTTTTCCCTCAAGTTGGAGGGTTTTCCTAGGGTATCTCTGTGTATTGTGTTTTGTTGTGTTATCTATTCTGTATTGTGCTATTTCTGTTTCAAAAGTTAACATGGTATCAGAGCGATGTTGATTCTGTGCCTATTATTTTGCAACTTGAAAAGATGGCCTATATGTCGAGGGATCAATTTTTCATTGGTGTGTAGAGACCTCGCATTGTTTTGTGATTTGTATCATTCTAGGATTATCACGGGTTGCATTATTTGTTTTGATCCGATTCTCATCATATTTGGTGGCTATGGTTCTTAATGCTAGGTCAAGATTTGTTGGAGATCTAATTGATCATTCTTGTCAAGCATAATACTGTTGTCATGCCCAAAATCTAAGGGCAAAACACACCAATTTTTTTCTTCTTCTAAAACATGTTAATTAAACTAATATTACATATGATATGGATTAAGTGTTTAAAAGTTTAGACTAAAGGAAATGATGTTGCTGGGTAAAACAATTTCCAAAGGGGGTAACTGGAATAAGTTGATTGAAAGATCGAGGGGAATCATGACAAGCGAAGGCTGACTTGTCAACGTCCCTTGATCGATTCTAACATCTGGGTTCAACTAGGGTCTTGTTGATGTGTGTTTTATGACTCACCAAACAGTAGAACAAAATACCAAAATATCCTATCCTCTCTTGAGCAAAGTATCACGTATACTAAGATTGCAAAAAGATCATACGATAACTCCAAGGTTCCTCGACTCATGGATATGCTCGGTGTTGATGTGATTTGTTGATGATCACAAGGGGCCTTACATTTTTCAATCCTTTATATCATGATGAATATGGGTACTATCAAAAGATTTTCAATTAAGTACTATTTTTTGGGTTTTCACTGGATATGTACAAATGAAAAGGGTTTAGGGTTCAGAGATCCTAATCTAATCCTAAGGGCAATGATAGCCAAGGAAAGTATGCTGATGGGCGAGTTCCTTAATTACCAAGTCACGCTTCGCTAAGTCAAGCTACAACTACACGTAGACTGGTGCAATCTTCGAAGGTTTGTACGAATGATCAAATTTAGGCACATGGATAAGGGTTCAGGCTAACTTTGCACAACGCTTTAGAATCACAAAAACGTCAAAAGTATGAACCAAAGAAACTCATCAAAACATCATCATATTCTCCAAAACATTCATTACACTTTATCTATTAAACTTAATCTAAGTGAGAGAATAATGAAACCAAGCAAGCATCAAGACACATCAAATGATCACCACACTTCAATGAAAATTCTATTGTCTCAATAGCTCATAAGCAACAATCTCAGAATTCACTCCCTTACAAATGAGAAGAAGAGGCCTTTATATAGGTCCTCGAGAACAACGAAAGGCCCGGATCAAAACAATAACCGATGGCCCAGATTTTGCCACCTTAGCCCTAATTAGGGTTAGGGCACAGAAAAGGGAATTTGAATTAATGGAAGGAAGAAACCACTACTGTAGTGGGTAATAAATGCCCAGTTTGTGTGCATGCTCAAGAAGAGAGTGAGGTGTCATAAATGACCATTACATGTATGTCCACTATGCATTAAATGCATCTACCTTTGAACTCTGTGTTTGAATTCTTGGAATCTACCCAATATGGCCTCCAACTCATCAATGCTGACACTCGGTGCTGATTCCTGTTTGAATTCCAGCGCCGGGATTGCTTGCTCTGATCTCTTCAGACTGTCCTCGCATTCTGGCAATAGATCCTGAGCTGTGTGCATGTTGTTTGAGAAGGCAGAGAGGTTCTCAAAATCATCCTTTATGAAAGAGTTAAGCCTAAAGAATTCCTCCAATTTCCCCTTCATGTTGTCCATCGTTATTTCCTCCTCAGCCAACCTTTGCAACCACAGTGATGCAATGGTATTGGAGAGCTCTTGCCGGATATTCTCAACTATCCCCTTCAATCGAGTTGACTCATTGAAATGTTCAAACATGTCCTTTGCCAGAAGAACTTCACAATACCACCGAGAGAAATCATATGCTCCTTCTCCGATGACCTTGCCGTCAACCAAGACCTGCCTAGCGGTTTCCGTTAGCTCCTGCAAGTCAGAGATTGCCTCATCCTGATAGATATGCTCATCTTCCCAAGTCTCCTCTATGCAATGAATTCGGGAAAGGATGGCCAATGCCTTAGCATGAATTCGTACTAACTCCTCGGTGTGGATGTAGGCCTCATCCTCGATCCCCTTAATCCAAGTCTTTGCACCCTGCACAATCCTCCTAATCTCGTCGATGACCTCAACTGACTCGGTTGGAATAGCTGTTGGTGGAACGAAAGATGGGTCCTCTTCTTGAACTGGGCAAGGTAACCTATCAATGTATGCACATAAAGCCCTGTTCTCTTCCTTGTTCCTCTGATATTTTTCTTCCAGCTTTCTCATCTTATCCTTGATAGCTTGTGTCGAATCATCAAATTCCTCCATGACCTGTGCTTGAGAGGCCTGACCAAGATCAACCTCCGTTATGTGATACTCTTCAGGAGCAATTTGATCTTTGGTTTTGTTGACTGCTGGAGTCGCTATCTGCAAAATTCTAGATCCGGATTCTCCTCTGACGACCTTGGTGAATTTCTTGGCTTTTCCCTTTTCTCTTGATCGGTCAATTCGATCGAGGATTTCTTGTAACTCAACTGTAGGGTCTACCTCCTTTTCCTGGCTTCTTTGAATCCTCTGCTTGAGCCACTCTGGAACGTTTGCATTCGGGTCCCTCTGTACTGCTAGTTGTTCTTGTCCTTGCACTGCTCTGGTATCAATCTCCTCAGCTCCAGGACTTTCTACCATTACTTCAGGAACAAGTGCCTTTGTCGCGGGAATCTCCTCTTCTGCCACTGGGGCCTTTGCTTCTACCTCGGGAATTTCTTCCTCAATTATCTTCCTAAAAAAGACACCAAGACTCTCCTCTGTCGTCACATCTTGTTCCTTGCTTGTTCCTGGCATGAACCTCTCATTGGCATTAATGCTCAATCTATCTTGTATCGGTCGAGTCATGCGTTTCTCTCCTTGCTGTGTTCTTCTTTCACTTGCTTCTCCTTCCTGCTGGGTGAATGCTCCAATTTCCTGCACACTAGGAGTCCGGCTAGGCGAAGATGGTGCATCCTCAGACCTTAATCTCTTTTGCTGTGGTTCTTCAACATGAAGATCCAATCTCCTCTTTATATGCATTTCCTGAGCTGCACCCTTCTCCTTTTTGTGTTCTGCACTCCCTGATGGGATGTCTCTTTCTTCTACTCTTCCTCCAGATGGCTGCCCTGGTCTCTCATCTCGCAATTGTGGATGACCTATCAACTTGTAGGTCCAATCTTCTTTTGACACAGTCATCCTTTCAAGTTTTTGTTCTACCCACCACCTTGTGAAGTCCACAACTGGCTTTGTCAATACATCAAGATCCACGATCTCTTTTCTCTGCCAATCGTAAGGATGAATGACGTTTTCTTTATCTGGGTTAAAACCTCTTTGTAGCACATTTGGGTCCTCTTCCATTTGATCAGGAACGTGGACAATCTTACATGCCCTAATTAGGTCTAAGGGTAGTCGGGAGCACATCCTCTTCCTGACCTCATTCTCATCAACTGCATTTGCCCAAAAATCCTCGAGGTGAGCTTTGTGTTGATGCCTCATCCCTGCCACTATAATCTTATTATATGGGTCAAAATCCGGCCTTCCTAGATAGAGTGGTAGACGGAAGAATTTCAGCTCATCAGATGACCTCTCAGCTGCCGGTAGACAAGGACACACTATGACTGCATCACTTCCAATGGACAATGGGAACTCCAATCCTAGCTTCTTCTTCTTCAAGACTTTGTCATAGGCTGTCAACTGTCTGGTGACTTCCAACAAGACCATTTTATCGGTAGGGTACCGTGGAAGCTTGAATGGCTGCTCAAAAAATCCTTGCAATCTGATATAGGAGAAGGTGGGAAACTGGATGAACCATGCCTCAAATTCCTCCACCAGCTTCATTGCCTCAGAAGACAATCTCATATGCAATCCCTTCTGCAAGGTTCTCATGATGTGCATTGCAAACGCATCGTTAACTCGGGTGTAGTCATCTATGGCATGTAGATGCAGTTGTGGGTAACAGTCATGGAACCTTAACCTTGGATTCCCACTTCCGAGGACTCCCTTGTACCTCAGTCCTTCGTACCTAATATTTTTTGCCAGCATATATATTACATATGAGCTCATAAAGAATTTCCTCGTATGCTCTAGATTCCTCAGCTGTTCATCGAGGTTGTCGCAAATCAACCCAGCCCAATCGATGTGATTGAACTCCTCTACTACCTGTTGAACGAAGTACCACATCCATGTCTCGAACAGGTAATAGTGGGGTAAGCCAAATATCCTGCTGAGCATCATTATTAAATCACTGTATTCGCAGTGGAAATCCATCCAGACAAGCTTCTCAGGCAACTTGGAGTAGTGGGTTTTATTCCTCATCCATTTGCTGTTGATGATCTCATCACAGTGTTGAACTCCTGCCGTGTGGACTCTGTGTGCCTGCTCCTTTGTCTTCGAGACCAACCTCCGAGATGAAGGGATCCCAAATGCTTCAGTAACGGCTGGTGGAGAGAGATGTGCAATGATATTCCCGTCCGAGTCCTTGATCGTTCTATCACTGGAATGATAATGTTTTGCACATTCCACGATCAACTCAACATGCTAAAAAGCAGGAGGGAATCCGGCTGCAGCTACAATTCCACTGTTCACAATCCGGGTAGCCAGGTGTGTCGAGTGATGATCTTTGTAGCCAAACATCCTCCTCTGGAACTCGCTCAAATCGAGGCATCCAAGATTCGTGTCCTTCACATCAATCCACTTCGAGACAATCTTGGATTTTGGGTAGAATTCTCTCTGTTCATTCTTGATCAATTGCCTTCTGCTTATGCTGGTTCCTCTGGATTTAGCCATCTGCAAAACAGAAAGAGAAAAAAAAACTTATAAGAGCATAAAAAAGCAGAGAAAAGCACTTCATCCAAAAATTCAAAGATCTGCCGGAAATTTTCCATCTTGCCCAAAATTCAAATTTCTCTCTCATGAGATTTTTACCTGTGATCAACTTACTGAAGAAAATTTTGAAAATTTCACAAATTTCTTCACACTTCCCTAGAAAATCTTTCGCTAAGAAAACTTCCCGCTTCCCAAAAGAAACAACTTTCTCTCTCCTCTAAAAAATGCTCTCTCGATTTGTGTGAGAATGAAATGAGCAAAGCCTTCTCTTATAGGCTCTCAAAAACTCGAAAAGCTGCTTTAAAGACTGCAGGCTAAAATTAGGTAGCTGCCCCGTTTTAACACAAATTTCCATTTTTTTTGAAAAGATTCCTTGCCACTTGTCTGTGTTTTTCTCCCCGATTTTTAGAATCTGCCAATTTAAGAGCACTTTGTCTTCATGAAGAAGTTTTCCCATTTCTCAATTTTCCGATTTTTGTTCTTTCGATTTTTTGATTTTTTGGGAAGTTAATTAATTAAATATTTAATAAAATCAATATTTAACCAATTTCAATTTTATCAGAAAAACAAAATCCTTCTTTTAAAGCAATTTCCAATTTTGTGAACTTTTATTCTCTAATTGCTTTTTTATTTTTATCAATTTTTGTGTTTTAATTAAATATTTGATAAAAATCAATATTTAATTAAATTTTCCATTTAAAATCCATATTGATTTAATTGAAGTCTTATTATTTCCAATTTTATTGTTTTTTGATTTTTTGGAGATTAATTAATTAAATATTAATAAAAAAATTAATATTTAACCAATTTCAAATTTGAAACCCAAAACCAAAAAACTTTATTACTTTGATTTCGAAATCATGGTCCAACTCGATTTATTCAAATTTTCAAAATGATTAATCTTCATGTTTTAGATTCATGTCAAAATCTCGCTCCCGAGTTCGAGTGTGTCAGATTTTGTCTTCAACATTCATTCCGTGACCGACCTTGTTCGTGTCCGAGAAAATATCAGAGCAGGATTCTTCCCTTGTCACGGATTTTTGTATTCGGCAGCCTTCCGTTGGCCTCATTGACTTGCACTTGAGATATGCTTGGAGCGGGATTTTGGGTGTGTCCCGGACTTAGTCCTCAACACTCATTCCTCCAGATGGTCTATTAGTTGCTCGCGAGAAAAGAGGAGCGGGAATCTTCATGAGTTGCAAAATTAGTCCCTTGCATACATTTCGTGAGTGCTCTGTTTTATGCTCGCGAGGAAAGAGGAGCGGGATTCTGCTTGGGTAACGGATTGTTGTCCGAAGCACATTTCGTTGTGCTTGAAAATGTTCCTCCTGTTAATAAATATAGCTTCGATCAGATAAAAGAATTATTATGATATATATATAATAATATTATGTAGATAATAATAATATTAATATTATTATTATATACATATATATTAAAATATATTATCATTATTATTATATCTATATATATTAATATATATAGTAGTTATGATCGAATTAATATAATGATTCATTAAATGAATCGACTATGCACTATCAGGTGAGTATTATTAACAAATATATTGAATACCGATTAATATCAGGTGAGCATATATCGGGTGTCTTGGACATTATCGTCAGGTTGCCCTACGATGTATTGTGACTGTTATGTATTAACAGTCACGATACTATCGTGACTATATTATATCAAAGCAACTAATGCGATTTACATTAAAATAAACTGATTATTGTTATGAATAGTCACATCATTGTCATGTGAACAGTCACGTCTCTTCTTGTTCACATTTGCTAGTTAATATATATATAGGGATTCAAATATGTAGATTCAATCAATCACCAAGGCAATTGAAATCTACTACATAAATTCAGTTTACATCTTATCTTCTGATCTCAAATTATTTAACATGGTATCAGAGCTAAGTTCCTTCTATAGAAGCTTAACCACTTGAAGGAAAGACCTGGGCATAGGAACAGAGTATCACAACACCGTGTATATCAGTGATAATGAAATATGCAACTCAAATGCCAAGTATCGCAGCGGCTATAAACATGTAGCAGAAATCAAATATATGCTGGTCAGTAAACAAATGCATCTACTAGCATACAAGACATCGAGCAAACAAGGGCAAAGATGAAGACGTAAGGCAGTGATTCCAATCTGAATATGACAGTGAACCTCATACAATGTGAAGGCAGTGTTGGGGCCTCTAACATGATGGAAATACAAGATGCCTGGCAGCAAGAGCTTCAACATTCGTGCTAGCCTATCAATATAGAACCATAATGAAGCTATCAAAAAGAATGAACGGCTAGGGTTCAGGGTTCAATCTGAATTATCAGAAATTATAGCTGCAACTATTTCTACAAGCATCTCCATCAGAAAAGGAACTGCCCCTACCTCCGTGACCTTGCTCCTGTATCTTTGCCTCAGAGCAATGTTGTATATGATGGCACTTTGCCAATTCTTCGCTTTATCCAATAATGTCTCTGTAATTATCCTTGGAAAGAGCGCTGTGTATATGGGCTCTCTAAGAAGCTTCACCAAACCCGAAGAATTGCAAGAGCGCTGTTCATAGAGATTGCATACAAGACAAGAAATGGCAAGTGAATCCATGTCAAGGGCAATGTTGCAGTCAAAGCCCCAAGAGCCTCTTCACAAATCTCTACAGATTGTTGTGAATGGTTCAAAGTCTGAGTGTTGTGCTTGACAAAAAGGGATTTGAGAATAGAGGATGAAATTGAGGAGGTGATGCATCACTTTCCTTTCTCAATCGCCTCAATTTCCGTTTGAATTCCTTCTCTTCGGATGAAATCTCTGCGAGAACCCTTCCACCATTTCTGTAATGTAACCCTCGCTGCTGCCACGTTTGTTATAAAGAAAAGAGGTCAACAGGTTGATGAATGCAAGGAGTAGATGGAGCAAATGGTTCAGTCAACTTCTGACAATCTTGATCATGTTGATTGAGAGGGAGTTCACTATTGAAGGTGAAACACTTCTGAGGTAAACTTGATATAATTGATTATTATACTAATGAATCTTGGATGTTACTAATGGGCCTACTCCCTTGTGTTAATCATAAAGAAGTGACGACTTCCAAATGATTATCACTTGTATTTGTTAAAGTTATTGGAAGGTGACAATCTTGCGATAACTTTTTCTATTGTGATAGATATTTTTTGATAATTAAAATATCTTGTGGATAGAATCGCCGATAGAGGCAATCCACTTTGAAGCTCATGGGTTTGTGGATAGAATCGCCGATAGAGGCAATCCACACAGGAGCTTGTGGATAGAATCGCCGATAGAGGCAATCCACTCTGAAGCTCATGAGTTTGTGGATAGAATCGCCGATAGAGGCAATCCACACCATAGCTCATGAGTTGTGGATAGAATCGCCGATGGAGGCAATCCGCATAGGAGCTTGTGGATCGAATCGCCGATGGAGGCAATCCACCTGGGAACTGTGGATAGAATCGCCGATAGAGGCAATCCACCTGGGAACTAACCCTCACAATTTATGAACTTATTGTGAGTTACATTTTATCTTCCCTAGCTAAGAGGGAGTGTTAATAAATATAGCTTCGATCAGATAAAAGAATTATTATGATATATATATATATATATAATAATATTATATACATATATATTAAAATATATTATCATTATTATTATATCTATATACATTAATATATATAGTAGTTATGATCGAATTAATATAATGATTCATTAAATGAATCGACTATGCACTATCGGGTGAGTATTATTAACAAATATATTGAATATCGATTAATATCGGGTGAGCATATATTGGGTGTCTTGGACATTATCGTCAGGTTGCCCTACGATGTATTGTGACTGTTAATACATAACAGTCACGATAAGTGACTATATTATATCAAAGCAACTAATGCGATTTACATTAAAATAAACTGATTATTGTTATGAACAGTCACATCATTGTCATGTGAACAGTCCCGTCTCTTCTTGTTCACATTTGCTAGTTAATATATATATAGAGATTCAAATATGTAGATTCAATCAATCACCAAGGTAATTGAAATCTACTACATAAATTCAGTTTACATCTTATCTTTTGATCTCAAATTATTTAACACCTCCCATTTCCTTGGAGCGGGATTTGAAGGAACTGACAGATTTTCTCTTGCAGAGGAGTCTGTTGACTCCGTTGACTTGCGCTCTCAAAAGGTTGGGAGCGGGATTCTTAGGGTGTGAAGGAATTTGTCTTGAGCATTCATTCCGCCATTCTATGCAATTTTCGCTCCAATAAGTGCGGGAGCAAGATTTGGACTGGGTAGTGGATTCTATGCAAAGCACATATTCCACAATTGACCCTCAAATGCGCCCAAGTAAACATGTTAGCGGGATTTATCATGAGTGACGGATTTCTTTTTTGAAGAGTAGTCTTTTGATTGCACTGACTTGCACTTGAGGGAGACTAGGAGCAGGATTCGAAGGTGGTGCCGGACTTTTCATTTTGCAATCATCCCTTCCTCCTTCCTTTGCTATGAGTCCACTATTCTTGGGAGGCAGAGCTTTGTTTGAGACCGCTGCTAACAAAGCACGAGACAAAAAGGGGCCAGCCTGGACAGGGGGGAGAGGGGTCCCATCGCTGATGGGTGAGTTGTGAAACATGTCACAACAGGTCTAACAACTGTTTAGGTTTAATTATTTAATTCTAGCAAAATTTTACTTATTAATACTGGGTTAAGATCCTTCTACAATTATTGATCATCTAATATTTTAATCAAATCTTCCTAACGAATTTCCCATATTACCCTAGTTGTATTGTCAATATTGCAAATTATCTCTTAAGAACATCTAGGTTTAATTAATTTAGATAGATTAATTAAAATCTACTAACAAATCCATCTTTATACTAGCCAATTAATTAATTAATAATTTAACCTCTAGATAAATTTCCTTCAACATTTTTAACCATAACGTTCAAATTATAGCATTATTGAATTTATATTTACGACTAGGCGTTAAAACCTTTAAAGATCAATTTACATTATTTAAGAACAAAAAGGGGTTTATTAATATCCATTTTAATAAATCTGGCCAACAATTAATTAATAGTCGTCAAAATAATCCCACTAAATAGATTTTATTGACAAAATAAATAAAGTACATTGCCAAAATTAAATTACCCAATTAACAATTAAAGAGGGAACTTACACATCTAAATCCTAAAAAAGAAAATAAATTCTAAGGAATAAAATAAAACTTATTAAAAGACTAATAAAAGTCAGCCCTAATTAGGGCATGACCAAAATGGAGAGAAGAGGGAAAGGGGAAAAGAAAATCATTTTGAATTTCTTTTTCCTTCCCTCTTTCCTCTCTTCTCAATTCTCCAAACCCTAACCCGAAATTAGGGTTAGGGCACAATCTCCTCTTAAAGTTCTTCTCTCCTCTTCCCTTTCTCTCTTTTTTTGTTGTTGTTGCAGGTTAACATGATGGATCAATGAAGGAAGGAGAACCTCCTTCCAAGTGCAGGTATAATGTTTTTATTTTCTTTTTGTTTTTGCTTGGTATCCATTTTTTTATAAAATAAAAAAAAATATATATATATTTTTTGTGGGGGAGGTTGTGAACTCCCCAGCCACGCCACGACCCTCTGTAGTGGCCGTTGTGCTGCCACAGACCAGCGGCTGTGGCGGTCACTGCCGCTAGTAGTGCCGCCATAGTCCAACGGCCGTGGCCGCCGATTGTGGCTGACACCGCTGTCTAGCGGTGCCACTGGGAGGGGGGCCCTGAGTCGCTCCCTTGGCTCCCTTCAAAGGGAAGCCATAGAGGGGGAGAAGGCTTCCCCTGTGCTCTTTTTTTTTAAATAGTTTTTTTTTTAAAACATCAAATATATAGTATAGATGCACTACAATATTATGAAGCATAATTTTTTTTAAAAAGCAAACTTAAAACATAAACATATACACACACACACACACACACATTCTTACATTCTGATTTTTAAAGGGAGGTATAAATAACAAATATTCTTTTTTTCTTTGAAGGCATAAGCAAATAAACAACATATTTTTATAATATACATGTACACCTATTAATCCAACTAGAATTAAATATATGTATACATATAAATATATACATACATATATATATAATTAACGAAGTGTAATCATATATAGTTGAACAAATGGAAAATATATCAGATTTATTAATGCTGCTATTTTTTGAAACTCTTTTACATCTGCAACCCCTAACTTATTAAAAAAAAATGTAAACTTTTGTAAACCTTTCTTTTGGCAAAAATACAATATTTTTTTAAATACTAAACTGCATTAGTAATTGTTGACGTTTTGTAGCTTTGAAGTCGAATAAACACTATGAGTCAATACTAGTGAAGATATGTATATATATATTTAGTATATATGAGATGTATATATATACTTAAATATATATATAAATATTATTATTATTAAATATTAGAGAAATTAATATAATACTCAACAGATATTATATATTTATGTATATATGTATATATATATATAATCATAATTGTCATTATATTAATTACATATTAATGAATAGACATGTCTCATGAAGGGACATGTCTCTTCTTGGCTCATTCTCAATATAAATGCAAGAGATTGTTGCATTAGGAAAACACATACAATGAGATAGTGCTATTACATTTGCAATGATCCTAAAACCTTAACATGGTATCAGAGCCAAGTTGCAAATGTAAGAGAGTAGTTTGTTGATGGTGAATTTGTGACTGTCTCAGAAAATACAGTCTCAGTACGAAGACCATATCTCACAAATGCACCATTGGATTTTGCTAAATTTCGAATATGTTGGTGATAAACCAATTTACAAGAATCTCACCGGAGTGATTGAAGAGAAAATTCCAAGTTCGAAAGTTATGACTGAATTTGTACGGGTCTATAATAAAAAAATAAAATCTGAAAAAGAGTGAGGTTCCTTCTTTAAAAGCCTAACCACTTGAAGGGAGATCTAATAAGATTGAAGGTTGTGATAGTGTATAGAACCTTTGGATATTAGATATAGTTCATGTGAAGAGTTATAGTAATGTTTGAGAATGATGACATCATTTTGTGAATTTGCATGATATTTTCTATATGGGCTCACCTTACAGAATGAAATACTTGAAATTTATAAAAGATAAGTATTTCATGTTTTATTAATGCACATAATTTTTGAGTTTTTTAATTCATGCTATACTATTGGTTATTAAAATATTTTATGCTTCTATCATTGGTATTTCTGGTCGAGATAGTTTAGTAAGCTATTTGTAATCTCTCTCTAACATACCTTCAGGACAGAAGCACAAGAAAATTGCATTCAAGGGAGAAATAACATGATGCTTCTAAACGAATTGATGATTGAGACTAAAGGGAGTCTATAATTTCAAAAGAGGTCAAGAAGTTGATAAACTTGAGCTTCGGAGGGAGAAGATGGTTCAATCAACTTGTGACAATCTTGATCATATTGATTGAGAGGGAGTTCACTATTGAAGGTGAAACACTTCTGAGGTAAACTTGATAAAATTGATTATTATACTAATGAATCATGAATGTTTTTAATGGGCCTCGCCCCTGTGTAAATCATGAGGAAGTGACAACTTCCAAATGATTATCACTTGTATTTGTAGAAGTTATTGGAAGGTGGTGATCTTACAATAACTTAAATCATGATATACATTGTTTATAATGTTGAAACAGATCATGATGAATTAATGCAACAACTAAGTGTTAGATGTCATTAAGTTGACGGTCTATGAGTTGTTTGCATAAATATATCTTGTAAAGCAACAACTAAGTGTTAGATGTCATTAAATTGACGGTCTATAAGTTGCTTGTATAGATACATCTTGTAAAGCAACAACTAAGTGTTAGATGTCATTAAATTGACGGTCTATAAGTTGTTTGCATAGATATATCTTGTAAATCAACAAATAAGTTTTAGATGTCATTGACGGTCCATGAGTTGTTTGTATAGATATATGATAGGTATTTGGTGAATATCATGTGTTGATATTCTGCAGGCTAGTACCTTATTGAGTACTTGGTGAATATCATATGTTGATGTTCTAATAGGCCAATACTCAGAGTATTTGGTGAATGTCATGTGTTGACATTCTGATAGGCCAATACTTATGATATCAAATGGATAGAATCGCCAATAGAGGCAATCCGCCTGAGAAATTATGGATAGAATCGCCGATGGAGGCAATCCACCTGAGAAATTATGGATAGAATCGCCGATGGAGGCAATCCACTTGAGAACGTGTGGATAGAATCGCCGATGGAGGCAATCTACATATTGAGACTATGTTTCTATTGATTACATCTTGAGGATGATGCCTTTATTTCTTACATCATATGATTGATGTTGTCAAGTGTCTTAAGTTTTGACATTGGATTGATTTATCCTCCCTAGCTAAGAGGGAGTGTTGATGTTTTGTAGCTTTGAAGTCGAATAAACACTATGAGTCAATACTAGTGAAGATATGTATATATATATTTAGTATATATGAGATGTATATATATACTTAAATATATATATAAATATTATTATTATTAAATATTAGAGAAATTAATATAATACTCTAAGAGATATTATATATATATGTATATATGTATATATATATATAATCATAATTGTCATTATATTAATTACATATTAATGAATAGACATGTCTCATGAAGGGACATGTCTCTTCTTGGCTCATTCTCAATATAAATGCAAGAAATTGTTGCATTAGGAAAACACGTACAATGAGATAGTGCTATTACATTTGCAATGATCCTAAAACCTTAACAGTAATCAACTAAAATTCCAAGAACAACAAAACTTCCATGTTAATCCTTTTGCAAGATTTCAATACAAATTTTTCTTTCCAAATGAAAATACAACTTTTCAAGATGAATTTCACAATGAGAAGCCAAACTTTGAAAACCATTTTTTTCACACCATCCTTGTTTATCTATTCAAATGCTGAAAATACACGAGTCTTTAAACCAAGACTACAACTACATATTTCTTTTCAATTTCTCATACAAACTCAAACTCTTCCTTTTCAATGAAATACTACTTGGAAATTACATAACTTTAATATTTAAAGAATGATGCATTCCTTGTTTCCACTTTGCAACTTGAATAATGAAAATCTTCTTTTCTTTTATCCTTTTATCCATATGCATAAACCTGCATTAAAAATTTACGTTTGACTATGGAGGCTCACCTCCCAACCTAGGCCTTAACAAGGCCACCCTCGAGCTAGGAGAACTAGATACCAACTGGGTTACTCTCATACAAAACACTTAACCACAACAAGATTTTTAACACGAAATGCAAACACAATTTCCTCCCAACCCAAGGCTTAGGATGTCAAAATTGATCCAAAAATGGGGTGAAGGTGGACCAAATACTTAGGAGGAGAATGCCATAGAAATAAAATGCAAATGCCTTCATAGGGCTACAAATCCATTGATAGTCCCAACTAGTGTTGAGAGGGGAGGGGTGAATTAACACCTTTAAAACTTTTGTTCTAATAAATCTGATGAGGTATACTTGTAACTGTAAGCTAAACAGATTTAAGCATAAAATAACATCAAGCAATCAATCACACAGTGACACCAAATTTATCACGTGGAAACCCAATTTGGGTGAAAACCATGGTGTGAGGAGACCTCACAAATTCTGCACTCTTTTGAAGTGCGCCCTGTTAGGACCCTTCCCTGTTAGAGGATTACAACGCACTATAAGATGCGACCCGGTTAAGGGATTTGTTACAATAAGGCCAGTTAGTGCCTGCCTGGTTAGAGGACTTAGAACACCTTTCAAGATGTCACCCGGTTAAGGGATTTGATACAAGGGACCTGTTAGAGTCCACCCAAATACTGAGATTTAAACTTTTGTAATTTCTAAAAACAATAGAAGGATTGACCTTTTACAAATGGCTTTGCATAGCCTGATAAGATCTCTGTTATGCTCAATAGAGAAGCATCACCGGTCGTCGCAAGTGTGTTCTCCTTTACTGTTGTGCTTCTTTGCACACTCTTCTCTCTCTACTTCTCTTTTGTGTTTACCCTAGCTTCTTCAGCATACAGGTTCACTCTTTTCTTCGGCAGAATGAAGGCAACCTGTATTCTCAACAGGTAGAACTATATATAGAGTCCTTGCCATAATTGCGCCTCTCATGCTTGACTTAACTACAGATCTCCCTTGGATTCATTGCTCAGTGGAGTATCAGTTCACTGAGGAAACATCCGATGCATGCACTTGCTTTATTTGCTTTACGAAGAAAGCAATAGATGCGTGCCAAACATCTTTCCTTTGCAGGAGATAACTCCTTGTTTTAAAGCCTCAAACTTCGGCTCTAAAACCTTAAACTGTGCCTCAAACCGATCATCAAGTTAACTTGAAGATTTTTGAATTTAGTGCAATAAATCCCGGTCAAAAAGTTGGTTCAAACAAATAGTTGACTCCGACTTCCCCGGTTTGTCAAATCATACCAAAGTCTTCACTTGATCGGTTGAGATCCTCATGTAGTGAATAGGTAAGAACCTTGACCTGTCACTTTTCCTTCTTTTACTTACCGGTTGCACCTTTACCTCGGTTGCATTGTTGATACCGGTTATATCTTGGTCCTCAGTTGAATTCTTCCCATTCTTCCCTTGGCTATATCCTTTACTTGGTTGCTGAAACACTTTACTTAGTGACCGGTTGCTCTTGATGAGTAGATATAGTCTTCTCTTCCTTGCATAGTGTCACCGATTGCCAAACCAACCTCTTTGCATACAGGTCTTTGGACCTTAGATTGAGATGACAAAACATCTCCTTTTTCTTTTCTCTTTTGCCAATCAATGACAATACATAATTGCTATGTACCGTTAGCAAGCTTACCGGTTACCATCTCTTGATGCCAATGATCTCCCCCTTTGGCATTGATGGCAAAACCTAAATGGGCAATCATGTCACTTATCCAATGTGCTTGTACCTCTGTATCTCACTGCTACTGCCACTGCCGATCATCTACCGGTTCTTTGTTATTGCCAAACTCTCCCCCTTTTGACAATAATGCCAAAGGCTTAGTCAGAAAGACTACCTTAATGTGATCTACTCCCCCTTCGAGCAACAATCATTTTCATCAGTCCATGAAAGATGAGGTGAGACCCTCTATTGAAGCATAATGAACTGATGATCACCTTTGCTTTACTGATGATCAGGAAGGGGTATCACCCCTAATTTACCTCTGAGATACTCAAAATTACTCTTTGGTAGTGGCTTTGTGAAGATATCTGCAATTTGTTCTTTTGTGGGAACATATTCCAACCTTACCTCTTTGTCTTGTACTAGCTCTCTCAAGTAATGATACTTGATGGCAATGTGCTTTGTCTTGGAGTGCATGACAAAGTTTTTGGATATGTTAATTGCATTGGTGCTATCACAGTATATTGCAATCGGTTCAGGTATCTATTCCTGGATTCCTTCTAGTAGTTGTTTGATCCAGATCACCTATGTGCAATTGATTGCTGCAGCAGCATACTCAACTTCTGCTGTTGACTGTGAGATGCAATTTTGTTTCTTACTTGTCCAAGACACAATCCTCCCACTGAGAAAGAATGCACCACCACTTGTGCTCTTTCTATCATCAATATTTCCAGCGCAGTCTGCATCAGTATAAACCTTTACTTGGACCAAACTCCTCGGTACCCTTCAGGTATCTGAAAATTCTCTTTACTGCTATTAGATGTGTCTCTTTGGGGTTTGTAGAGAATCTTGCAACTATGCCAACCGCATGTGCAATGTCCAGTCTGTTGTGTACTGCATACTGTAATTTCCCTATCATGGACCGATACAGTGTTTCATGCACTTCTTTTTCATCATCTTCTTTTGATAACTTGAGATTAGTTATCATCGGTGTACCAACTGGTTTAGATTCTTCAAGTCCAAACATCTTAAATTTTTCTTTTATATATTTGGACTGAGAGATGAAAATACCTTCTTTTAGCTGATGGACCTGTAGTCCAATGAAGAATTTTATGGGTGCTATCATGGACATCTCAAATTCTTGCTTCATTTCTTCAGCAAAGTCTCTACTCATCTTGTCATCTCCTCCAAAGATGATGTCATCCACAAAGATTTCTGCAATCAAGTTCCCATCTTTTCTGATTTTGAGGTACATATTGTTGTTGTCCTTGGTTCTTGTGAATCCAATGGTCAGGAGGTATGAGTGCAATCTCTCATACCAAGCTCTCAGAGCTTGCTTTAGCCCATAGAGAGCCTTTTTCAGTTTGCAGACCATATCACCCTTTTGTGTGGATGTGAAACCTTCCGGTTGTTCAATGTAAACTTCCTCCTCCAGTATTCCATTTAGAAATGCAGACTTGACATCCATCTGGTATACTTTGAATTTCTTGTGAGTAGCATAGGCAAGAAGAATTCTTACTCCTTCCAATCTGGCCACCGGTGCAAAGGTTTCTCCATAGTCCAGACCCGCTTCCTGAGCATACCCTTTGCAAACCAGTCTTGCTTTATTTCTTATGACTTTCCCTTCTTCATTTAACTTGTTCCTGTAGACCCATTTTTTCCCAATGACATTCTTGTCCTATGGTCTAGGCACAAGTACCCATGTATCATTCTTTTCTATTTGCTCAATTTCTTCCTCCATGGCCTTGACCGAATTTATATCTTCTAGAGCTTCCCTGGTGGTTTTGGGCTCTAACAGGAAAATAAACAAATATTCTCTTTAGCCTTTTTCCTGGTCAAGACATTTGCATGTTTGTCACCAATTATATTATCAATGGAGTGATATGTGACATACCTTGGAAGAACCGGTCTCTGTTCCCGGTCAGGTTCTTCCGATTGAGCAAATTCTTTGTCGTGGTCATGAACAACTTGTTCACCATCTTGTGTTGGCCTGTTAGCTTCAGGCACAGTCTCCCGCTCTAGATGTCTGTTCATAGGTTCTTCTCTTTCATCTTCAGTTGTAACTTCTTTGAACTCAAGAAGATTTGCTTCATTGTGACCTTCTAGACTGTCATATTCATTATGACCGGTCTTCATAATCGGTTCTGAATATTCATCAACTTTTACATTGATGCTCTCAATTATTTTTCTCGTTCTTTTGTTTAGACACCGGTAGGCTTTGCTTTTGGTGGAGTAACCCAAAAATGTTCCTTCATCACTCTTGGGATCAAACTTCCCAGAGTACATATCTCTTTTGATGTAACATTTACTACCAAAGATTCTGAAGTAACTTACACTGGGAGTGTGATTAAACCATAGTTCGTAGGGGGTCTTACCGGTTCCTTTCTTGACTTGAACTCGGTTCAGTGTGTAGACAGCAGTGCTGATAGCTTCTCTCCAGAAGTGATGAGGGAGATCCTTCTGAATCAACAGGGTTCTTGCATAGTCAATCAGCATCCTATTTCTTCTTTCTACTACTCCATTTTGCTGAGGAGTCCTCGGTGCAGATAGCTGCCTCTTTATTCCATGTTCCTCATAGTAGTCGGTGAACTCTTGAGAAGTGTATTCGCCTCCTCTGTCTGATCTCAAGAACTTTAAGCTTTTACCGGTCTCCTCCACTCTAGCTTTGAAGATTTTAAACATGTGAAAGACCTCTGATTTTTCTCTGAGAAAGAGTGTCCACATCATTCTTGAGAAGTCATCTACAAAGAGCATGAAGTACCAGTCTCCATAGTAGCTCTTCATTTTCATTGGTCCACACAAATCTGTGTGCACAAGATCTAGAACATTTTCAGCAGAAAATGATTTGCTGTTGAAACTAGTTCTTGTCAATTTTCGTAACTGACAATCTTTACAAACTCCTCGGTTGGGTTTTGTAATCTCAGGGAGTCCTCTAACTGATTTCTTTTTGCTTCCTTTGACAACACTGTTAAAGTTTATGTGACAAAGTCTCTTGTGCCATAACCAGCGGTTGTCTTCTTTAGATATAAGACAGATTTTGCTTGATTCTCCTTTGACTGAGGCTATGAGACAAACTTCTTCCATTGAGTCTAAGTAGAACAGATTCCCTTTGCTCTATCTATTGGTTGCAACATGAACTCCGGATTGGTTCTTGACTACACAGGAACCTTGTCCAAATTCCAACAGGAATCCTCTGTTATTCAATTGTGCAACACTCATTAAATTGTACTTGAGTCCTTTAACCCAGTACATGTCTTCACAGACAACATCATTGCCGAGTGCAATAGAACCTTTCCCTTTGATGGCACAAGGAGCATTATTTCCAAAGGTTATTGATCCGCTGTCATTGAGTTCCAAGCTGACAAACTTGTTCTTATCACCGGTCATGTCATTAGTGCATCTGCTATCAATGATCTAATCATCATGCTGATGAGATCTTGAGATAAGTGTCATTTCACTTACCATTGGGCTCTCCTCTTTTATTGCAACAAATGCAATTTCTAGATCCTTAGAGTCTTCATATTCATTATCTGTGACTCCTTCTGCAAGGTAGCGCTCCTTTGCTTTATTCTTGAACTAGTAGCTCTTATCTTTATTGTCATTGTTAGGACATCTTGCAGCAATATGTCCTATCTTATTGCAAGAGAAGCATTTGAGAGGAAGCTTTCCTTTGTACTTCCCTTTCCCTCTGGGAAATCTCCTAGCGATGAGTGCTTCAAACTCATCTTGCTCTATCTCTTTTGAGAGAAGATTCTCAATGAAATTACCAATCTTACCGATACAACAGTTACCAGTTTCTCTTCCCTTTTTGGTGGAAGAGATATTGACAGAAGACTTAAAAGCTGCTTCCTCAGCGGGTAAGCTATTATCAAAATTACTTAATTCAAATGCAGTCAACTTACTGATTAGGGAGTCCAGGGTGACTTGATCTTTGGTGGCCGATCTGAGCTCTTGAATGACAGAGATTTTGATGGTGTACTGAGGTCTGAGTGTTCTCATTATTTTACTGAACACCTTCTCGTCACTAAGCTTTCCTCTAGCGCTTTTGATGGAGTTGATCACTTCTTTGATCCGGTTGCTGTATTGTTCAATGTCTTCTCCCTCATTCATCCTCATGTCATCGTACTTTCCTCTGAGGCTTTCAACCTTGACTCGTTGAACATTTGGGTCCCCTCCATATACTAATTGCAGCCTAGCCCACATCTTTTGAGCGGAGTCTAGGTGCTCAATCTCAGCATAGACATGAACAGGTAGTGTGCTGGCTATCATATCCGTAGCAGCTGTGTGCTCAATTTTGACCTTCAGTTGATCAGGTCTGGGTGCTAGCGGGTTCACTATAGTCGGTGGTAACTTTGGTCCTTCCTTCCTCACCATCTTGACTTTTTCTTTATGCGGTGAAGCGGTAAAGAAAATGAACTGTGCTCTGATACCAATTGACAATCCCAATCGGTGCTGAGAGGGGAGGGGTGAATCAACACCTTTAAAACTTTTCTTCTAATAAATCTGATGAGGTATACTTGTAATTGTAAGCTAAACAGATTTAAGCATAAAATAACATCAAGCAATCAATCACACAGTGACACCAGATTTATCACATGAAAACCCAATTTAGGTGAAAACCACAGTGTGAGAAGACCTCACAAATTTTGCACTCTTCTGAAGTGCGCTTTGTTAGGAGCCTTCCCTGTTAGAGGATTACAAAGCACTATTAGATGCGACCCGGTTAAGAGATTTGTTACAATAAGGCCGGTTAGTGCCTGCCTGGTTAGAGGACTTAGAACACCTTTCAAGATGTTACCCGATTAAGGGATTTGATACAAGGGACTTGTTAGAGTCCACCCAAATACTGGGATTTAAACTATTGTAATTGCTAGAAAATAATAGAAGGATTGACCTTTTACAAATGACTTTGCATAGCCTGATAAGATCTCTGTTATGCTCAACAGAGAAGCATCATTGGTCGCCGCAGGTGTGTTCTCCTTTACTATTGTGCTTCTTTGCACACTCTTCTCTCTCTACTTCTCTTTTGTGTTTACCCTAGCTTCTTCAGCGTACAGGTTCACTCTTTTCTTCGACAGAATGAAGGCAACCTATATTCTCAACAGGCAGAACTATATATAGTCCTTGCCCTAACTGCGCCTCTCATGCTTGACCTAATTGCAGATCTCCCTTGGATTCATTGCTCAGTGGAGTATCAATTCACTGAGGAAACATCCGATGCATGCACTTGCTTTATCTGCTTTACGAAGAAAGCAATAGATCCGTGCCAAGCATCTTTCCTTTGCAGGAGATAACTCCTTGTTTTAAAGCCTCAAACTTGGGCTTTAAAACCTTAAACTGCGCCTCAAATTGATCATCAAGTTAACTTGAAGATTTTCGGATTTAGTGCAATAAATCCCGGTCAAAAAGTTGGTTCAAACAGATAGTTGACTCCAACTTCCCCGGTTTGTCAAATCATACCAAAGTCTTCACTTGATCGGTTGAGATCCTCATGTAGTGAACATGTAAGAACCTTGACCTGTCACTTTTCCTTCCTTTACTTACCGGTTGCACCTTTACCTCGGTTGCATTGTTGATACTGGCTATATCCTGGTCCTCGGTTGAATTCTTCCCATTCTTCCCTTGGATGTATCCTTTACTTGGTTGCTGAAACACTTTACTTAGTGACCGGTTGCTCTTGATGAGCGGATATAGTCTTCTCTTCCTTGCATAGTGTCACCGGTTGCCAAACCAGCCTCTTTGCATACAAATCTTTGGACCTTAGATTGAGATGACAAAACATCTCCTTTTTCTTTTCTCTTTTACCAATCAATGACAATACATAATTGCTATGTACCGGTAGCAGGTTTACCGGTTACCATCTCTTGATGCCAACATCCACTTACTTTATTCTCATCACAAAACAACAAAATACCTTATGACCCCCAATTACAAAATTACCTTGTGACACTACAAAATTACACATCACATATACACATGGCAAGACCATTATGATGATCACATAATTACAATTTATAATTAATACAATCATACAACATCAAAGTTACAAAATAAAATACATAACAACGAGGTTTTGTCTCTTTACTAGACTCAACCTTGGCTTTCTCTTTTGCAAATAGGACTGGTTCTAGTTCTCCGAATTTAATTCCATGGTCACTTCCTGCACATCTCAATCTGAACATCAGTAGCTCAAGAAGCCATATGCATATAAATATATGAAATACACGACATTCAAGCATTTACCAATCACTTAACATTTACATAACCAATTTACAATTCAACATACCATAACAATTTACAACTTTACACATGAAATCATATGCACATATAAATTAGGTTTAAGCTCCTAACATTAATTTCCAATAAAATCACTTCTCAACATAATACAAATTCCAATTGTCATTTTTCCTAATTCATCCCACATAAACACATATACTCAATTGCATCATTTCAATATTCATTTAAATCAATAACCATAATGCAATCATAATGTATCAAAAGATCATCATCATGAATACGAAAACATCATAAAAATAAGGTGCATCAAGAATCCGAATATGATCAAATCCCTGTCCAGAAGAGTATAAATCCACAATGCATCAAAATATAATATCAAATACTAGTTCTATCATAATGATAAAACACAATGCTATGATGGGCTTGGGGTAGGGCCTCACAACTGTATTATAAAATCACTTCTCAACATAATACATATTAAGTCATGGTTGCTTGTGTGGAAGTAGGCGTGGATTACCTGGACATTATTGATGAGTCCGAGTTCATGGAAAGTAATGAAGAGCCACCGTCTGTGTCTCATAGCGTGGATTCGTATCTGGTTTTGGAGTCTGATAAGCGAATTGTGAGTAATAATACAAATTTGTAGAGAAGTTCTTTTATCAAATCTAATATTGTGTCTGCTTGGAGAGTTTATATTTTAAATTGGGATATTTTATTTGAGTATTTTATGTCCGTAGATAGATATGTGATGAGATTATGTGAGTTTATTATTACCCTCGAGATAATTGAAAGAAGTATTAAAGATTTCATTTGCTGTAGGTCAATAATTATCATTGTGAAGTTATGAGATGACCTGCAATTGTTTTTATTTATATTTTCTGCCCTTAGGGTTTTGATTCTTTGTCTGACATATTTTCTACTAGAGCCTTGAATTCCTTAAATCTCATTAGGACTTCATTAGTCTATTTACATTTTTAAAAGTATGTCCATATTTTCCTAGAGTAGTCATCTACAAAAATAACATAGTACAAAAATCCTCCTAAAGATATTACTGTCATAGGTCCACATAAATTTGTATGAATGAGTTCTAGTACATTTTTAGATTTACTTTCATTGCTATGAAAGGTGCCCTTTGTGTTCTTTCCTAGAGCACATCCTTTGCACATTCCTTCGTGATCTTGTTTTAGTTTAGGTGAGCCTGTTACAATTTTCTCTATAGAAGGTAATGCACATAAGTGAAGATCCCCTAACCTTTTGTGCCATATCTCACTTGGAGTAGAAGGTTCATGAATTAAGGCTTCGGAAGGAGAAGTGCAAAGTTTGTATAGGCATCCATGTCGAATTCCTATGGTGCGAGCCTTCTTTATTTTTGAGTTCTTAGGCCATGCTAGAACTTTATCATCCATGAAGGTGATTCGGTATCCTTTGTCTTCCAGGGTTGAAATGGAAACCGGATTGCGCTTGATACTTGGTACAAACAATACACCTGTCAATTGAAGAGAGATGCCTGATTTTAGTTGAATAGTGCAAGTTCCGATTCCTTTCACAAGGTAGTTGGAATCATTGCCAATAGTGACATCTTCATTTGAATTCTCCTCTATGCTGTCAAGATGTTCTCTGAATCCTGTTATATGACGAGATGATCCACTGTCTATGACCCAAGTGTTAAGGCTAGTGGATTCTTGGCTTGATAGAGCTAAATAGAATACAAGTCTTTCAGAATCCTTATCCAAGCTCATCTTACTCACTTTTTGCTAGGGAGGCTTGAGGCTTGGGCCTGTCTAGATACTTCATTGCAAGGTGATCAAATTTGTCACACCTAAAGCATTGTACTTTAGACATGTCCCTCTTTCTTTTGAATGAGCCTTTTCCATGAGATTTATTTCCTTTCTTCCATTTGAAGTTGCCTTTCTTTCCCTTCTTATGAGCATTAGAATTTAAGACTTGGATCTCTTCATTAGAGGTACTTAACCCAATTCCTCTAGTGATCAACCTTGACTTTTCTTGAATGCAGTCAGTTTTTAAACAATCAAACTTAGGAATTTTAGATCGAGCACTTATCCCTTGTATAAATGCTTCCCAAGATGTAGGTAGTCCGTTGAGAGCCAACATCGTTAATTCCTTGCTATCAATTAGGTGACCAATGGTGGATAGCTGATCTCTTAACTCCATTATCCTCATGAAGTAAGACATGATGGTTTCTCCTTTGTTCATCTTGACATGGTGGATTTGTTTTAGAGTAAGAGCCCTACTCGTATTGTTTATTTCATACATGTTCTCTTGAATTGTGAACATCTGATATACTGTATCTAGTTTGGATATGATTGGCACTATGTGATCCTTCACTGCATCCACTAGAATCTTCATAGCCTTGTTTTTCTTCGTCCATAGAAGTTTCGCATCATCTTTATTAGGTATAGGTATTGCCTTATCCACAAATGTGTTCAATTCATGTTCTCTTAGTGCCATCATTATTTTGAACTTCCAAGTAACAAAATTTGCCGCTCCTTCAAGTCAGTCCTCAAATCTAACACCATTCACCATTTTTTCTTTAATACAAATTTAGAGAAATTTAATGGTGGTTAGATTGCCTCCTTTATTAATCTGATCGGATCTTCCTTATGCTAGCTTTGATACCATGTTAAAGTTTTGATTAGATTTAGAGGTTTATAGTATTTTTAATTTTTCTATATATATGTTGATCACAATATCTCTATAATTCTTTCTTGAATGTATATATATTAATATTAATGAAATATGAATATATATATATAATCCTTAGAATTCTCAATATTAAATATTAATGATAATTATATTTACTATGAAGTGATTGTAATATAGATCAGATCTTTATATATATATTGCTGCCGATATATGCTTGAATTGATAATTACAAATATCAATGAGTATTGCTGGGACTTGTTAGGCACTTATTGATTTCAATACTTCCCAAGTCATATGGACCAAAGTTATATACTAATGGGGGGAGACATGTCTACGTAGGGACATGTCCCTACGTGGACATAGTCCATGTAGAGACATGTCTCTACAGAGGCATGTCCTCATCGATCCCAAACTCAAGTTAATACATGTTAGTTTTCATGTTAATAACATCGATTCATTTGGTAATATAAAGCATGTTCGACACTCATTATCAAACCGGTTGATATTAATGCACTATTAAGATAATGTATCGGTATCATAATGTGCTATCTTTGATAGCACAATATGGTATCGATACGAGCATTGATTATATTGATACTCATTATCGATGAATGTATAAATCAATATCAACAATGTAATTTGTATTAACAACATAATTAACACTAATAGCCTATTTAATATTAATTATATTAACATGATTAATACCATGAACATGATTAATAATAGTTATATACAGGATTGTAATCATTCTATTTATTAATCATGTATTATGATAATCAATAATCATAGCAAAATACATAAGAAGGATAGAGATCAAATGCTCAAGGTTGATAGGCCACTTATGCATTTGATTTCATCGATAGGAATAATCCGCTCAAAGCTACAATTCATTAACAATGAAACATGGGTAAATGAGTTTGACTCAAAAAGCTACACAATTGAATCCTCATAGCAATCACAATTTGACTTCCTATGGAAAATATCTCCTACTTATCAATTGATGAGCTTAAGGCACTTTCTAATGAATGGTTCATAACATAGATCAAATTATCGCAGACTTATCAGCGATAAGTGAACTTTTCGCGATAAGTTCTGCTTGGCGATAAAACTTGTATAGTTATCGCCGTTTGAACTTATCGCCGATAAGTTGATTACTTATCGTGATTTATCAGTGTGAATCAGCGGGTAGCAAAAAAGTCAAGTCAAATTTAGAAAAACAGAAACATTTTCAATGTTTTTTTTTTGCCTTTCCTATTTGTTGTAAGTTTATACAAATATAACATTTAAGTATAAGTTTGATTTATTTAATTTCTTATACTTTAAGTTATATTTGTATAAATTATAAAATATATATACTTCAGGATGTTTGAGATAGGTTCCAGCTTCATAGGAGTTAAGATGCAGATTCTAGATTTTGAAAATTCCAGACTTAACCAAATTTTAGGATTCAACAAGCCTTTAGCAAGGTTACCTCCCACAATCCATCATGGCTTTCTAAGGTCAAACTAAAGCTGGCAAAAGGATTCTCAAAGGGTTTTAACTTGTTTTATCACAAATCACTTGGTTTCGACCCCATTTCTATGACAAACTTAGCTTAGCTCTCGCCCAAATCCCAGACAAACATGACTTCCCAATAGGCCAAAATCATCAAACCTCATTTGCCGGACCGAAGGACTTGAAAACAGCCACCAACAAAGACTACCTAAGATCTAGTTATGAAGACTTTGACATTTGGCATTGATCAATGATCAAGCATCACAGATTCATACTATGAAACGATTTAGTTTTATGGATCTTACAGATACTGATAGACATATGTTTCATGGATCTTCATCTTACATACATTTATGATTTGATGTCTTATGGATCTTCATCTTACATACATTCTATGATTTGACTCATTACGATCCTATGATTTCTATTTACTTTAGCTACAATTTCTGTTTATGTGCAATATAGCCTTAAGTTGCGCATAAGAAAGGTAGAGTTACCACTAGTAGGCCACTTGATTTGGATGACATAGATGCGTACTGTGATTGGACATCACAGGAGCAGCCTCCATTGTTCACAAACAATGACATCTATGATTTGGAGAGGTAGGCTATGGAGGAGGATGGATTCACAACAGGATTGGATGACATTTAGGAGGATGATCATGAGAGCAGTGAGATTGAGGAGGATACAGATGATGAGGAGTCATTGCCAGTGTCAGCACCATCTACATCTAGGGTGGAGGTCCAGTCACAGCCAGTTGTACAGAGGGAGGTGTAACAGCCACAATGGACTACTAGGGCAAGATCCCCTCCCACTCCCGTAGTTTTTACTAGAGCTACTGGGAAGGGGAAGAGGAAGATGTAGACTAGTTTGATATTGTACTTGGCATATGTATTTGCTTATAGTTTTACAAAGACAATTTGTTGTTTTTAGTTTTCTTCAGAGTTCAGACTATCAGACTATGGCTACCAGCCATCAGCATCCCACATGAGGATGCAATTTTGTTACATATTTGCATTTATATATATATATCTAGATCAGCTTGTTTGGTTTGTTTACTCATTTACAAACTCATTAGATGAATCTCCTTATTGAATTTTGTAAAAAAAATGCATTTATAATTAAATTTAAGCCATTTTTTAAGTTCCTGAGAAGTTCGCTGATAAGTTCCCGACTTATCTCCGATATATCCCGATTTATTTTTTTTTGCACGCGGCGATAAGTTGCCGATAACGATATTTTGAACTATGGTTCATAAGGCACAACACTTGTTGAAGGTTTTGCAAATGGAGTTGCAAGCAAAGTGGGTTTAACCATGGAGGAAACTCCGTAGTTAAGCATGCCCGAGTTGGAGTGGTACTGGGATGGGTAACCTCCTGGGAAGTCTTGGTGCTTCACCTCTGTGACCATCATCTAGATGCAATGAGTGCCAAGTGTTCCATTCATTCTCATGAGAGATGGGTTAATGTTAACTACTAATGAGTTTGACTCAAAAAAGCTACACAGTTGAATTTTGATAGCAATATCACAATTTCACTTTCTATGGAAAATATCTCCTACTTACCAATTGATGAGCTTCAGGGGCTTTCAAATGAATGGTTCAAAGGCACAACACTTGTTGAAGGTTTTACAAATGGGGTTGCAAGCAGAGTGGGTTTAACCATGGAGGAAACTCCGTAGTTAAGCGCACTCGAGTTGGAGTAGTACTGGGATGAGTGACCTCCTGGTAAGTTTTGGTGCTTCACCTCTATGAGCATCACCTAGATGCAATGAGTGCTAAGTGTTCCATTCATTCTCATGAGAGATGAGTTCATGTGAGCCACTACTCATGAAACATGGGTCAATGAGGTTGACTCAAAAAACTACACAGTTGAATCTTGATAGCAATATCACAAATTGAGTGTGATGTGTCAGAAGAGGTGATCAGAGTGATTTTACTATAAAAAGAACACCCCATAGAATTTGAGAGTAGGAAGCTCAAGGAATTAGAGAGGAGTTTTTCAATCCATATCATGCATGCACTAGATAAGTTCAGTAGTATTTGGTCTGTGGGAGAGTTGTGGTGAAACAAATTATGATAGCTTGTAAGTTCTTCCTCAATTAGAAGAATTTGAATGATAGATAACAAAAGTGGGTAAGTTACATGCTTATGATTTTGATATTGACTATGTTAAAGGGAAGAATAATGTTGTGGTTGATACATTAACAATGAAGCTCTACTTGTATTCCTTGACTGATATATCGGTTGATTGGAGAATTTCTATCATAGTTGAATATGCCAAGAACACATTTGCTATTGATATTTTGGATTGCAAGGTACAAGATGACAGGCACAAGGTGGTTAATGAGTTCATCCTCTATAAGGATTGAGTGTATCTTGTTATATAATTGAAATTGAAGGAGAAGATTTTGGGGGCATGTCATGAGACACCATCAGCTAGTCATTTAGGGTATTATAAGACATACAAGCGAGAGATTATTTTTCATGGAAGGTACTTGAGTGATGTTTCGGGGCATGGTAGAGAGTGTTTGGCTTGTCAATAGATAAAAATCAGAACATGTATTTCCAACTGGATTGTTATAGCCTTTATCCATTCCACATCAGAAATGAGAGAGCATCTCTATGGAGTTTATCATGGGTCTTTCGCGAGTTCAAGGTAAGGATTGCATTTTTGTGTTAGTGGATAGGCTCATTAAGTATGCTCATTTTTATGGCATTTATTTGGAATGTAAGGCTCCACAAGTGGCTAATTTATTTTTTAGGGAGTTGTTTAGACTATATAGATTGCTAAGGAATATTGCAAGTTACAGGAACAATAGGTTCATTAGCTTGTTTGGGCAATTTTTTCTTTTTTAAGTTGCTGGTTTGAGTTCAGGTTTGAAGAACCAATTTGCTGGTACAAAAAATTTTGAAATGGGGTTTGGGTTCGTTAGTACAAAAACATGTGAAAGTGTATATATATATATATGCAGCCTAGAAGCATGAATTAAGATTAGAATGTCACATAGTATCATAAAAACAACAAAAACACTATAAACTTGTAATCATAGCATCATATCAACATCAAGATATTAAAATAATAATATTGAGTTCAAGTATCATTGTTTTGACTTTCAACAATTGGAACTTTGTACTAAGTTTCAATCATCTAATGGATTATCTAAATCTTCATCATCTTCTTCTTCATCAAAGGCATTAGTTGATTCACAAACAGTGCCAATGCTAGTGGAATCAGCTGCACCATTAACATTTTGCTTTCCAAGTCCTCAAATGCTTATTACTTTTTCACTGTACAGAGAGCTTGTTTGTTTCTAATTAACATCCTACTTGAAAAATGTTTAAAAATTTAGCTTGCAACTCCCTTCACCTATTGAAGATATTGTTAAATATTTAAAATATGATTTATAACTATAGAGAGCTTCCAATTAATCGGACAGGGGTCATTATCAGCAATTGGATATAAATTTTTCACTAGAAGAAATCTTGAGGGCTAGTTTAATTTGATGTAGTAAATATCCGAACTTCAGAAAATTTTGTTTTCTAATGTTAAAGATCTTATTCAAATTCTGTAATAATTGTTTTTCACACTAAATTATAAAATGTTTCATAATGAAAATGTATCTGGTTCACACTTGGTCTGCTTGGGTCTGCCCTGGTTCGACCGGGGTTCAGCCCGAATGAACCAGCCTGCCTGGGTTCAAACCCTGTCCAAACCCACAGGCAAACCGGACTACGTAGATTGGCTAGTACAAAGCTGATTTGAAGCACTAGTTATCACCTCCAAACTAGTGGATAAATGGAGATTGTGAACAAAATGGCTCAACGGGTATTTGAGGTATTATGTGGCATGGCAACAAGCAACATCGAGTAAGTGGCTCTACCTTGGGGAGTATAGCTACAACTCCGTTCATCGCATGTGCACCAATATGACTTCTTTCAAGGCACTATATGGCTATGATACATCATCATTTTTGGATTTGATTCTTTTGAATAGGAGAGTTCTTGGACTTAGAGATTTGATACAATGAGACTAAATATTTTGAATGCACTTGACAAGAACAGCAGGCCCAAAATCAACAAAAGATGTATGCTGATTGCCACTGTTTGGAGATAATTTTCAAGGTAGGAGAAATGGTTTCTTTGAGGTCATAGCCCTATAGGAAATTTTCCCTCAAGGGGAGTGGTAGAAAAAAGCTTTTGCCATGGTTTTATAGATCTTAAAACACATTACAAAGGATAGGTGAGGTTGTATATGGACTGGAACTTCTTGAAAACAACAAAATTCACAATTTTTTTTCATGTTTTATGCCTTTAGAGGGTTCTTGACAGCATGCTACACCTTTGGAGCTGCCGCCACTTGATGACGAAGGAAAATTGATCTTGGAAAACCTGAGGATATCATTGATATGAGAGAAACAAGGTTAAGTAACAGGGCCATTTTGGAATACTTGTGAAATGGAATAATTTCCCTCTCAAACTTGCTACATGGGAAGGAGTGGATATTTTTTACCATCCAAATCTGAAACTGCTTGAGGGAAAACTATTTGGGGAAGGGAGGGTTGACATGCTCCCTCCCCTTTGCCGACATTGATATTTATTGTACAAATGAGAATGTTTCTTAACACTCAATTTTAAAAAAATGAAAAATGATGAAGTATATATTATAAAATATATAACTAATTAAAAACAATTCAAATTTTGATGCCTAGGAATAGGGCCATGAGTCATATACTAGGAGGATATAAATGCAGGTTTGTAGCTTCATTTGCAATGCTTGATTTTCATTTGTTCCAGTGGATATTCTGAGGTTCATCACTCCAAGCCAGCAATGAAAAAAATAAATAATAAATAAATAAAGTATATATTATAAAAAAATATAAAAATTAATTTATAAAATAAATTCAATTATTGGCACCCAGGAATAAGGCCTATGAGTCCTATACTAGGAGGGTATACATGCAGGTTTGAGGACTCATTTTGGAATGGATTTCATATGTTGCAATTGATATTTTGAAGAAGTCATAGGATTTGAGATGAAAACACTACCTTTTTTTGCAATTTTATGTAAAAAAACCCAAAGTGCTGATTAAAGATCCTTGCTCTCTTTTAGATTTATATGATTAGGTCTGCAAGCGAATCATGGAGGATTATATGTGATTTCTTTGGAGTGCCATCTTCCATATTGGTGTGGACCAGATCTGGTTTTCAATCTTAGATCTAAGCGTTGATTGCCATTTTGACACATCTTGTGAAGCACAACACTAGGAGGTCCCCATCATTAGACCCAATTGATTTTGTATCCACATAAGAGCGAATAAGGTCATAATCTGTATGTCTCCTTCCAACTGCAACTAGTTGAAGGGAAATTGCCACCCAAAAGCTACATCAGATCACAGTATAGAAAGAAATCACCCAGCTATACCTGTAAGTTGTTTACGTGCAACTAAGTCACAGTTGTACCCATAGTTCAAATATTGTTATCGGCAACTTATCGTTGAGGGCAAAAAAAATAATATCGAGAAATATTGGAGATAAGTCGGGAAGTTCTCGGCAAACTTCTCGGGAACTTTAAAAATGGCTTAAATTTAATTAGAAATGCATTTTTTTACAAAATTCAATAAGGAGATGCATCTAATGGGTTAGTAAATGAGTAAACAAACCAAACAAGCTGATCTAGATATATATAAATGCAAATATGTAACAAAATTGCATCCTCAAGTGGAATGCTGATGGCTGGTAGCCATAGTCTGATAGTCTGAACTTTGAAGAAAACTAAAAATAGCAAATTGTCTTTGTAAAACTATAAGCAAATACATATGTCAAGTACAATATCAAACTAGTCTACATTTTCCTCTTCCCCTTCCCAGTAGCTCTAGTAAAAACTACGGGAGTGGGAGGGGGTCTAGCCTTGGTAGTCCGCTATGGCTGTGCCACCTCCCTCTGCACAACTGGCTGTGACTAGACCTCCACCTTAGATGTAGATGGTGCCGACACTGGTGTTAGATCTTATTCATTACGTTCTAAAACAAGTTAGAGTAGATTGGAAATGATATTATATAGTTTGTATAAACTTGAATGCAACTAATACAAGACAAAATGATTTTAAAACAAAAGGGAAAAAATTTTGAAAACTTACTTGTGAATCTGAATTTGCTTGAAAAATCCCTTCGAATCCTCTTCAAATCTGCTTCGAATCGATCTAAAATGCCTCAAATGTCGGCCTTTCTCCTCGAAAACCCTTCTAAGTTTCTAACCTCTCCAAAAAAATGACTTGCATGCAATAAAAACCAAACTGGCCCTTTGTTGGTCCATCACCGTTTTAACTGGGCGCGCGGGCGAGATAAGTATCGGCGATAAGTTTCAACTTATAGGTCGGCGATATCTATATGTAGTTTATCGCTGGCTGAAACTTATCGTGATAAGTCAGCTTATCGCCTATATATCGGCGATATTTTAATCTATGGTTGTACCTACAGTTTGAGTTACATCAATCAAGGAAATTTATCTATGGGTGTTATAAATCCTACAGTCATTAAACAGCATTTCCAGCTCAGCTAGGGTTAATGTAATTGAATGATCCGAGTATTTTGAGGTCTGAATTGTAATCTTTCAGTTTCCAAATAAGAAGCTTGACAGCAGATTGTCTTCATATAGTTCAATTTATTAATTGCCCAAACTAACCCAGCAGCAGAGATCTGCAACAAGGTTTCTGTTTGGGATTCTTTCTTAAAGTTTTCAGCAGATCTTGTAATTGCTGTTGTATAACAATTTTAATTTCCAAATTGGATGTAATTCTGAATTTGGACTTCTGTAAATCAGTAGATCTGTAAGCATGGTTGAAGGATTTGAGTTTGCTGATAGTTGTTAGACTTCCAGTTTGCAATTGTTCAAAAATACCAGAAAATTACAAAAGGAAACTAGAACTCTGTAGAAACCCTAACCATTGAGACCCCAAAGAGAAATCATTGTGGATAATTTTTTTTGGAAAGTCCTCCATTCTGGGTGTAAAAGCCATACTCGTGCTATTTTCTGTGTTAAATTTAAATTTTATATCAATAAGTTCATAGCATGTTTGTAATCCATTTGAATGTTGATTTTCAGAGTAAATATAAACAGTATCTCTGTTATTTTGCCCACTGTTGTGTGAGTGTCTGAAAGTACCGAGACTAGGCTAAAGGCGGTTGTTCAATTGATCCCCCATATTATGTCTATGGGCATTGCAGACAGAGGAAGATATATAATATACTAATCGATTTTATTTTATATAATGCTTTTGACTTGGGTGAAGCTGCTTATCTATAATAAAATTACACAGTAATTAAAAATCTTGAGAAGGTAATCTATTGATTTAAAGCCAAATGTTTTGAATTCCCTTACTGAAAACTTCTTTTCTAGTTTTAGATATTGTGTAATAAACAATTATTGAAGAACTGCTGATTGGCAACCATGATAAGTCACCACTAATTATTTGATTCTTAATTATCTATTTTAATTTATTTACTCTTTTATTTCTGTCAGATTCCTGTTCTAGGATATGTAAGTGCTAGAATTCCACTATTTACTCACTAACTCTTCTTTTGCTTTTCTGGACAGACTTTCCATTGTCTATGGAGACGATTCAAAAGATAGTTGAAGGTATTTGTCATTTCTACCCCGTGCTAATAGTGGAATAAAGTACATGAGGACTAGGAGTAAAGGCAGCCAACTTAAAAAACTGGCTTTAAGGAATGATTATAACAGAAAGTCAGAATAATGTTTAATTTGGTTCCTGGAGCAAATTGTTTAAGCTTAAAAAGGTCTGAGCACAATCAACCTACAGAAAGAAATCCATTTCTTTGTAAATTGGATACTAATTCTTACTATGTCTCATACTTTGATTATCGTCTGAAATGCACAATTTATTAGTTATTACCTATTCTTATTAAGCTTGTCAAAGTCTTAAGCCCAACTGCAGTTTTTCCTCTCAAAATTGCTATCCAGTGGTTGCCCAATTTACTATAACTAACTGCCACCTTCTATATTCTATTCTGCATAATTTTTATCCAGTGTTGACCTAAATTTCTTTAGTTAAGTACCTTCTTTTAGATTGTTTTCTGTGTGCACATTTATGTGACTTGCATATTTTTCTGCATGGTTTTTATTTTATTGAACTTGATCCACTATTTTAGCTCGTAAAATCACCATGGAACTAATTATTCATTTTATCTTGTGGCTATGTTAAACATTCTTCCAAAAGAACATTTTTCTGAGGCATGTGTCTTAATCTCCAGATTAGCTACAATTATGTTCAATAGAAATATCATTGTTCATATCTACGTAGTGCATTTTCATCAGAAATTGCAGCTGTCTATTCTCTAAGTATCCCATTGACCAGCCTATTGGATGGTTATATAATATATTCAACTCAATAATATAAATGTCTAGAAGGCTTATGCCCAAGAGTTCCAAGTGCCCTGAGAATTTTCTTCTAATGTATAAAAGGTTAAATCATAGTGTAGATTGTGATTATTACATTTCAGTTCTCATTGTAAGATTTAGATTTTAGAGTTTTTCATGCCTTGATACCATTAGCAAAAGTTTGGAGTGTCAATCTGCTTCCTGTGAAGTAGGGATCTATCTTGTTTTTTGAAAATCAGAACTGTGTGCAGTAGATGATGATTTGTTGTTAAGGTTTTAGAAGGGGCAAATTCGGATTTATCTTTGTTATTTCAGGGTACTGCAGTACAGGTTTCTGGATCATTGAGTATTCTAGAGCAGCTGATTCTTTTCTAAAAAAATTTAGCTTGTGAAGTTGGTCTCTTAACATAATGCTCTGAATTTTTAGTTTCTTAATATTCTTTTTGGTTGTTTTCAGGACATGATATCTCATTGGATGACCTATCAGTGAAAGATAGAAAGCATTTCCTGCAAGCTGTAGCTTCAGGTAAATTAAGCCACTTGGTAAGTCCTTGGGAACCGTGGTGGTTTAAGCCTGGTGTAAATAAAATCTCTCTTTCCAAGGAAGGAAGTCAACTTGTTCAGCCATTAGATGCATCAGAAGTTCATGCATCAGAAAAATCAAGTACAGGCAATGCACATCGAGATGAGAATGATGTGAGTGACATACCACCAGGTCCTGAGAATGCTTTATCCTCGGTACGACAATTGACTTGTGTAGAACCATCACCTTTGCTAGCTGTTCATTTGGTAGATGTAATATACAGCTACTGCTTTACACTTCGATATTTTAATGGAGACTGGAAAAGTGATCCTCTAGACGCAGCAATGGTTTGTTTAACTTTGTCTGCAGTGTTGGGCCAATCAGGTTTACCAGAAACTGTCAGTGAAGCTTTGTCAAATTGTTTAGAGACAGCATGTTCTCCAAGTTTTAAACATGCTGGTGGATTAAAATTTGCGATTGGACTTAGCAATGACGTTTCTGCTCTTTTAAGGCTTGGTAGGGCAGCCTTACTGTGTGCGCTTATGGACTTGTATAGACTTCTAGAGGCTGCAACAATAGAAGCTAAGGTTGACAGATCTGGAAAAAGGAGACAACTCAGGGAAAAAATAAATAGAAATAAGGAAGCAGAGAGTCAAGACACAGGAAGAAACGAAAGTTGGAAATTGCTTCAATCTGCTTTGAGAAAAGTCTACTTCCTAATGTGTTGGACTAATGAACAGCCAAATGAAGTCTGGTCTTCCCTGACTGTTCTTATAGAAGCTGTAAAGAGAGAATTTACTACAATGGATTTTGGAAACTCTGGCAAAAATCACTTGAACGTCAACAGTCAGGAAAAACCAAAGGATAGGATATTGATTGAAGAGGTTTTGTAAGGATTGTGTTATGAACATGTTTAGAGGAAATGAATGTACTTTTAGGCACAAGGACTGTTGTTCAAGCTTCAGTATTTCTTGTGTGTTTTTTCAAAGATATTAGCTCCATTCACTGTGAAAAGCAATACATAAAATTTGTCATTTTGGCATAATACATATTTTGCTATATTCTGTCTGATTTATCAGCTTACAGTTCAGTACTTCCTTGGTTGTACATTTCGAGAATAAATGTTTCTTGAATACAAGATACAATAAGAAAGAGGTTATGGTGATCAGAGCTAATGATGCAGTTTTTCTGGATGTTCATTAGCCTGATCGCATATTGCTATATGTGACATGATGCTTTTTGAGATATTGTAATGTCCCTTTTTATATGATTTGAGACACTACAAAGCTATATGTGGCATGATGCTTTTTGAGATATTGTAATGTCCCTTTTTATATGATTTGAGACACTACAAAGATTTCCACAATTCTAAGATTTTAACTTAATCAAATTCTCAATTCTGATTTTTATTTCCAATTATAGATGCTATGAACAATAGTAATTCCAAATGCATATACTGAACTATAATGAAAATGAATAATAATTCCAAATGCATATGCTGAATGTAATGGAAATATATATAATTCCAAATGCATATGCTTCCAATCAATGAGAAGGTTGCATAACAATAATCACAATTGATGTTTCTGATATGGCAATGAGAATTATGCTTAATAACCTGAATGGTTGTCTCTGATATGTGCTATTTATCCACACTGCATATACAGGTTGATATATAAAGGAAATGATATCTCAATGACAGAGATATCGAGTACAATAGACAGTGGCTATTGTACAGGCTGTCTGATCCTTCTTTATCTTTATGCGCTGTCAATGAAGTCGTCTCTGATATTCCTTGTATCAATTATGCTTCTGGATGATGCCATCTCTGATATTTAATATAAATACTTGCACCTGTGATTGCGGTTACCAATAGTTGCTCTTAGCAGAGCGATCCACAAAAGGACTGTTATATATTCAACTCAATATTCAATGATCATGTCTTGAGAAGTAAATCCGATCATAATATATCTCGTAATGTTAATGGATGACACCTCTTCATGATCGATGAGACACATCCTTTCTTATCGTTCTTCTTCATAAAGTACATGTTAGTTTATAATCTAAGTTACCAAATTCTTCCCTGGCAACCCCAAAGTCGGGTCCAATTCTTGCAAAAGTCTGGTTCTTATCATATTCTTGCAAAAATCTACCCAAATTCTGTCAGACAAACTCAGCACAAATTTTGTCGATTTTATGGCAAATTTGCAAATCTGCGGCAGAACACAGGCTGAATTTGGCCAAAAATGATTTTTTAAAAACTTTTTTAACTTTTTTTGGTTTATTTTAATCAATCCAACCCTCCAACCCTAAAATAGACCACTAAAAGGCAAAAAAAGGTAAAACATGTCATTTGGACTAAAACATTAATATATATGGTGGTGTATTTTGCTATGTTGCTGTACTATTAGCATAGTGGTGTATGAACTTATTTGCTGCCGCATATATATACATATACATATACATATGCACAAATATATATATACAAGAAAAAACATATGTTTTTGTACGGATAAATCCAAAACAAATTCAAATCCACCCCCAAAACATTTTGAACGAATTTTGAACCCGAATCTGAACTCGAATCCGAATGGGCAACTTAGTTTATAGTTATTGTGCTTAATGATACTTGACAAAATCATCATCAATGACTGAGTATCTGATTAGTTAACGTCTCCTTAAATCAACATCTCTTACGAGTATAGGTTGTCTTCCAAATAATCGATGATTGCACATCAAGTGTTTGGAGGTCATCTTATTTAAATCTGTTGATGATTGTAGCATCGGTCAGATAAATAATACCAATAATATGATCATTATGAGAAATGACATATAATATATATATATATATATATAAAATTAGATTATAATTATTCTTATAATAACTATTTAATTACTTGATAAAATAAAATAAATAATAATGAATAGACATGTCCCATGAAGGGACATGTCTCTTAATGTGTTTTCCTCAATATAAATAAGAGATCACTGCTCTTGGAAAACATATACCGAAGAGACAATGTTATTACATTTGTAGCGATCCTAAAACTTAACATGGTATCAGAGCCAAACTGCAAATGTGAGAAAAAAAATAAAAATAGAAATGATATCGAGGAGAATTCATAGGAAGAAAAATACAGTCGGCAGGAAGACAACTAATAAGTATTCGAAGCATTGGATGCATCAAAACAAACCAATGGAAATGACAAACTCAACAACCACTACCAACATCCTCCATATCTTCGCCAATGTGGAAATTTTCAGCAATGCATGGTGATTCTTCAAAGATATACGCGAATGGAATTTGTGAAAAGAATTAAGAAACTTTCAAACCAATGTAATGCGCAGGAGAAAGTCCAGCACCCTTGCGGCCTATAACAGCATACGAAATATTGAATCATAGGCAATGCATTAGAATTGTTTGACATCGTGCCGAAAAAGGTGTCTTCTCATAGAACAAACTGCATGGTATGTATAAAATGGATTTGTTGGTAAGTCTTCAAAACTATCAGATAAATATATCGTGCCTAAAAGGAACGCTGAAACAATGTATGGACATCAACAAAGCATAACAGAAATTGCGATTTTTGTTGGATAGTTGATTGGAATCCTATGGTGGAGATGCAAGCATAATATGGAGCAGATTGACAAGATGCGTGAACTATTAGACAAAAGTCTTAAATAGCTGCCATCCCATGAAATACAATAACTGCATGGTGACATGCATAAAATGAATGTGTGCAGTGTATAGGAGTCATGTTTCAGATTGAAAGGAGGCATTTTTATATGAAGATATGCATAAGATATTATGAAACAAACAATGACGTATGTTGAGACCTTAAGATGTGAAGAGTCAGTAATGTTTGAAAAGACAATGAATTCTGAGAAGGATATATGTTCGCTGTACTGAAGTTTGATTCAATGCTAAAAAGGAAGATATGCTAGTTGAAGATCAATATTGATTATTCAGTCAGAACCTTGCCAAGATAGGATTGTGAATTCCAAGTGATTCTCTCTGAAAGGAGACAACCTTATGAAACAGATGATCAGATTTGGATACTTCTTAGGAGTCTGAGAATCTAGAAGGAGGTTAAGAGGTTGATGAACTTGAGCTTCAGAGGGAGAAGATAAATGATATGGTTCAGTCAACTTTTGATAATCTCGGTCATTTTGATTGAGAGGGAGTTCACTAATGAAGGTGAAACACCTTTGAGGTAAACTTGATATGATTGTTTATCATGAATGTTTTAATGGGCCTACCCCCTGTGTAAATCATGAGGAAGTGACGACTTCCAAATGATTATCACTTGTATTTGCAGAAGTTATTGGAAGGTGATGATCTTACAATGACTTAAAATCATGATATACATTATTTATAATGTTGAAACAGATCATGATGAATTAATGCAACAACTAAGTGTTAGATGTCATTAAGTTGACGGTCTATGAGTTGTTTGCATAAATATATCTTGTAAAGCAACAACTAAGTGTTAGATGTCAAATTGACGGTCTATAAGTTGCTTGTATAGATACATCTTGTAGAAGCAACAACTAAGTGTTAGATGTCATTAAGTTGACGGTCTATAAGTTGTTTGCTTAGATATATCTTGTAAATCAACAACTAAGTGTTAGATGTCATTGACGGTCTATGAGTTGTTTGTATAGATATATTTAGGTATCTGGTGAAATATCATGTGTTGATATTCTACAGGCCCGTACCTTATTGAGTATTTGGTGAATGTCATGTGTTGACATTCTGATAGGCCAATACTCAAGAGTTTGTGGATAGAATCGTCGATGGAGGCAATCTACATTTGAGACTATGTTTCTATTGATTACATCATGAGTATGATGCCTTTATTGCTTACATCATATGATTGATGTTGTCAAGTGTCTTAAGTGTTGACATTGGATTGATTTATCCTCCCTAGCTAAGAGGGAGTGTTGATGATTGTAGCATCGGTCAGATAAATAATACCAATAATATGATCATTATGAGAAATGACATATATATATATATATATATATATATATATATATATATATATATATATATATATATATATATATATATATATATATATATATATATATATATATATATATATATATATAGATTATAATTATTCTTATAATAACTATTTAATTAATTGATAAAATAAAATAAATAATAATGAATAGACATGTCCCATGAAGGGACATGTCTCTTAATGTGTTTTCCTCAATATAAATAAGAGATCACTGCTCTTGGAAAACATATACCGAAGAGACAATGTTATTACATTTGCAGCGATCCTAAAACTTAACAAAATCGATATGGTCCATAGTCTTTTCCATAGTCGCTCTTCTGCTGTGAAACTTGATGATCAAACTAGTTGTTTGCTTGATCTTATCCTCAAATAAACTACACATGCTGCCATCTTTCAGGATGCCCCTGTATTGAACCCAAATGTCATCATAAGCCGTGCATTCGAAGTGAAAGTGCCATTCCGTTTCAATCGCACCCTTTTCGCAGAACCTACAAATCCTCTCTTCCCACTCCTCTTTGGGCCTTTTCCATCTATCGGTCTCGCATCTCAGATGGTGAGAGCCCGTCCTCAACTAAGCCAACAATACTTTAGGTTTACCTTTAATAGTTGCCCCTAGATAAGCCTTATCCCTATGCTCATGGGAAGAGTTGAACACTTCTATATAATGCACTTTTTTTCGCCCCATATTATTAGACCACATGGCAGTCTAAAATTTATCCATGACAAACTTCTTTATTTCCATATTTGTGTTCGGGCAATCTTGTAGCTTGATGTTCCACTTACTCAGCCACTTTATGTTTTGTTTCATCCAAGTCTTCTTCCTGCGAACCAACCCTCTTTCATAGCAATTTTGGGTCATCGCTCGTTATCCATGTTTTCAAGTTTCTTTAAATAACTTATTAATCGGGTAGGATGTACGTGATAACGTTTAGGATGTACCAGTCACATGGAGCCGGCTATGCAGCCAACAAATTCTCTCGCCCAATATCATGCATAGCCGGCTCCCTATGCATACCATCCACATTGCATCGCTGGCGTACTGATCTGTCAATCTGCAACAGTTAGCAGTCCTTTCAAATGACCTGCAGGAGGATTACATTTATTCAGAGTATTGGGAGTTGATTCAGTGACCGAACAAACATTTCAACAAACCATTTCAAGTAATTAAAATTTTAAATATTAAATTTTATAGAGTTTTTAAGATTTATAAGAGTTTTCTTTAGGATTTTTTATTTTAAATTATTTTGTTAAGTTCTATGAAACATTTTTAATTTTATATTAATATTATTTTAAATTAAAAATTATGTATTACTTTTTACGAAATATTATAATTTGAATAAAAATCTATGATATTATAATATATATTTATTTGTATTCATGGTTTTAGTGTGTTTAATTTATATTTTATTATATATTAATGATACATTAATAAATATTTATGTAAATTAATTATGTGATTTTATTTTCTTATAATTATTATTTTTTCTTTAAAAAATATTAATATTTAAATCAAAATATATTAATTTAATATTTATTGTTATTATATAATAATTTAATAGTTCTACATGTTTTTTTAATGTTTCACTTGCAAGTAAACTAAAATGATAAGTAAAATTATAATTTCTTCATTATTATAATTATAATTATATTAATTTACATTAAATAGAATTATACTTGATAAAATATAATAAATTTATTTCTAAAATATAATAAATTATTCACAATTTTTAATTTTAATTTATTTTTAAATTGTTCTTATAATTAATTTATATATCACTTATAGAGAAAATTCATTCATTACAATAGTACTTCCCACTAAAATAAATTTTATTATCTAAAATTACTTTTAATTTAATATTTTAGAAATAATTTATTTACTAACCAAATTTCTATTTCTAAATTATAGATTAACTTTAATTTAACTAATTCAAAAAATTATTATATTTATTACTTTTATTACAATATTATATTATCAACAAAACAAGCACTATTGACACTTGTTTAATCTTTGTCTTTGTTAAATTTGTAATATTATTGAAATAAAATCTTAATGGTTTTAGAAATTCCATAAGCATGTGCCTTTTACAAGACTCTACATTTGCTACCCAACAATGTACCACATACATTCATGAAGGCTTCAATACTAGGAGTTATTTTTATGTGTAAATTTTTCATATTATTTATGTTATTTGTGAAAGATATTTCATTTGATTGATGAAGTTGTAAAATTCATGGGTAGCATAAAGAAAATGTTAAATTCTTAAGTAATTGTTAATTAATTTGTGGAGGGAAATGCTCAAAGTAATGTCTATTCATTAATATGACTAATATAAATATTTAACCTAACAAAACAAATTCTATCTATAATTGATTACAACATTCTCATAACCATTTTAACTAGATAAATAAAATTCAAAGACTATCAACTACCTTAATATATTTAAAATTTCATTTGTCTATTACATAATTAATAAATTCAAAACATATTAAATTCTATATTAATTTTTGAGTAAAACAACTTATTATAGTAGTTTAATAAATAGAAATTCAAGTTTTTAAAACTACCCTCTCCATATAAAAATTGATAGAAATCATAAAAAATTTGACTTTAATTTTAGATTTCTGAAAAAACAAAGTCTTTTAAAATTTTTTATTATGAGCCAAATAAATTTAAAGCTGAAAATAATTAATGGAGCTAAAATTCAATACATAAAAGTTTCTACATTTGATTTGTTTTATTCAGAGATGTAGGGAAGACTAAATGAATTTTAATAAAATAATATTTTCTAATTTGATTCAAACTATATAAAACGCTTGAAAAAAGAATACAAATTAGAAAATAATTTAATTAAAAAGAATCAAAATTAAAGATAATCAATAAGCCATTTCTGATTTTCAAATTAAATTAAACATTTGATTTGTTTTATTTAGTTTTTCAAATCAAATGTTTAATTACACCGAGAGGTGTAGCTATACAATGAGAGCACAAATGGAAATAACAGCACGAGAATATGCCATAATAGATTCCCTGTCAATAAAAACTATTATTTTAAATAAAAAAAATAGTTATGCCGAAATAATAGCTAGCTGAAAATATAGCTGGCCCGAAAATATAGCTCACCTGAAATTTATAAAATAAATAATTTTTTTACAAAAATATATAATATAGAAAAATAAATGCAAAATAAATTAAAAATACTTTAATAAACTTTTAAAAATAAATTATTTTAATTTTTAAAATAAATAAAATTATTTTAAAAAAATAAAATAAAAATTATTGGGGCACGAGGCCACCACACCTTGGTCCCCTGCCTTCCGGATGGGTGTTTTAATTTTTTTTTTTTTAAAATCTTTTTATTGGGGCATGGGGCCACCACCCCCCGACCCCTGTCGACAATGGCCAAAGCTGTTGTGGGCTCCCACTGGCAGCCCTGTCTGTGGGATTCACTAGGGAATCCCACATATAGGGTTGCCAGCGGGAGCCCACAATAACTTTGGTAGGCTGCCTATTGCCGGCGACGGCAGTGCAGCTACCATTGCTAGCAGGGCGTCGAGGATGTGGTGGCCCCATGCCCCAATAAAATAATTTAAAAAAAAAATTAAAACTTTTAAAACACCCATGCGAAAGGTAGGGGGCTGAGGGGTGGTGGCCCCGTGCCCCAAATTTTTATTTTTATTTTTATTTTTTTAAATGAATTCAAAACGCCCATACGGGCATTAATTATTTTTATTTATTTTTAATTTCACATCTACTACCACACCCACTATCAGTTTTATTAAGTTTTTTTGAATGTTTAATATTTAATTTGGAATTCGAAAAGATAAAAGAATTGCAAAAGACATTGGAGAATATGAAAAGACACTCTCAGATTATAAAAGAGCGTCTTCTCATTTCATTTCTTATTTTGTTTTATTGTTATTTTGTAGAGTTTGAAGAATTGGAGAATTTTAGAGGAGCCAATACTAGATTCAATTTTGGAGCAAGTTCTTTCCAAGTGATATTTTCATTTTGTATTTTACTTTTCCATAGATTTAGTTGCATTTAAAATATTTAGATTTCAATTTGTATTTAAAATACTTTGATTTAGATTTTCATGTTCCATTTTGATTTGTATGTTTGATTTCATTTAGAATAAATTGATTTGCATTTAAAATAGTATGAATTTTCATTTGCATGTTTGATTTGCATTCAAGATCAAACATGCAAATGTAAATCAATAACATGTTTCATTTTGAATTACATGTTTCATTTGTTGTTTTGCAGAGTTTGAAGAATTGGAGAGTTTTAGAGGAGCCAAGACTATATTCAATTTTGGAGCAAGTTCTTTTCAAGTGAGATTTTTATTTTGTATTTTACTTTTCCATAGATTTAATAGCATTTAAAATATTTACATTTCAATTTGTATTTAAAATACTTTGATTTAGATTTTCATGTTCTATTTTGATTTGTATGTTTGATTTCATTTAGAATAAATTGATTTGCATTTAAAATAGTTTAGATTTTTATTTGCATGTTTGATTTGCATTCAAGATCAAACCTACAAATGTAAATCAATAGCATGTTTCATTTTGAATTACACGTTTCATTTTGGTATGCATGTTTCATTTAGATTTGTATTTTAATAGTTTGCATTTTACATTTAGATTTTCATTATAAATGGTTTATTTAAGGATTTTGCATTTTAGATTTAGATTTGTTTTTTAGATAATTTTTTTATATTTGATCTTTATTTTATTTAAATTTAGATTTAGATTATTTAAATTATTCATTTGCAATAGTTTAAAATGGTGAACACTATTTCTTCTTCCTTAGTTGAAATTGAAAAATATTAAGTATACATTAGTTTAATTAGATTAAGTATACATTAGTTTAATTAGATTAAGCATACATTAGATTTCTTAATTATTTAAATATTTGAATTATTGCTAATATTTAACATTAAGAATAATATAAATTATATCCTGTTTCCAAATCAAACTTTTTGTTAATTTAAATATAAAAAATTCCACAAAATAATATATATTATTTCACTATAAGTAACATGTAAAGTTTGAAATGGCAATGCAAAATGGTTATTCTGATTAATTCTATATACTAATGTTTGTTTAAAACTTTGTAGGATACCATTTTGGACCTATGGCTGCCTCTGACAGAGAGTTCATGAACATCATGGTTACAAGCTCCTCTGCTTCGGTGGCCTCGAATGATGTCTTTGAGACAGAATTTGACAAGTGTACGTGAATCATTGTAGACTCGTGCACAACTATAATCAAAGTTGTGGAGCACACAACGTTATCAGTTGACTATGTTGACGAACTGGATATAATGCAGATGGCAGATGTTGCGAAAGTTCTGCATGAGACATCTGCAAAAGTGGATGTATTTTCATCAATGATGAAAGAAGTCTATCATGATCATAGTACAAATAAGGGTTGCAATACCAACTTTATTGTTGAAGAATATGTGATGTACTTGCATCATTATGGAGAAACGCTATTGATTTAGATCATTCTTATCTTGTCTTTCAGCCTTCTTAATTATCTGAATAGTTGTATTGGGACTTCTATTTCCCTTTTCATCTATGTAAGTTTCATGAATACTTGATAATAAATAAATAGTTTTAGCTATTCCCATCATGATTACCCATATACTTGCAACATTTTGCAACATGTTTTGTTGAACTTTGTATTTCTAATATTTATTCCTTCAATGGATGTGCCGAATAAATGTGAGGAATTAATTAAAGAGGACATCTTATTCATTCCTACTTCTAACCTAATCCTAATCAATGTTAAACAACTATATCAAAACCTTTAACTATATAAAATAAACTATTAAAAGTAAATATTAAATAAAAACTAAAATAAACTATATCTTAACCCATAACACGACGTTAAATTAACAACAATGATTATCGTAACCTTAACCCTAACTCTAATATATTATAATTATCATTATAGTTACAATAATATGCTAACCATTCAAGTTAGTTGTTACCATGTCTCTACCATTGATCATTCCTTAAATGGTAACGTTATATGTGATAATAATGATAATTATCATGTTAAACTATAAACAACATCAAAAAATATATTCCCAATTATGATACTTTGATCCTAACTCTAAAACCTATATCCCATCACTAACTACGTCCATAATCTTACTCTCACACAAACCCTAATACTAACCGTATACCTAACACTACATATGATTTAACCCTAACTATAAATCATACATCCTAACACTACACACAACCTTAAATTGATCCTAACCCTAACCCTACATGTACAATAGCCTAAATATAACCGTAACTATTAGTAATCTTGACCATATTACTAACTGTAATGCTAACCCTAACCCCTTACCCTAATCTTTACCTTTAATGTGAGAGGTGCAAGTCCAAAATTAATAGTACTCCTAAGGTTAAAATTAAAACCTAATTACATAACCATAACCCTCTCGATTACCATACGTAAAATGGTAAACATGTCACTTATAGTAACCCTTAATATGATACTAATCCTAACTGTAAACATAGAATCTTATCCCTAATCATAACCCTAACCCAAACTCTAATATGTTATCGTTAACATTATAATTACTTATATATGGTAACCGTTTAAGTTAGTTGTTACCATGTCCCTACCATTTACAATACGTTAAATGGTAACTTTAAATAAGACACTAATGATAATTATCATGTTAAACTGTAAACAACATCCAATAATGTATTACCAAGTATGATAGTTTAATCCTAACTCTAAAACCTAGATTTCAGCGCTAACTACATCCATAATCTTACTCTCACAAAAACCCTAATACTAACCCTATACCCAACACTACATATGATTTAACCCTGATTGTAAACCATACATCATAAAACTGCACATAACCTTAAATTGGCCCTATTTGTCATACTACCCTTAACCAATAATTTAACCCTAATACTAATCCAAACTCAACACTCTGCATCCCATCATTAACCTGTGATTAAGCCTCACCATATTAGTAACCCTAACCCTAACCCCAAACCCTAATCTTAAACCTTAATGTTACACTAAATATGATACTAATCCTAACTGTAAACCTAACATCATATCCCTAACCACATCCTTAATCTCACCCTATCCCTAACCCTAACCCTAACTGTAACTCTTACTTGAACCCTAACTCATAACATAAAATATCCTACTAACCCTAACTCTCACCCTATCCCTAACCCTAGCCTTAACTGTAACTCTTACTCGAACCCTAACTCATAAGGTAAAATATCCTACTAATCCTAAATCTCACCCTATCCCTAACCCTAACCCTAACCCTAACTGTAACTGTAACTCTTACTCGAACCCTAACTCATAAGGTAAAATATCATGCTAACCCTAACTCTCACCCTATCCCTAACCCTAACCCTAACTGTAAGTCTTACCCGAACCCTAACTCATTATGTAAAATGTCCTACTAACCCTAAATCTTGCCCTATCCCTAACCCTAACCCTTAGTGTAACTCTTACTAAAACCCTAATTATATTTTAGCTAAAATGTCCTACTAACCCGAACTCTCACCCTATCCCTAACCCTAACTGTAACTCTTACTCGAACCCTAACTCATAGTTCATAAAATATCCTACTAACCCTAACTCTCACCCTATCCCTTACCCTGACCCTAACAATAACTCTTATCTAGACCCTAACTAATAAGCTAAAATATCCTACTAACCCTAACTCTCACCCTATCCCTAACCCTAATCCTAACCCTAACTGTGACTCTTACCTAAACCCTAACTCATAAGCTAAAATGTCCTACTAACCCTAACTCTCACCCTATCCATGACCCTAACCCTAACTCATAAGCTAAAATGTCCTACTAACCCTAACTCTCACCCTATCCCTATCCCTAATCCTAACTATAATTCTTACTTGAACCCTAACTCATAACGTAAAATATCCTACTAACCCTAACTCTAGTCACCCTAACTGTAACTCTTACCTAAACCCTAATCATAATGTAAAATGTCCTACTAACCCTAACTCTCACCCTATCCCTAACCCTAACCTTAACTATAAGTATAACTCTTACTCAAACCCTAACTCATAAGGTAAAATATCCTACTAACCCTAACTCTCACCCTATCCCTAACCCTAACCCTAACCCTAACTATAACTCTTACTCAAACCCTAACTCATAAGGTAAAATATCCTGCTAACCCTAACTTTAAGTCTTATCCGAACCCTAACTCATAATCTAAAATGTTCTACTAACCCTAAATATCGCCCTATCCCTAACCCTAACCCTACCCCTTAACTTATAAATTGTACCCAAACCTTAATTATATTTTAGCTAAAATGTCCTACTAACCCTAACTCTCACCCTATCCCTAACCCTAACCCTAACTATAACTCTTACTTGAACCCTAACTCATAACGTAAAATATCCTACTAACCCTAACTCTCACCCTATCCTTAACCCTAATTAACAAGCAACTTAACCATGACAATAACCTTAACCGTAATAATAACATGAACCCAAATAAACTTCTTAAATGCAACCTAATAGTTCCCATAACACTAAGCTTAGGTATAACAATATCACTAACACTACCTATAAGTGTCACAATACCCCTAAACCACATAAAAATATAGCCTAACATTTACCCTAACACTAACCTTAAGTGTAACAATACCACTAACCTTAATCCTAATACGAGCACTAACCCTAACAATAACCTTAACCATAATAATAACACGAACCCTAACAAACTTCTTCAATGGAACCTAACAGTTCCCCTAACACTAACTTTAGGTGTAACAATAGCACTATTACTAACCGTTGTTGTCACAATTTTCTATTTTGTGAAAGCACACCTAACAGTTATCCTAACACTAACCGATAGTGTAACAATGCCACTAACCTTAATCGTAACATGGGAACTAACCCTAACAATAACCTTAACCTTAACAATATCAATAACCTTAACCATAATAAAAATTAAATGTAAAATACACAAATCAAATACTTAATAATATCATTAACAATAACCCTATTTAAAACATTGAACCTAACCATTACGCTAACACTAACCTTAATTGTAACAATAACACTAACCTTAATCGTAATTGGAGCAGTTTCCCTAACAAAACTCTTAAATGTAAAATAACGGTTTCTGTAACACTAATCTTAGCTCTAGCAATAACACTAACCTTAACCATAATAAGAACACTATCCCTAATAATAACTTAAACCTTAACAATATGACTAACCTTAACTATAATAGAAGCAATATCCCTAGCAAATTTCTTAAATGTAACCTAACAGTTCCCCTAACACTAACCTTAACAATCTCACTAACCTTAATTGTAAGAGTATAACAGACCCTAACACTAACCCAACCATTATATTAATATACTAATTGCAAATGTAATCCAACCCAACCATTACTGTAACAATAACCCTTACAACAATTATTTTTAAAAATGTAAAATATTAAATATCTTTCATGTTGCATTGTGGCTGCTACTAGCTTATATATATTTATATATATAATATGCCGAGAGTAATCCTTCTCGAGGCCCCTATTTTCTTTAAATTTATTAAATTTGTAATATTATTGAAATAAAATCTTAATGGTTTTATAAATTCCATAAGCATGTGCCTTTACAAGACTCTACTTTTGCTACCCAACAATGTACCACATACATTCATGAAGGCTTCAATACTAGGAGTTATTTTTATGTGTAAATTTTTCATATTATTAATGTTATTTGTGAAAGATATTTCATTTGATTGATGAAGTTGTAAAATTCATGGGTGGCATAAGGAAAATGTTAAATTCTTAAGTAATTGTTAACTAATCTGTGGAGGGCAATGCTCAAAGTAATGTCCATTCATTAATATGACTAATATAAACGTTAATTGAAATTAACATATTTAACCTAGCAAAACAAATTCTATTTATAATTGATTACAACATCCTCATAACCATTTTAACTAGGTAAATAAAATTCAAAGACTATCAACTACCTTAATATATTTAAAATTTCATTTGCCTGTTACATACTTAATAAATTCAAAACATATTAAATTCTATATTAATTTTTGAGTAAAACAACTTATTATAGTAGTTTAATAAATAGAAATTCAAGTTTTTAAAACTACTCTCTCCATATAAAAATTGATAGAAATCATAAAACTTTTGACTTTAAATTTAGATTTCTGATAAAACAAAATCTTTTTAAAAAAACTTATTGTGAGCCAAATAAATTTAAAGTTGAAAATAATTAATGGAGCTAAAATTCAATACAGAAAAGTTTCTACATTTGATTTGTTTTATTCAGAGATGTAGGGAAGACTAAATGAATTCTAATAAAATAATTTTTAAAACAAAAGAAGAATAAAAATTAGAAAATAACTTAATTTAAAAGAATCAAAATTAAATATAATCAATAAGCCATTTCTAATTTTCAAATTAAATTAAATATTTTAGCTCCATTAAACGTCAAATTCATCATGTCTGTCACTCAACTCCCAGAAAATGTGATCCTGCTGCAGGTCATTCGAAAGAACTACTAACTGTGCCAGATGACAGTACGACAACGATGCAGAGTGTGGATGGTATTCATAGGGAGTCGGCTATGCATGGTAGTGGGTTGGGGGAATTTGTCGGCTGCATAGCCGACTCCACAAAAGCATATAGAAAGAAAGAAAGAAAGAAAATAATTTTAACATCCGTGAGGCTAAAGATAGCCTATGGGACAAACCACCTCACACGCTGAAATTTCTCATTTCTGCCCTTTTCTTGTGAAGTTTGATGATGAGTGCCCCCAATTGCTCAACCGTCCCCTCATTGAAAAGATCAAACCATGAATTCACGGTCAAAAGAGTATTAAAATTGTCCCTGCTGTCCTTGAAGGCGTCACATTCTAGAATGAAGTGTTTTTCTATTTCTACCTTACCGGAAGTGTAGTAAATACAAATTCTTTCCTCCCAGGTTTCTTTAGGCCTTTTCCAACGCCCGATTTCACAATGAAGTTGATGTGAATTGGTCCTTAATTGGGCAATGAGAATCTTGGTTCTCTAGGAGATATTAGCCCCAATGTGCACTTTTTGGTGGAAGTTACTAGTGGGATTAAACTCCACAATATAATACTCTTTCTTTCTAGTTAAACCTTTATCCCAAGAGCGCTTGTGGAACTTATTCATAACAAAAGTATTTATTTCTTTACTATTTGTGGGGCAAGAATTCAAGTGAATATCCCATTTGTTGAGCCACTTGCTATTTTGATGCATCGACGTCTTCTTTCTTTTGCACAATGTGTCCCTGAAGACAACTTTAGGCAATTTGTCCTCATCCATTTGTTCAATTCTTTTTAAGTATCTTATAAGACACACCATAGCAATTGCTTCAATAGGACCAGCTCCAACCTCACTCAACATGATATCATACGGAACTGAGCTTTTTAGTTTGAACTTGTTTGTAATCAGACATTTTTGGATTTTTTCAATTTCCTTCCATTGTAAATATGAGGTGCTGCTGGCCCACAGTTCACACCCATAGAGAACAATTGATAACACTAAAATACCAAAGATATATTTGAAGTCTTCCAATCCCATAGCTCAACCTCTCTGCATCTATTTTGGAAGGCATAAAGCACTTTCCAACCTCCTAAAATACGCTTCTTTATGCACCCTTCCCAACTCAAATTTGTATTGAAGTCAATTCCTAGGTATTTGTAATCTGAAACCTCTTCGAGGATGCTGCCTTGAAAGTGAAACTTATGCTAGTTATGGTTTCTTTTAATAGAGAAGACCATCACTTTCATTTTGGTGATGTTGACCTGCATCCCCGCCATGTTGCAAAAATGCTCAAGGGCAAGTAAGTGTTTTTTTAAGCCACCGACAGAATTAGAGATCAGCACAAGGTCATCCGCATACAAAAGAAGTCTTATAATAAACTCGCCCAAATATACACCATCTCCACCTTGAAGGTTTAACCACTCCCCAAGTTTATCAATATATAAACCAAAGAGTGTGGGGGACAAAGGGCACCGTTTCTTGACCCCTATATCACTTCTGAAACTCTCAAAGATGTCATTCGCAGTTCTGATTTTAACTTTAACCTCCTCATATAGTCTATGAACAATAGCTCTAAGATGGATGGGGACCTCAAGTTCCTCTAGTCTGAGCCAAAGCTTGTCCCTAGGGACCATATCAAATGATTTTCTAAAATCAACAAAACAACAAAATGCTTCCTCCTTCTCACAAATTTTTTCAATGATGTGTCTTAAGGTTATACCGTGATCCACTGTAGAATGTTTAGGTCTAAAACTCGCTTTCCCTTTAGCACGTTTATCATTTTTCTCTACCCACTTGCTGATTTTGTTTTCAACCATACTCCCAAAACACTTAGCAAACAAAGGATTAATCATTATGGTTTTATAGTTGGATGGGTCATTGACGTCACCGCTCTTAAAAAGGGGAATATCAAGGCTAGTTGTCCAATCAAGAGGGAACCCCTGCTAAATGATGTTAAAAAATTTAGTGATTTGAGGAGCAAGAATTACCATCCCCCACTTTAGATACTCTGCTTGAAGGTCCACAGGATCTTTTACCTTACCAACACCTAATTTCTTGATTCCCATCTCTACCTCTTGGACAGTAAAAAGTAAAGTAGAAGTGTTGACCAAAGGAGGATTGCCAACCTTGAGTTTTTGCTCATAAAGTTGCCTAGCATAATTGAACCACTAAGAAGCTGTAATATTATTCTCTATTTGTTTTTTCTTTGGTTGCAACTCTTTCCAAAATGCCTTACAGTTATTTTTCCCAAGAAAGATAAGCTCTTCACGTCTTGCAATCATGTAATCAACTTTCTTTTTATTTAAAATCTGCTTGTAAGCTTTGATATTTATTTTCTCCTTTTTCGAATCTTTCAAATTTCTCCTTGCCCTTTTGCATTCTTCATCAAACCAAGCATTAGTTGGAAAACAATTTTTTTCAGATTTCTTGTATTTTGTCCTTTTGCACCCATCAAGTGTGCTAAGAATCCAATTTGTTAATGTGTGGTTGTAGGGCCCATGAACTAGGATTTTTTCCCTCTTAACGAGCTTCTCAAGCACAATCTTTTAAGTGCTGCAGTTTTTCCGAGTCAACATAATTCTGCCCTTTGAAGTAGATTGTTGAATGTGCTCGTTATTAGTCCCACATTGTTGCTTTTTAGACTAGGAAATGCTTAAATATATAGGATTATGATTAGAATTTAGATCCCAGAGTTGTTCACCGATTGACATGACTTCTATATTCTCACACAAACCATGTGAACAAACTGCATAATCCACAATGCTTGCACCATTGTATGTATTACAAGTGAAATTACTGGACTTGGCCCATTTAGTCATACCATTGCAAATTACTTTGTCAACCACACCACAAAGAGTGAGGAGCTGCTCTCAAAAAGAATTGCATCCTTTGTTATCTTTTGACATTCTAGTCCATTGATGATTGTTTTCTTCTGTGAGCCAAATAGGGTTGTCATTTTCCCTAAAACAAAGAATGCTAGCTTGTTTGTTTGTTGTCCTAGCGTTGAAGTCACCCACAAGAAGGATATCACCAAGCTGAGAAAAAACAACAATATCCTTTTCTCGCACTGCAAAGGGATCTTTACAGTCAAGACCCCTATAATTGTAAGTTTTAGACACTTGTGGGGAAAAATAGCAAGCAACAATCCAAATAAGGTTTCCATTTTTTGATATTTTGAACCATATGAATTGTTTATTTGAGTCTTCTTTTCCTAGCTGAATGTGACGACCTTCTTTTTCTCTCACTAAAATCAAGATACCTCCATGCCCTTAGCCATTAGCAGCTGCAGTATTCCATGCCTCCATTTTCAAATACCCTTCAAATGAAGGTGTCCTGCACCCTTCATGCTCATGTGTTTCTATAATACATATAATGTCTTTGCCTTCCGCAATAGGCCCTAACCTAGGACCCCGCCTCCAAGGGTACCCTCTACAATTCCAACAAACTAAACTCAAGGGGGCCTGGTTAGGACTTGATTGCTATTTGTGCTAACGCACAGGGCTCAAGGACGAGCCTTCATCCCTACTTGCCCAATCAACCCTTGTTGCAAAGTTGCTTACCATGGAGTTTGTTGCCACCTCTGTGCTACTCTCTTGTAGTTCACTTTGCGGATGATAGCCAAAAGAGGCAATGACAACTTTGCCTTTGTATAACCATGCTCATTTGCCCTCATCTCTTGCTGTTCTAACCTTTGAAAGTTCCTCTTTTCTTTCTTCTTGTTGTTTAATAGTTAGATCTTCATCTAACATGAAGCGAGATCCCCGCAGAAGATGTTTCTTGCCTAGGAGACTTTGTTTGTCATTAGTACTTGACATAACGATTCTTATGGGCCTATCTCTATGCTTAGCAAGCTTGCCCATCCTCCATGCTTGACAAATTGCCCTTGCCAAAGAAGCTTTTCTTTGATGAAGTCACTTGAAAGATCGAGGGTGCATTCATTTTTCCCATAATCCTTTACTCCTTTGATAATGACATTTGCTGGTCTAATTTTTCTTTCTTTGTTCTCTCTATCTTGAATGTTGTCTCCATGATTGTTTGTTTCTGCCTCCTTGTGTTCAGAATTGTTAACCTCTTGTGTTCTATTTTTAGAATTTTTTGAGGGGCCACCATTATATTCCTCCCTTGTTGCCCCTTCATAGTTATTTGCTTGGTCAACCAGTTTCTCTTCAGTCTGACAAATTTTAGAGTATGTCATGTCTGTCATTTTTTAACCTTTCATGATCTGCCACTCTTCTTTTATACCTTGCCATTCAGCCCTCCCTGCAAATAGGGTCTCTTGCAACATTGTCATTTGCTCCTCTAGTGCCTTGTTATTTTTTGCTAGCAATTGATTTGTTGTCATTAAAGCATGAATTTTATGATCTTTATCAGTGCGATCATTAACCTCTAACGCTTCTAATCTTCTCTTGGCATTTAGCAATTCTTGCACATAGAGTTCGAATGACCAAGTGAGAGGTGTTGATGTGGGGCTATACAAGATAGAATCTTCTGTCATATTGTTTTCCTTGCTCTTACTATTTCTATATCTTTGAGCAGAAGTCTTGCTTGACAAGTGTTTGTTGTGGATGGCCAAAATACTTTCCCTTAGAAGTATTTTTTTCTTTGCTTGTTCCCATTTTAAACGTGAAAGTCTTCATTTCAGTATGCCCTGTGATTGTTTAGCATTCACCCAAACCCATTTTCATGCTATTACGGAAGGGGCAATTTTAACTTGCCCTAAATGGTTTGTTTCGAGAGTCTCATTGATTGCTTGTTCAACGCGAGTGAGAGTTGAAGGGTGAACCCCTCTGGCACCAGCTACCCAGCCGACAGAATCCCCTACATGTCTATGACAAACCAACTGCATACACATACCCATTCATACTCTATCAAATGAAAATCGTACTATCCACGGAAAGAAAGGAATGACCTGCAGTTAGTGTACTTGACTGCACTCGATTGCAACTTATCTTTGGCGTTGGTACAAATGTGATAAATAAAATATGAATTGTTGGGTTGAGTAAGTATATTTACATTTTTTTATAATGGGAATATATTTGACCAAAAATATTTTTCTATTTATTTAACAAATGTTAATAAAATAGTAATATTTTTTTTATGCTTGTTTATTTATTTTATAATTTTAAAAAATAAAAATTGATTTAGAAGTAATTTATTTTAAATTTTAAATTTTAGTGAATTATGTTTTATATTTTATTTTTTAAATTATTTTAAATTTTTAAATTTTATTATAAAATCAGATATTTTTTTATTGTTTTAATCACACTTCATATGTAGAAATAGTTATATATTTCAAGCTAGTTGATGTAGAAAATAAATTTAAAAAATTAAAATATAAACATGAAAGCATAATTAAAATGGTAAAAAAAAATTGCTCCATATATAATTAAAAAAATTATTTTTTTAAAAAATATAAAAAAATTAAACTACTAAATATAATAAACTAGGAGATATTTTCCACACTAAGTCAAATAATTTAAATATATCACAATAAAAAAATTACCAATCTATTTTTCATTTAATATTAGTACTTTATCTTTGTTTATATAAAGCTAATTAGATATACTAATTTTCATGGGAACTTTTGTCATTATTTATTTTAAAAAAATTTAATGTTTAGGTTAGGGTTGTGAATAGGGTTTAGGTTTTAGAATTATGATAATGATAAGGGTAAAGAGTTACATCATGATTAGTATTATATTTAGGTTAGGATTCTAATTAGGGTTAGGGTTAAGTTTTGGATTGAAGTTAGATTTAGGATTGTAGTTAGTATTATGGTTAAAGTTAGGGTTTGTATTAGGGTTAGAATAATGTGTAGGTTTATGTCATTAGGGTTAGGATTACGATTTAATATTTGAGATAAGGTTTAATGCTAAGGTTTATCATTTAAGATTTGCCATTATGATTAGAATTTACATCATGGTAAGTTTTATGGATAGAGTTAGGGCTTAAGGTTATATATTATCTCTCCCCCACCCTCTTTATTTATATCTCATTATTCCAAATCTCTATCTTATTCACTTTATCCTATTACTCTATTACTCTATATCATTCATAAATCAAATATTATAAAATAAAATCTTAGTATATATATTCTTATTTAAAAATTCATCTAATTAATATAATCATTTAAAAAATAATACAATCCTTCCATATATCCTTTTATCTTTCCTTGCAAACAATTGTTAAAAAGACTAATGAAAAAACATTAATCTAATAGACCGAACTAATTAAAAAATATTTAAATAAATTTACTTGAATGAAAATTATTTTTAGTTAATATTATATTTTTATTAATAAAATATTATGTTGAAACTACTATATTTTTTTACAATAAAAAAAGAAGAAGCTATGTGTGCATTGTTGCACATATATATCTTTCCAACTAGTTTTATTTATAAAATAATTCCATTCCATTTCTAATGCATAAATTTAGGAATGGGGTAAACGGTAAAATATATGAGTTTGAAAAAAAAATGTCCCCCTTAGTAACATATATGTTTTGCTGAGTATTGCATAAAGTTTGACATATAATATATTTGTTAATGTTGGACATAATAAATTTCTTATATTGTTTTATGTAGTGTATTATAATATATAAATCTTTAATGTATGTCATTATATTATATATTATATTATATAAATTTTAAATTATATTAAAATACAATAAATATTTTATATGATATGTTTATTATATTATATATTTTATATAATATGTTAAATTATATATTTTATAATTTTTTATTTTCATTATTTATATAAAGTAATTTCATAATTAGTTGTAAAGGATAAAGTAAGATATTATATATATTTAGGATAATTTTGATGGCACTATATAAATATAAATAACTACTATAATACTAGGAATTGCACCTGAATGAGGTGCAATGGTTTGACAATAGGAAGATATGCTTAGAAAATATATTGGAGGGTGGGATAAATTATATTTACCTAATTAATAATGTGGAATAAATAGAATTCATTTTTGGATAATTTGGTACCACTATTAGTAGATTGTTAAATTTTCAGAGATTGATTGCAAATGTAATCATACTGTTGTCTTGTATGTGTTTTCCAAATGCATCGATTTCTTTGTATTTATACATGACAAGGATAAGAAGAGACATGTCCCATGAATGGGACATGTCTATTCATTAATTTAATTTATCAATTTAACTATTTAGTTATTATGAGCATAATTATAAATATAAATAACTAGTATAATACTAGGAATTGCACCTTAATGAGGTGCAATGGTTTGGCAATAGGAAGATATGCTTAGAAAATATATTGGAGGGTGGATAAATTATATTTACCTAATTAATAATGTGGAATAAATAGAATTCATTTTTGGACAATTTGGTACCTCTATATATTTGAAAACAACATTTAAATTACTTAAGATATAGTTTGTTTCAGTGGACAAATAAAATTAAAACTATTAGTAGATTGTTAAATTTCTAGAGATTGATTGCAAATGTAATCACATTGTTGTCTTGTATGTATTTTCCAAATGCATCAATCTCTTTGTATTTATACATGACAAGGATAAGAAGAGACATGTATATTCATTAATTTAATTTATCAATTTAACTATTTACTTATTATGAGCATGATTATGAATATAAATAACTAGTATAATACTAGAAATTGCACTTAATGAGGTGCAATGGTTTGGCAATAGGAAGAGGATGGCTTGAGGTTCATTTAAAATTATCTGTTGCCATCATAGTTTAATGAAATGATGTCCATTTATATAGAGGTAATTTGAAAAGTTTTGATGTAAGAGTTGGTCAATTATATTTGATAGAAAGAGGATGGCTTGAGGTTCATTTAAAATTTTGAATTTGAAATTTAAAGGATTGAAGTCATAGTTGTGAAAATGAAGTAGATATAAAACATAGGTGCATTTTAAATCTTGTAAAATCAAATATTATTTGTGTTTATTGGAGAACAAATTTAGATGTTCTTCATATTATTTTTAAACTCGTTAAAAATTAAAAACTAATATGAACTTCTTATGGTAAAACTTACCATGATGTAAATTCTAATCATAATGACAAATCTTAAATGATAAACCTTACCATTAAACCTTATCACAAATATTAAATGGTAATCTTAACCCTAATAATGACATAAACCTAAACATTATTCTAACCCTAATACAAACCCTAACTTTAACCACAATACTAACTACAATCCTAAATCTAACCTACTTAACCCTAACCCTAATTAGAATCCTAACCTAAATATAATACTAATCATGATGTAACTCCTTATCCTATGATATCGTAATTCTAAAACCTAAACCCTATTCACAACCCTAACCCAAACATTAAGATTTTTTTAAATAAATAATGACAAAAGTTCCCATGAAAATTAGTATATCTAATTAGCTTTATATAAACAAAGATAAAGTACTAATATTAAATGAAAAATAGATTGGTAATTTTTTATTGTGATATATTTAAATTATTTGCTTACTGTGGAAAATATCTCCTACTTTATTATATTTAGTAGTTCAATTTTTTTTAATTATATAAGAGCAATTTTTTTTTACCATTTTAATTATGCTTTCATGTTTATATTTTAATTTTTAAAATTTATTTTCTACATCAACTAGCTTGAAATATATAACTATTTCTACATATGAACAGTGATTAAAATAATAAAAAATGTGTGATTTTATAATAAAATTAAAAAAATTAAAATAATTTAAAAATAAAATATAAAACATAATTCACTAAGATTAAAAATTAAAAATAAATTACTTCTAAATCAATTTTTATTTTTAAAATTATAAAATAAATAAACAAGCATAAAAAAAATTATTAGTATTTTATTAACATTTTTTAAATAAACAGAAAAATATTTTTGGTCAAATATATTCCCACTATAAAAAATTTAAATATACTTACTCAACCCAACAATTCATATCAGGTCATTCCTTTCTTTCCGTGGACAATATGATTTTCATTTGACAGAGTATGGATGGTGTATGCGGTTGGTTTGTCATAGACATGTAGGGGATTATGTCAGCTAGGTAGCCGGTGCCAACCCCTCTTGCCATAAGGAATAAGAGGAGGGAAAATGATAAAGATAAAGATCGAAGAAAAGGTACCTGTCTGCCTATTGGAGGCAGCCAAAAGAAAAGGTGAGTAGCAGGCTTGGAATTTGATGGCTGTATTGATCGTTTTTCCACTTTTTAACCGTATATGACAGGCTAAAAATTTATTGGACCGTACACATTGACAAGCTAAATTTTTACAAAACTATAAGTTTGACACTTAGATTTATTAATAAACTGTCAAAAACTATTATAGGTAATATAATATATAAATATATTATTATATAATATGTATCACATATATGTATGATAAACATAAGACATTTTATAATATATATGATTTTATTTTATTAAAGTATGTTAATATTAATTTAGAATCTTTTAAAAATAGAATATTATGGGTTTTTTTTTAAATTAAAAAATGATTGATCAAAGAAGGAGAGTTACATCACAAAGAGCAGGGAGGCAGAGCCTCAACCCACCAAGTTCACAGTGAAATAAAACATTACAAAATAGTATAGAACATCAAAGTATTTGACATGTGGGTAAAAGCACGAAAAAGGAACCAGGTAAAGTCAGAGTAGAATATCATTATAGTCTTCAACCCAGGAGGTCCACCCTTGAGCGCCCTCCATCCAAACCACTTTCTTTCTTTCCAAGATATGAGAGAACATTTCAAGTTTATCAAAGTAGGGCCCTCTGGTATCCCTGATTTCCTTAATCATCTTTTTAAGAGCATTATCAAAGGCCAATTGATTGTCCACAATACTGGCCCATTCAAAGTCGTCTTTCATTTCATAGATAAACATGGTGGTGTTACCATCTTGGAGAAATCTCAGCAACTTCTCCTTCTCAAGCCTCATCACACAACAAACCTGCGAAATAATTTTAAAACGTATGAGTTTCCTATGAAAATTAGTAAGTACTATGCCATTACCTTGAAATTTATCTTCATTTCTAAATTTCCATATAAACCAAAGGATGTAAGAAGAAAGGATTTGCCAGAACAAGTTAGCATCTTTATTGAGACCAAGAATAAATCCAGTAATAATATCAAAAGTACATGCATGTTCAGTGATAGAGATCCCAAACAACATCCACAATTCCTTGGCAAAGGCACAGTCAAAGAAGATGTGTCTCATAGTCTCGGGCATCTTACAAACAAGGCAAGTGTCAGAGCCACCAAGATGAGTTCTAATAGGCAGTCTATCAAGCATGAGCTGCCATTTGAAGCATTTTATTTTAGGGGGAATGAGGGGTCTATCATATATTTTATCTTATAAAAATTCTAAATTAAATTCATATATTTTATTTTAGCATTTGAAGCCGTCTTTCATTTCATTTAGAATTTTTATAAGATAAAATATATGAGTTTTAGAAACTTTTTTTACTAATAAATATTATTATTATGTAACATATATATTTTATATTATTTTTATCAAAAATAAAGATTTTACATAATTGATTATATATTATTATTATTTTAAAGAATCTTTTTTAAATTAAACATATAATTTTAGAAACTTGCTTATATTTATATTAATTTAACATAATTTTAAAATAAAATATATGAACTTAGAAACTTGCCTAGTTAATTTGATATTTTTGTGATTTTATATCACAAATAAAAAATTCTAATGTTTTAAATTTTAGTGTATATTATTATTGATTTAGAAACATGCATATTTTTTGAATATATGACGAATTTATAATTATTATTTTTTATTATTATATTTAGAATTGTTTTCAAATAAAACCTGTAAATTTAGAAACTTGCTTCTGTAATTTTGAGATTTTTGCATCTGTTACTAATTTATGCTTATTTTCTAATTTTACATTCTTTGTATCTATATTAAAAAACTCATATCACCAAAATTTGCATTTCTTATCAAGAGACAATTGCATCTCAATTTTATTATAGGCTTGTAGCTTTAATCTTTTTCTTCTTCATCATATTGAATCTCAATTTTATTGTAGACTTGTAGCTTCAATCTTTTTCTTCTTCATCAAATTGAATCACAGAAGGTATCTACTTCATTATACAATTATATTCTAAATTATGTTATGTAGTTTTCCAATGATTGTATAGAATAATTTTTACACATAGTTACTAATACTATATTGGTTTTTGCAGGTACCTCAAAAATGTCTTCAAAGAGAAGGAAACAAGCAACTATTGGAGAAATGTACAAGTGGTCTGGAGAGAAAGATTCAGGATTTTTTGGTAATTCATTGTTAAATCAAAATGTACAATCTTGTAATAATAATTTGAAAGAAATATTTAAGGAAGTTTTTGGGTCTTCTCCAGATGATGATTTAAATGAAGATGTAAATCAATTTGGGGAAGGGGATAGTTTTAATGATGAAATTGAAGACATATCAAATATTATTAGTCAAGGGAAGGAAAAATTACAAGTTAAAAGAAAATTTTGGATGGAATGGCTAGAAAAATTTGTGTGGTTAAATTATTTTAATCATGATGGTAACACAATAATGAAATATAATTATTGTGAGAAGTATAAAATGCTAGGAGCATGGGGCATAGGGGATGGATGTACTAATTTTTAATGTGATGCTCTTGTTACTCATGATAAATATTGGGTACACAAAGATGCTCAAGCAAGATGGATTAATGCATCATAAAGAAAGATAAAGTCTATTCCTAATCATATTTTAGAGATTGAAGATGCTAATAGAGAAATAATAATAACCACAATGAAAACAACTTTTTTTGTTTGTAAGGAGGATTTATCTTTAGCTAAATATGAGAAAATATGTAAATTTCTCATGGATTTAAATACTCCTAATATGCCAAAATATTAGGACTACTCTGCATACACAAATCATAAGAGTGCCAATGAGTTTCTTTTTTGCATATCAAAATATCTTGAGCAAATTCAAATAGATGAGATGTTGAAAAGTCCCTTTTTTTTCACTAATGATAGATGAAAGTACTGATCAAAGTTTAGAGCAACATCTTGTTGTTTATGTAACATATTTGACTTCAGAGGGTAATGGGACACCAGTGTCTAAGTTTATGAAGATAATGAATGTTCCAGATGGTAGAGGGAAGACTATATATGATACAATCAACCAATTGATGAATGATAGAGAGCTTCCATTAACAAAGGTAATAGCTGTATCAACTGATGGTGCTTCTACAATGATCAGCTGTATGTAAATGGATTTGTTTCTCTTATGAAACAAAATGTTCCAAATCTTATTTCAGTACACTGCATAGCTCATCGTGAATCATTAGCACATCCGATGCTTCTAAAAGGATACCTGAGTTACTATTTGTTGAAAAAATAGCAAATAAAGTGCATTCATGGATCCAAAATTCACCAAAAAGAAATAATGAGCTAAATGATTTACTTAGAATTATGCAGATTAATGTTTTGAATGTTTTGCAGATCCACACAATTAGATGGCTATCCAGAGGAGAAGTCATAATAAGACTTGTGAAGCTTATGCCAACCATCTTAACTTTGTGGAAAAAAAGATAAGAAGTGTTCATCATTATATGAAAATGCAAGGATTTATTCTATTCAATTTTGTTTGCACATGATTGCTGATGTTTTGGGAGAACTAAATAAATTGAATAAGATTTTTCAAGAAGAAAATGTAGACATCATAGTTATTGGTTTGGCTCTTAATGAAGCTATAGGAAATTTATATATGTGGTTTTTGAGAAAAGGTACATTTGCAGAAGGTACAAATTTTCTTTCAAAATTCTTGATTGATTCTCAACTTGGATTTATTGAAGTCAAAGAAGAAGATGTTGTAATTGATAAGCATGAATTATTATATATTCCTATTCCAATTGAGGGATTTCAGTATGGGGATGTAGGGAAGAATTCCATGAAACCTCGTGTTGAAGGAACACAAGAAAGTTGTCAACACTTGACAGAAGGGTATATTCAATCTCTCATTGATTGTTTGAATGAAAGATTTCCAGATCTTCCTCTTTTTAATGTAGCAAAACTCTTCAGCCCTTCTTATTATCCATCAGATCGTCAGACTCAAGATAGTATCTCAGAGTGTTGGCTTGATAAGCTTCTCCAACATTTGCAGCATACTACTTCAAGCAATGTTAATGAAGAATATACATTTAATGTTAATGGTTGCAAAAGGGAGATAAACTCATTTGTTAATTCATTACATTTGAGTTGTGAGGGTTTCAAAATGAAAGATGCATGGAGAGTCTTTCGTAACACAGAATATTGGCATAGAAGTTATCCTCATATGATGAAGTTATGGCAGCCTGTGCTTACTATTCTTGCAAGTACTATTGATTGTGAAAGAGGATTTTCAAAGAAAAATATCATCAAAGATGTCAGAAAGTCAAAGCTAAGTTTGGATACACTAGATGCATTAATGAGAGTATCCTTAAATCAATCTGAAACAAATGATGTAAATTGGAATGAAGTATATAAGATATGGAAGAACACAAAATCAAGACGAGTTCTTGACCTTTGATATTATTAGTTTATGTTTTGTATCCCAGTTTCAAATGAATCCAATAAAATAATTTTTCCTTCTAGATTAGATTATTAGATGTTTTACTTTTGAATGACTTTTTAAAAGATTACAATTTCTATTTAAAAATTAGTTAGTTTTTTTTTTAATATATGTATTAGAAGTTATATTGATAAAATACTCAATTTAAAATAATTTATTAAATTATTCATAAATTAAAAAATTTGACAATCAATATTTTTCTTAAAACGTAAAATGAAAGGCAGTAAAATGATCAAACCGTCATAAAAAATTCTCATATGACAGGGTGACCGTCAAATTCCAGGCCTGCACTAGATGCATTAATGAGAGTATCCTTAAATCGATATGAAACAAACGATGTAAATTGGAATGAAGTATATAAGATATGGAAGAACACAAAATCAAGACGAGTTCTTGACCTTTGATATTATTAGTTTATGTTTTGTATCCCAGTTTCAAATGAATCCTATAAAATAATTTTCCTTCTAGATTAGATTATTAGATGTTTTACTTTTGAATGACTTTTTAAAAGATTACAATTTCTATTTAAAAATTAGTTAGTTTTTTTTTTTTAATATATGTATTAGAAGTTATATTGATAAAATACTCAATTTAAAATAATTTATTAAATTATTCATAAATTAAAAAATTTGACAATCAATATTTTTCTTAAAACGTAAAATGAAAGGCAGTAAAATGATCAAACCGTCATAAAAAATTCATATGATAGGCAAGAGTGACCGTCAAATTCCAGGCCTGCACTAGATGCATTAATGAGAGTATCCTTAAATCAATCTGAAACAAACGATATAAATTGGAATGAAGTATCCTAGTTTCAAATGAATCCAATAAAATAATTTTTCCTTCTAGATTAGATTATTAGATGTTTTACTTTTGAATGACTTTTTAAAAGATTACAATTTCTATTTAAAAATTAGTTAGTTTTTTTTTTTTTAATATATGTATTAGAAGTTATATTGATAAAATACTCAATTTAAAATAATTTATTAAGTTATTCATAAATTAAAAAATTTGACAATCAATATTTTTCTTAAAATATAAAATGAAAGACAGTAAAATGATCAAACCGTCATAAAAAATTCATATGACAGGCAGGGGTGACCGTCAAATTTCAGGTCTACACTAGATGCATTAATGAGAGTATCCTTAAATTGATCTGAAACAAATGATGTAAATTGGAATGAAGTATATAAGATATGGAAGAACACAAAATCAAGACGAGTTTTTGACCTTTGATATTATTAGTTTATGTTTTGTATCCCAGTTTCAAATGAATCCAATAAAATAATTTTTCCTTCTAGATTAGATTATTAGATGTTTTACTTTTGAATGACTTTTTAAAAGATTACAATTTCTATTTAAAAATTAGTTAGTTTTTTTTTTTTTAATATATGTATTAGAAGTTATATTGATAAAATACTCAATTTAAAATAATTTATTAAGTTATTCATAAATTAAAAAATTTGACAATCAATATTTTTCTTAAAACATAAAATGAAAGACAGTAAAATGATCAAACCGTCATAAAAAATTCATATGACAGGCAGGGGTGACCGTCAAATTTCAGGTTTGCACTAGATGCATTAATGAGAGTATCCTTAAATCGCTCTAAAACAAACGATGTAAATTGGAATGAAGTATATAAGATATGGAAGAACACAAAATCAAGATGAGTTTTTGACCTTGGATATTATTAGTTTATGTTTTGTATCCCAGTTTCAAATGAATCCAATAAAATAATTTTTCCTTTAGATGTTTTACTTTTGAATGACTTTTTAAAGGATTACAATTTTTATTTAAAAATTAGTTAGTTTTTTTTAAAAAAAAAAATATATGTATTAGAAGTTATATTGATAAAATACTCAATTTAAAATAATTTATTAAATTATTCATAAATTAAAAAATTTGACAATCAATATTTTTCTTAAAACGCAAAATGAAAGACAGTAAAATGATCAAACCGTCATAAAAAATTCATATGACAAGCAGGGGTAACCGTCAAATTCCAGGCCTAGTGAGTAGAATGTAGTCTGCGTAGACTGGAGCCCACTGGAAGCTCAAAAGAAAAAGGTCCACACCGAATGAGCTTGGAAAGGCACAACCAGGGACCCACCAAGACCAACTGATCCCACTGACTGCAGCAGAACCCGCACCTCCCTTGGAAATGCAACACAACCTGATAAATCTGTTGCCGTCGCTTTCCTTCCTGCCTGTGAGCCCACCTGCTGACTGCCCTGCGTGCCCTGCTGCCCTGCTTCCTGCTTGGCCTGATCACCTGCAGCCCTGCTTCTGCGTGATCACCTGCTTCCTACATGATCACCTGCTTCCTGCGATACTGCTTCAGATAAAATGCTTGAGCGGCCAAGAATTTTAAAACAGCAGAAGCTGGAGAAAAGCATGACAAACTTCTACGAGTATATACTCATGGTGAAATTAACCTTGCTCTTTCGGTACAGTTGACCGCTTTGAGTATATGATTCGTGAAGGGTTATGTTTCAGGTAAAACTCGCCCTTCTGTGGCTGTGGAGGGATATCAAGTATGCTCTTATGTTAGTCCTTCGAGGAATATAGAGGGAGACGTATGTTGTGTTCGAGTGCAACAAGGTTTTCTTGTCATCAGCATCGCTTTGAGTTTTTAAATATTTTTTTCTGATTTTCTGGTTTTTCTCATTGGTTTCTCATATTTGTTGCCAGGAGATTTTTTTCGGAGCTTCTAACGTTTTGGACACTGAATGTTTCTTCGTAATGATCTACGAGCCCGTTGCGAGGGTTCCCTGCTGGGCATGTATGGAGGCATGTGTCTGTTTCAAATACTCTTCTATGTTAATGCTACCACCAATCTGTATTTTCATTTTTCGTAAATGAAAGCATTTGGCGCCTCTCTGTGTCATATTTTGCCCTTTTCTATTAGTTTAGACGAAATACGTATTGAAATATTACGCGTTTTCTTGAAATTGGTAAAGTTTTGAATGTCCGTGGTTAAATCATAGCAATCTGTAGTGAGATATTACGCGTTCTCTTGAAATCAGTGGAAATATTAGTTTTCGCTGTTAAGTCGGGACAATCTAAGCTTCCGTGCTTTACATTTCCCCTATTTGTGGTGAAATTTGAACTTATGGTATTTGCTTCGGTGAAGTTAAGAATTATTTAATGTTCCGTGAGTTAATTTAAGCCAGATTTCATGACTGCGAAGGATTTTGTGGTAAAATCTTCGTTCTTCGAACCGTTTCGAGCCTGTGCTGCCTTGGCGACCTTGTCCTTGTTGTTTTGGAAACCGTAGAGGCACTGCCCTGCTAAGCTTTGCAATTTTGTTTGTTCTGGGCCTCAAACACTACCTTTGGGTATTTGAACAACTATCCGCATTAACTTCTTTGCAAAATAAGCACTGGGAAATCGAATAAGGATAGCAACAGGATTGTTCTTGTATTTGCTTTTTTAGAGCTTTTGGCAGCCGGCTTTTATCGGTGTTTGGAACATTTGGGTAAAAGATAACACCAACAGTTTAAGAATCTCAATTATTGCACTAGCTCTTGCTTCTATACATGGAGATTCACAAGTATTGTATTGTTTAGTAAAAATAAAGACTTTAAAGAATTTGAAGCCTTCAATTTGTATTTCAGTTTATTAATGTAAAAAATAGAGAAAAATAACTTGGTATTACTAAATTATAGCAAAATGGTTGAAAGTTTGTTGACTTCTAAGTTTCCTTTGACGCTATCTAAGGAATATGATGGCCAAGGAAACTTAACAGTGGTTGATTATGTCATCAAGTGTCTAAAATTTGGAGATCTACATTCTAGTGACATTCTTATTGTTGAATTGCTCATAGAGATATATTCTACTGAATCAATTATTAGTCACAAAACTATGGAAAATAGCAAGACTCTTTTGGAAGTGGCTATAGAGGATGGTGGAGATGCATTGATTCTCATAATGACAAAGCTTTTGTCAGAATCTCTACAATTTTCAAATGATCAAGTTCTAGTCTTCTCAGAATCTCTACAATCTTCAAATGATCAGAATCGTTATAAAAATATTTTATTTGAAGCAGTTGAAAACAATTATTGTGAATTATTAGTCATTTTTCAACAATTCTTCCACTAGTTCATAATAATTGTTTCAACTGCTTCAAATAAAACATTTTTATAACGATTATGATCATTTGAAGATTGTAGAGATTCTGTCAAAAACTGTCATTATGGGAATCAATGCATCTCCACCATCCTCTATAGCCACTTCCAAAAGAGTCTTGCTATTTTCCATAGTTTTGTGACTAATAATTGATTCAGTAGAATATATCTCTATGAGCAATTCAACAATAAGAATGCCACTAGAATTTGGATCTCCAAGTTTTAGACACTTGATAGCATAATCAACCACTGTTAATTTTCCTTCGTCATCATATTCCTTAGATTGCATCAAAGAAAACTTAAAAGTCAACAAACTTTCAACCATTTTGCTATAATTTGGTAATACCAAATTATCTTTCTCTATTTTTGACATGAATAAACTAAATACAAATTGAAGGCTTCAAATTCTTTTGAATCTTTATTTTTGAAAATACAATAGTGAAAAAATGCATGGAGCATCTTGACAGTTATGATAGGACTGCGTTGCAAATGGCTGCAACTGGAGGCCATAAGCGACTTGTTCAGAGAATTTTAGATCAAGGCTGTGACCCTTTATTACAACGTGATCTAAGGGACGTACGGCATTGCATTATGCTGTCAAAGCGAAGGATGCAGAGGTTGCAGTAGCAACATCGCAATGTCTACTAAATAAATATGAGGATGGAAGTGATGAGAAATCTCTTTTGTTGTGGGCCTCGGCAGCTGGCATTGGTACTGCAGATGATTGGCCTTCTTATGTTAAGCATTTTCTTTTAAAAGAAAAGGCAAAAGATGAAAACAAATTATTGGAGAACGAGAATACTTTATTACGTGCTGCAGCCAGGAACAATAACGTGGATATGGCATGGGAGCTTCTCAATCGAGGTGCGAATATCAAAGATATTTTGGATAAAACATGGATACGCAAAGTGACTAGAGGTCAATGTGAAAAATGGTATGTTTATTTATTTTCTTACTTTTATTTTTTCTAATATTTACGTTTTTAATTTAACACTTTTCAATGTCAATATTTTATCACAGTAATTAATCAAATTGAAATAGAAAAGGCGCAAGGACCAGATAGACCGAGCTTAGAGGATAATCTTGGTAATATATTACATAGAACCAGATTTTCTTTTAAGTATTTTGCTTATTGTGTATAATACTGTATTAGTCTCACATATATGCAACCTTGTGATTTATTTTGTACAAGTAGAAATGCTTTTGCTAAAGGCTTAGCCTTGTTATTTTTAAATAAATTTATTGAATCTCCAATTTCAGTGGGCATATTTGGTGAATGGGGCATGGGAAAATCTAGTCTCATGTTTCAGGTATATTATAATTTATATCTTTTTGTATTGAATGAAATTTAAGTTTTAACTAATTATTTTTATGTAATCAAAATAAGCATACATCATTTCTGTTTCTGTTTGTGTATATAGACGGAAAAGATTTTGCTCCTAGCAGCCTCTCAACTAGCATTTTCAAATCTTCTCTGTTTTGAGGAATTTGTTGGAGCAGAAAAGGTATCATTGAGTTCAAAAGGTCAAAGGATATATTGGAAGATAAAAAAGCAGTAAGCAAATTATTAGCTCCTTCAGAAGATATGTCCGAAAAGAAAAAAAAAGGTAGGATCACATGTTTAGTTAAATTACTTATTTATGTATGTTAGAAAAACAACTAAAGTTTCCTAACTATTTTTATAAACTGACAAACTTAAATTAATGAGTCAGAAAAAAGAGTTGAGAGAAAAGAAAGTTTATGTAAATCCATGACCACAATAGTACACAATGCACATAATGCACTAATATTCAATGTCCACGATTCATATTCATGGAAAACTTAAGTAAATAGAGTAAAGTAATCAGACTTTCTTGGAGGTAAAATTTTGTGCATAAAAGAGGATATAAACAGCAATGATGAATTCAAGTGCAAGCGTTGTTAATCAGAATTCCTTTGAGATAGTGACAGATGGAATGTACTGTAAATGTTCTATGCATATGGAATCTTCGCAACATAAACATTGTGGGTAAGATATCATGTTTGTGTTGCTGTAAAGTTTGTATAAAGCAGTGTGGATGATATAGCATATTTGTATTGTTGTAAAGTTCATATCAATAATCAACGTGTTATAGTGGCATTATCAAAGTGTAAAGAATCATAAGAATGCATACAAGACAAGACCAAGATGATGTATGATGTGTAATAGGTTTGCAAGGATCACTTTTGCAAAGTTATCAAGGTGTTTCTAATGAAGTTAGAAGTCTCATAGGCCTAAAGCATAATCTAAATGTTAGTTGAAGGCAGAGTTAGTGGAATAGTTGAAGGATCTGTGTATGGAGTTTATAAAGGTGTTGAAAACCCTATCCTAGTATTGAAATCATGCTACAGGTAGCTTGAATGGATGATGCTGTGAGATAGTCTGAGAGAAGTGTGCATTATGGAGATAATGGTTTGGTGTTTGATGCTAGTTAACACCTATATCAAATCTCACAAAGTGTATGAAGGCATGCCTATTTGTGTTAAAGATAAGTTTGAGAGAACTAATAAGGGCACCTATCATAGTTCTGACCATCATGCACTTCTTAGCATAGGTGACTAACACCTCATTTAGGTTCAGGCAGGAGGATGCTTGGCAGTTTATGTTGAGAGAGGGAAGCCACGCTGGGGAGCAGCACAAAGCTGGATCTCGGGGGTGTTGGCTTTAGGAGCATATGTTTCCTGAAATGTTCAAGGAAAGGCATCAGTCTTTTGTTTGGGGTAGTATAACTAGCAGCGTACATCCTCAGTATTTATTGTTCATCCCTTGCAACGACAAGACATTTCAGAAGCTCAGGAATGGGAAGTTTCGAGGACATCTGATTCCTTTGCCCAAAAATATTAGAGAACAAAAACTTAAAAGCACTAAATGTTGTGATTTCTCAGCCTTATTTTCTGACATGAATTTATGTTTCTCAGTTTAGTTAATGAAATGAAAATCATATTATGATTATGAGATAGATTATTTGTTTTTGCACTTTGCCCATATTTCTATGCAACAACATTCTGAGGAGCTTGACACAATTTGCGTAGAAGCTTCATAAAATTCTAATGCAAGTCTTTCAATAGTGGCTAATATCTATTTGGAGTTAGAGTATATGGTGAGAGTATATCTATTTTAAGGGTCCTGATGGCATGAAATCAAGGTTTGAAGGGATAATATTATCCAAGCGCAAAGCTGGGTTGTTTAATGGCTACATTTCTCAAAGAGTAATGTAATTGAATTTCACAAAGAGTTACGTAGGCAGACAGTTGATTCAGATTACGTTGGGAGATAGTTGCTTCAGATCACAGGGCAAGGAGGATGACTTTGGTGGTAGTGCTGCTGTTGTTCATGATATCCTAAAATGTTTCGGTAGCAGCTCACATGCCACAAATGTTCAGTAAAAGCCAATGATAAAAGAACAAGAACACAAAAAAATTATCAGATAAAAAGAACAAAAACACAAAAACTTTACCACATTGTGCTGCAGAATGTTTAAACTCAACATATACTATCTTACGCATGTACCAATTTTTTATACTTGCATACCCCACATTTCCACCATCTCTGCATGGAGGGCCTTGTTCAACTTTCCAGGCTGCAGCTCGTATTTCGAGCTTCTTATTTTTCTGACAACCTCCTCTTCCTCTGTGCCTTCTCTAGCTTGGGTATTCAGGGGTGAAGGAAGCCCAATTAAATCACAAAAATTTACTTAGTTTATATTAGCCTTAAAAACTGTACACTTTTTATCATTGAACATTAGCATAAAATCAAACAGAAAAAATCACAATTTTAATTGATCATATGCATATGCGTTAATTACTGTTTAAGTCTGTGCCCCCCGTTATACTTCTGGCTTTGTAACTAGTGGGAAATGCATTCTCTTGCCTTTGAAACTGCAATTTTGCTGCCATTTTGCAGAGGCCAATAACAGCCTGTGAAATTTTTAACTTGTCAACTTCCAAACACATTTTAATTTTGGATCTTTACAGTGCAATACAAATTAGGAGCAAAAGGGAGTTACCGATCCAAAAAAAACAATATTTAATATTTCAATCACTTGTTAATGTCATGTCTTTCGCTATAGTTGTAGGCGGGAACTAATAAGTGAAATGAAGAGATTAGACTGTCTTTCTTAACTCATTTTATTGATTTGAGGATAAGAATAGTTTGTAATTTGTACTCAATATTATAAATTGTGAGAATATTATGTCTTTAATATATAGATACATTCAACTATTGTTAGGTTACAAATTTTATCATTGTTATCAGGCTACAAATTTAATCAGCCATTAGTCCCGGTTCTCTTCTCTGTTTCAGAACATAGTCCAGTAGTAGTATGATTATGTCTGTGCAGCTTGATTTTTTACTCAGGTATTATAGACTTTTGTTTCAGAACCAATTGGTGCCTTCTTTAGGGATTTGTTGTGACGGGTGAAATATAAAGCAGAACCAATTGGTGCCTTCTTATGCGGAATGTTTAGATGTTTTGTAGTGTAGTATCCTAGGTGCAGAACGTGAATGTAGTGCTGGGCAATGTTCTTGACGTTTTGAAGTGTAGTATATTAGGTGCAGAATGTAAATGTAGTGCTGGGCAATTTTGTTGAGATGATCTATATGATTTTCAAGCTCTCTAAATGGATTAAGTAATGTCCTACATGTCCTCAAGATTCAATTTTTAAAAATGTTCCTTAAATTAATGGTCAAAATTTTGTAAATGGGTTTGTTTTGAGTAGACAGATTTTTTTTAAAAAAAAATTAGGGATGGATGCATGGTCATAGTAATGTCAAGAGTGAAGATCACATCTAAAACTCAGTTTAAGTCTTTTAAGGTGTAAGATTTGAGTGCCATAAAAGTTAACCTTAAATTCAGGCTTATGCTAGTTTCCAAACCAAAATAAGTTTCCAAACCAAAATAAGTTAAACTAGTAATTGCATTTTAGTATGCAAAAGGTACCCCGAGTGATATTGTTCGGAAGCCTCGCAGTACGTGTCTTTCTCAACTTCTTCCACCTAGCACAGATCTGCAAACAGAAGAAAATTATCTCAAATGACACGGCAAACCTAACTTGTCTTTTTGTGAATCGAACACCTGGCAAGTCTTTGTCCATTTCTACACCCGTTGCTTCCATCTCTTCCCGCCTGATCATTCACGTGTTGGATCCCTGATTATCTCCCTTGAGACCCAACGGAATGAAAATATGTTTGTGCAGATAGTCTGCATATTTCATTCCAGAGACCTTCTCAATGACCCTTCCAAGAACAGCATAACCCAAATTGGAGTAATACATGGAAGACCAGACCCAGGATCGAAATCCAGAGCTATTATTGCAAAACGAGTTCGGCGATCTCACAGCAGATATTATTGCCCGCACGGCTTTTGGTAGCAGCTTTAAAGAGGGAAAGCATATATTTGATATGCAGGGCAAACAAATGATTCTTACAGCCAAATCATTTCGCTCTGTTTATATTCCAGGTTTCAGGTGACAAACTTGAGCTTTGTAGCAGTACAATTTCCCAATCTTAAATCAGCAAAGAATGCAATCAACATTTTGTCTCTTTTCTGTTATGTTGTTTTTTCAAACAGTCTCTGGAATGGTTTTCCCATATTTGTCTGACTAGGATAAATGCCTTGGTACTTTAGGAGGTATTATTCATATTATGAACCTGTAATTTATTTTGGTTTCTTACATTGGTGTGTAATGTCCTCATCAGGTTTCTTCCTACTGCAAAGAATAGGCAACGTTGGAATTTGGAGAAAGAGATCAGAAGATCCTTAAGACAGGTTATAGATGCCAGGGAAAAGACTGCTGCAATGAAAAAACCAGGTAGCTATGGTGCTTTTGCTTGGTTTTATGATGTCCGAGAGCAAGAAGCAGGCGGGAGTCAATGTAAAAAATAATGCAAGCCTAACTACAGAGGAAATCATTGATGAATGCAAGACTTTCTACTTTGCTGGTCATGAAACCACAGCAGTAGTGTTGACATGGTGCATAATATTGTTGGGCATACACCAAAATTGGCAAGAGCGAGGTCGAAAAGAGGTACTGGAAGTATGTGGAAAAAACAAGTATCCAGATGCAGATAGCTTAAGTCGCCTCAAAATAGTAAGAACCATCTAACACAGACCCAAATTAACAATAATAACAATCATAGTTAAACCAGCACTGAGATTTGAATTCAGTTGCAGTATTTTCGGTGTCCCATAAAATATTGTATGATTGTTTTGTAGGTGGGAATGATTAGAAATGAGGTACTGAGACTTTACCCACCTTTAGTGTATCTTTTACGAGAGGCATGTAAGCCAACGAAACTTGGAAGGCTCTCAATTCCTGCAGGCACTCAAATTGAGCTTCCGATCCTGGCAATCCACCATGATCCTGCTCTGTGGGGAAATGATGCAAATGATTTCAACCCAGGGCGATTTAGTGAAGGAGTTGCAAAGGCTGCAAAGCATCCAATGGCATTCATGCCTCTTTGGCCGTTGGCGGAGTGCCGTAACGGTTGGGGTCATTCTCCGCTAATCGCTGCAGCAGCGCCTCCATTCCTCGCTGAGATGCATCTCCGCCATTGCAGAGCCCAAAGCATTCATCAGCTGCATCATCATCATCATCGGCGGTTGCTCCATCACCAGCATTCTCGGCGCCCTTACATCTGAGCTCCCCCGCCACTGTGCCCTAAAGCTCCCTCCGCCTAAAAGGGCAATGAATTTTTTTAAGATATCAAATAAAATAACTATTTAAATATATATTAAAAGACCAAGTAATTTATGACATCAAGATATAGATTGGTCATTAGTCTTTTCATTTTTTAAATTATTTTTAATATTATAAATTTTGCTAAAAAAAATCTTAAAATATTTCAAAAAGGCAATTTTAGTAATTAAATACTGGAACTAATATATTTCAAATAATTATATAACATATATAGAATACATAAAAAGATTAGTGGTACATTTTCTTTCTACAATAAATTACAGAATGAACCATTCAATAATACAATGGAAAAATTCTTTACTGAAACTGGCATTTAATATTTATGTTTATGTCTACATTCATGTTTATGGTAAATATATCACTAGATTTTACCCACTGACTGATCTCCTACCCACTGATTGATCTCCTACTTCGTGTTAATGTATGTTATTTTTATATGATGTCCCTTCTTATAATGCTCGACAATAATACTGATTTTTGCTATAATAAAGTTATTTAGATTCTTTTTTTTGACAGAGCCAGTCATGAGATTATTTTTATCCCATTGCTTGATAAAAACCAGACTATATGATGTTTAAATTACATAATGTTTTACTACTTTAAAAAACCAATACTTATGGATAGCTGTTGATAAAAGTTAAAAGTGAAGAATGAGATCGGGCAACTTCTATTTGCTTTATCTCAGTGTAATAATATTAGAAGTTAGAGGCATGGGTATATAAGATAGATTCAGGGAAAAAAGGTAATCTTTACTCTATGGAGTATATAAGATATATTTTGATCCTGTTTTTCTCATTTTATCACGATGCTTATATAAAAGAGAATATCGGATGAGGAGATTGTTGTGCAAAGGAGTTGGGAAGATCTATTAGGTATTATGGTTCTCTTTTTGCAAAACTTTTTAGGTATATGGTCCTATCAGCTAAAAATGGTACCTACACAATTAACAATTTTGTTTTGCATATTTTTTATTTATTTTAAGAGTAGTTTTTTTTAAAAAAATGAAATGATAAATGAATTTGTGAGAAGGAAAAGGATTTGATAATGAATAGGTTATGATAGAGATACTATTTGTTGCTTGAAAATTATTATTCTTTTCACGAGGGTTAACGAATTGTATATTTTTAAGTGAGATCTCTTCAACTAATGTCTTGATATTGTATTGTAGAACATTTTATTATTCTTATATATTTATATCCATACATATATTTACTCAAAAGGATCTACAAGAGAGAATACTGCCTATTAAGACATTATATATATATATATATATATATATATATATATATATATATATATATATATATATATATATATATATATATATATATATATATATAGTAGAGTAATCTTTAAGAAACACCCTTCTTAAAAAAATATAAAATTTTGGCAAATCTTTCATTTTCTTAAAAAATTTTTTTCTATTGGCGAATCTCTCAATTTTTTTGAAAAAAAGTATTCTTATTGGTGATTATTTTTGAATTTTTTTTTTTATAGAAAATATTGGTGAATCTCAAACAATAAAAATAAATAAATTAATCACCATGGTGAATACTTCTATTTAAAAAAATAGAATTCTTATAGAAAATTATTAGACTTAATGTGGAAATCTTTGATGGGTTTAAGGAATAGACTCTGTAATAATTACTTGCTACCATTTGTTTAAAATATAATCTAATAACCTCATTGTATTGTGTGAGACAAATGTTTTGATATTTTTTAATACTAATGGGCCCAAAATTTCTTCAAGACCATTGATTTATATTGAGACCAACAATCAGAAAGAAATTTTAGCTCCCATAAGCATTACAAACCAAATAGTAACAATTTTACCTCATAGAATATAATGAGGGTCACTAGATTATACTTTAAGTCAGTAATGGAAACTAAAAGTTGGTGATAGATCCCTATAGTAACTAATAATCATGATATATTATTGGAGAATTAATGAATAAAATCTAATCATGTATCGAATATTGTGGCGAATTTATGAGTTCAAGCTTTTTATAAAATAAATTATTTTGCGATTTAAATATTTCTAAATCAAAATTTTGTAAAATGTAGCGATTTAGGTTGCCTTAAATTTTGAATTATTAGCCAAAATATTGTATGTTTTTACTTCAAATTAACTAAGTATGATTGTGAACTAGCATTGAGATTGTAGAATGACCAACATAGAAGACCTTGATTGAGATTTGAGATTGTAAAGCGACTAACTAATTGACAAAACCAACTAGAATTCACTAATTGACAAAACAATAGAAATGAGATGCCATCTACTTTGCCCTAGTTTATACAAGCATTTATTGGAAAAATATCATACAAATGATCTTTATGTCATTGTATTTAGTGTTTTTATGTACTTTATAGCCATGCTGCCTCACGGTTGTAGTTGTTGGATTTATAATATTGAATGAGCTCTATGTTCTAAAATAATCTGTTCAAAATGCACATGTATTTGCAATGTGGCTACCTTTTAAAATCTCTATGACCAGTTTTCCTTTTGCACATGGTGTTTATGAAGATGTTATAGAAGTGTGTTAAAACCCACCATATTTTTTGAATTGCAGTTTGCGGGGCTAGCTGCAGATGATTAGGTCAACCATTCTCTATTGGCTCATGCGTATCCCTAGGTTAGTGATGTCATGCATGATTTTAGAGATCGATACGAGGTGACGCCTTTAGGACTTGATGTCTAAGGACTTTGTTGTTGATGGATGTGGTAATTTTCCAGTCAATCTCATTGTGCTGGATTACACATAGTTGTTTAGGACACGTCGCAGTCACAGTGCACCAATGAGATTTTGCTGGATTGGCTTACGACATCCATCACACATATGATCTTTATGTCATATTGTATTTAATGTTTTTATGTGCTTTGCAACCATGTTGCTACATGGTTGTAGTTGTTGGATCTATAATATCGAATGAGCTCTACATTCTGAAACAATTTGTTCAAAGTGTAGACATATATGCAATGTGGCTACCTTTTAAACTCTCTTTATGATCAATTTTTTTTGCACATGTACTATGAAGATGTTATGGAAGTGTGTCGAAACCCGCCATATTTTTTTGAATCTAATTATGTATTTGTGTTGTGGACATACATTTGTTTCAATTGTGCATGGATGAATGAATGTATACCCTTCAACTATGCTAGTAGCTAAGCCGCATACATGAACTAGAATTGAAATCTTGGGGGGTTCTTGATTTGTGTACAAAATGCAAGGCAAGTCTTCCTCAATAGACTCCTTGTGTAGTTCACCCCATCTCATAAAGATAGTCGGGGGTTCATAGATTATTATGAGCTTTTCCTTCAGCTTAAGCGACTATCTAGGTTTTCCATATGTCCTAGGTGAGATAATAGATTGGTAGTTTTCCCACTCAAAATGAGTCAGCATATTGGTACTCTCCATATCCCTTCTCCATAGTGAGCCCCAGTCTGATTGGTGAAGTGATCACACCCTTTAAGGATACTCTTCATCATCGTAGGCTTTGATGATTATTTTTTTTGTAACATCCTCAAAATTCTCGGAATAGCCCAGTGCTTGTATTAATTTTAATGTACATATATTGAGACTAGATAGCCAAGTACCCAACCATGGCTTGGAATTTGTCAATGTTAATATTTTGTGGAACAAATGACTCATGGAGGGCCTTATCTAGCATTGCCTTATGGTTTGACCAAATTAGCCATTCAAATATTGAGATGTAGGAAGGGGTTTTCTTTAGATGGTCCAGTATATTATGTTGAGTTGTGGATGTGGAGGATGACTTAGGAGGCACAAATGGCTTTGACGGGGCCCCTTGCACTGTGATTTTGGTTCTTTGTATGGTGAGAACACAATCAGGCTACCTCTAATAGTAATGGTATTAATTGTCAAGTTGGGATCAAACTTGGCGTATGTGAAATTTTCTTAATTGTTTGGTCTTGAGGAAGAGTTCTTCCCTTTTTCATTATCCATGAGGGGTTTTGGATTATCATGTGATCTTTGTTCATAGAGATAGAGTTATTAACCACTTTGATTTCACCTCATTTGATGAAATCTTGGACAATATTCTTTAACTGGAAGCAGTTCACTATTTTGTGTCCCTTGGTTCTGTGGTATGGATAGAAATCATTATTGTCTCACCAAGATGGCTTGAAAGGATTTGGCTTGTGATGACGGATTTTTGGTAAAGTAATAACATGAGATTGTAACAGTTTCTTTAGAATGTTATCAAGAGGTTCTGTAGGAGGCGTATAGTTTTGTCATTGGTTGGTCCTTGCATAACTTCGCTAATTATAGGGCGTGTTGGACAATATGTTTTCCCTAGAAGTAGTCACAGTGTTATTTTGGGCACTTGTCACTTGGACATGCATGACTGGTTGTGCCATCTTACAGTTGACAATGTCATCATTTGTCACATTCTTGTTCTTTGACCAATATTTAGACTTATCATGTAGCACAATGACATGTTGGTCTCCTTTTTTATTACTCCTTTTAAAATGAGGGATCGTTTTGCCTTTAACCCTTGCTCAGCTAGTTCTTCAAAAGTTTCTATGTGTTGGGAGTTTAATTCACACATCATATCTAACTGAAATATTTTAATGAACATTTGGATCTTCTCTTCCATCGGTATATGGAAAGATGCCTTGGAGGAGACATTACACCAACATTGTAAGAATGAGGCAAAACTCTCACCATTTTTCTACTTTGTGTTGCAGAGATCCTTTAAAGTGATTTTTTTTTATCGGTAAAAGGCCGAAGCCATGACTTTTATTAATATCAAATAAATTACAAAATCTCCATTCAATGCAGGCACTGGTAGGAAAGAACGGAGAAGAAAACCTCAAGTCTGGCCTGGGACCAAAGTCCAAAAAAAGTACAAAATACATAGATTATGAAGGCATACCTTCATTCACATTTTACAGAATCACCTACTACAATAGATTTCTCTAGAGGATTATCAATAATACAATATTCTAATTTCAATACAAACATCTACTACTGGAGAAAAAAAAAGAAGATCTCTTTCCCTGCTCTCGTTCGAAATCTTCTTCTGCAACTTTGCAGTAACCTGTACTTGTACTTGCATTTACTTGGCTACCCTTATACATGTATATGCACTACATAATAATCTCTGGATTCTCAATTTCAATTACTCTTACATTCTTATTTTCTGACTATTTCAATGTCTCATACAAAAAGACTTTACCTTCAAGCATCATGCCCATTTTTTATATAGCCAATAAAAAAACTAAGTCTAATAGCACTGTTTACTAGTTCACCAGTTATTTACCACTTCATGTTCTTCTCCCTAATTGGAACCTTAATAGAATAGAGATTATTAGAGATTAGCTCTTGCACTTACTAAGGTCAAGATCTAATTCCTTCATTTAGTCATAAACAAAAGTCGTAAGCCAAATCAAATGTAATAATTCCAAACATGGATCTACTAAGTTGGGGATATGTATACTTAAATTTGTAGAGCTGTGTCTATAAAGTGTAGTTATATATATATATATATTAATGTGCATATATAAAATATATAATTTTATATGATAGATATATATGAATATATATTTCTATCTATATATACATCACTCCCTTGGTCAAAGAATATAGTTTAGAATATAAAATCTAGAATCCGTTTACCCTAACTATAGACATGTCATTTTGTGTAACAAAGAATTAGTTTGATAATTCATATATATTTTTGTTTAAATTTTATGCTCCATGCTTTTAAGAATCTAATTATTAATCTTCTTACGGTTACCAAAAATGTTTGATTCCTATCAACCTTAAACAAAATGGGTCTATTTTAGAAGTGATTTTAGTTACTCTGTTCTTCATATTAAAAGAAGCCAAAAAACAAGGGGGATTGTCCCATTACAAAGGCAAGACCTAACAACAAACTATCAGGACATCAACAACACATAGACAACACAACATGTGCTGACTAGAAATATACAATAAAACTCCAATGCCAAACTCACATCATAAGAGAAGAAGGGCGAGATTTATTTCTATGTCATTGAACAATTGATTAGGTGATACTATCCTTAGGCTCCCCAATGAAGGAGACTTTGCTAGGGCTGTAGTCAGCATAGTGACTAGATTATTGTAGAAGCTGAGCAATGTTAGTAGAAGTTTGGTGCAAATCATAATAAATAATAGAGGGGGAAGATATTTCCTCCTAGCCAAAGGGCATAGAACCAATCGTATTCAGGGAAACAACAAGGGTTGCAGTAAGAGCAAGGCTTGGAACATTAGTAGTCACCTGACACCAATTTTTAGCAGGGCATCATCAAGATTTTTTGCAGGGGCTTCTTCTTCATCAACAACTTATGAATCCTCATAGGAGGACTCAGAAAGAGAGTCAACAACTCAAATTGTCAAATGGGCATTACTAGAAGCCTTCCACCAAGTAGCAACACCCTTGTGGAATAGAAGAGTGCAGCCAACAACCATGTGACTATTAGAGAAGTAGCACTGACAATAGAAGGGAAGGTCCTCATAATCCAATGCTTGAGTCCATGGCCTATCCCCAACCATGTGCACCATGTCCCTAGGAAGTGGCTGAGAAACATCCAAATCAACCAAAATATGGGAAAAAGTGGAATGACCCATAGTTGTTGTAGCTTCATACACCTCTAGGAAACGACCAAGGGAGTTCCCAACAACCTTGAAGAAAGACATCTACTAGAAATGGTTCGGAGATTCGGAAGGCAAACCCACATTGAATGCACATTCAATGGTTCAGTGAGAGGGTTGAATGAGATTGTCCAAGATTTTAGTTACTATGTTGTGTGAATAATGGGATATGAATTTTTAAGCAATTTTGTTCCATTTCCTTATCCCTAGAGGAAGTCTAGAGAACCACTCCATGACATGCCCACTTAGACTGCGAGGAAATAATCTCATGAGATATGTAATGTCATGAGCTACCTCTATACATGTGGTAAAGAATTCTCTAATGTGATCGCGTGATCTCCCTTTTCCGTGTGTTTGCCAAATTTTGGCTTTTCAAAATTCATAGAAAAAGGTGGCATTTATAATGTCTTGTCAAATGGGTAAGGACACATGTCTACCATTGTGTATGTTCTTTTGAACGCTCTTATTTGAAGATTTATGAGTTGATGTTGGAGCATTTGAACTTCCTGAGAAAGGATATTAGTAGGGGAAAATGGGGTATGTATTACATTAGGGTCGATAAATGGGTTCCCATTGTTTTATGACAGTTCTTGGATGTAAGGGGGTCTATACTCCTGGTTTGATTGTGTTGGAGGCATTTAAGCTTGTGGGACATACTAAGGTGGTGATGTATAATTCAAAGTAGTTGACCTAGTTGTCATGTAATGTCCGAAAAGGTTGGAAATGATCCCTTGATGTCCAAAATGAATGAGAGGTTGTTGTGAGGATTCCCCTTGAATGGTTATGTGAGGTCTTGGATTGGGGGGATACCTTGTGAGGCACTGCTAGGGTTTTGTGTTGGACCTTGTTGCGTTGCACTATGTGTAGTCGTAGGGTTTGTCACTAGGTTTTAGGTAGGAGGAAGAACTGCACAAGCGGAGCTTTCCGCCATACTTTGGGTAATGACTATTGGATTACTTTGAGATGCGGTGGGTGGTGCGAAAGAAGTTGTGATGGTGTTGGACATTTGGGGGTTGATGTCGAAGAGGGGATTGTTGCATTGGACCCATGAGGTTGTAGAATATGTGGTGACTTGGGTCGCCCTATGAGTCAAGCGACTTGATGGAATGGATGAGGAGACTTGTGTAGATGTAGATGTAAGGGGGATAACCCATGATGACACCATTTTAGTGCTTGGTGGGTTCTCCAATATAGTGGAAGTTTTGAATAAAGCGGCAAACTTGGCCCTAGTGGAGGCATTGGTGACAATTATGGAAACACAATTTTCTCTTTGTAGTTTTGTGGCAAGGTCCTAGGTACATTGAAGTTTATGCATGTCATCCTAGGCTTGATAATTCAAATTTGCTAGCTGGGTTGTACATAGGGTCATTACAATTGTCCATTTTGCCTTAGTTCTTTTGCAATCTAGTGACTGGCATGAGAATATATACAAGTAAGGAAAATGCAACTTAAGGAAATTGTAGATGTAAGACTATAATGACCACTAGGTTAAGATCCTAATTTTTTTGGGTTTTATGCTATGGAAAATGCAAGTACAAATCTAGGAAAATGACACTAAAGGAAAGTAAATAATGTTTTTTGGATCTTTGAGGTTTTTGAATGCAAATGCAAGATATGAAGCTAAAATGACTTGACAACGCAACCCTAGGATAAACTTTTGGAAAATTTTGATCGCAAATCTCTCTAAGAAAGACCTAAGTGTTCTTGGGAAAATACTTTGACCTCAAATGCTGGGACTAAGAAAGGACTAATTTTGACTAAATGATATATGTCTAAGACAAGACAATTTTGACAAAATTATGTACAAGAGACTAATTGAAATTGAGGAGGTCAATGCAATCCTTAGGACACAGTATAGGAAAATCTAAAAAATATGAGCCTTCTAGTTTCCTAAAAAGATGTTTCTATAGGGTATGATGCCACTATTTTTTCGTGTTTTATTTTTTATTTTTTGGATCTAAGATGAAAATAGCAAGTATGAAACTAAGGTATGACCACTAAAGGTGAAAATTATGACTTCTAAAATGTAGAGCTATAGGATATGCCAATCTTATCTAGCAAGTAATGATGTTTTGACAAAGACAAATAATAATTTATGACCCTACATTGCAGTCTATATTGTTCTTTCAGTTTAGCAAGTGCATCATTTTGGTGTGATAAGTGCATTGCAGAGTGTGACATTCGTGACTAATGGACCCTACGGTGCATCAATCTGAAGGCCAGTTGCATTGTTGACACAAAATGTGAAATGTTTTGGACTAGTTTGAATATTTTTGACACAAAATCATAATGATACAACCAAAACAAGCACAAAGACGGTGTGGTTGTTTTGACAAGGACTGACTCAACTATGATTTGTGTATGTTAAGTAGCCTTTTCAAGCTACAAATTTCCAGTGGCCTTAACACAATGAAGACAACAAGAAGCAATATCTATCCTAAGGTTAGTCTACCTCCTTAAAATATTTTAGGCACATTGCTTGGTAGTCTCTTAGCTCACACAACCGTGTCATAGTACTAGAACACGAGAGCCCTCTTATAGGTGTCTATGCTTTTGCCTTTTTTCTGAAACACCTCATGAAGAGACTTGAGACAATATCTTGGGACACATGATGAGAATCTTGGGGGAAGATTCTTCCCTCCCCTTGCACTAAAATAAGATAAGGTTCAGGGGTGTCTCAGGTGGCTTCTATCCTAGGGTTCTTAGTTAAGTCTGTGGCGTCTACCCAATCAATTTGTACGTGTTGAGCATTGCTTTTACACAAGTCAATTATTGGGAATCAGATATCCAAATTCCCATCTTGAAAGATTAATAGGGTTATTCCAAAGGTTTTGTAAGGCAATTTGTCAATCGTCTGAATAGCTCAACTGAAGATAAATGTGATTTTTCATGAGGAGGCCTTTGCGGGTTCGATAATTTGAGAGCTACAAAATAAACTTTAACACTTCTATATTTTCAATATTTTAAATGAAATGTAATTTCCTAGTTTACAAATTTAACTTATCCTACTATCATTGATTTCTCAAAATTGTAAAAGAACAAGCTAACAAAAATTAAAGAAAAATGCTAATGGACATAAATCATTACCATATCAACTTGTGAATTTAAACATTAGGAAAAATGGAGGAAACCCGCAAAACATAAATCAAAAGTACTCACAAATCATGCTTTGTAAATACTATTAGCAATGGAATATTACGATTTTTTTTTCAAAATTCATCAAATCATGAAGCCGCTACAAGTGCACGCACACATGAGACAAATTTATCTTGAAAACACAAATGAATAATCCTCCCAATGATTCGTCACAACAAGAATTCACAATAATGATTAACACCAAATTAATTGATTGCAGATATGATTCACAATAAAATAATTGGCTCTCTAAAACTCATGAACAAACATTCACTAATTCACAAATTTCACATAGATAGCAGAAGATATGTAATACCCACCCGTAGGTTGTTTTTGGGTTGCTTCGTGTTTTAGGTGATTGATCGAATTCTTTTAGGTCACTTTTCATGTGATCGGTTATTGTTTCATTAATGATGATTATGGATTATTATTATATGTTTATCATGTGTATGTATAGATTGAATGATGATGTTTCATGATGATAGATTATATGTTTTATATTGATTACAATGTACTTACCCCATACTTGCATGTGTATGGTGATTATGTGTCTGTATCTATTTGACGTGTTTGTGTGGTAGAGGATGGAGGTGTAGTTACTCACATAGTCGAGATCCACACGACTGACCGTACCCTATCATTGTCTGTTATATTATTGTATGTACATGCTTCATCTTTTGATGATAGGTTTGCAGGTATAGGGCATCGTCTTCCCTGAATTGGCAGGAGTGAGCGTGCCCACAAACATTCATCTCAATGGTAAAGAGGGGAGATAATTCACAGACCCAAACCCTAACCCTAGCCAATTGTCCTAGGATTGGACAAGTGCCTGTTTGACTACCCTACCTGAATTCACCTGGGTGGTATGAATTCGTGGATCCCGTTCTTGAGTCTGTGCATGGTTTCAGTTTGCTTGATTTATTGTGCTTGATTTTATTGCATTTGATTCAGTTGATTTATGATTATTCAAGTGATTTTATATGATTATTTATGGTAGGATTATAGTTGAATTTAATGATTTAATTATGTTCCTATGCTTAATTTGGAAAATTATCTAAAGTCAATTATTTGATTAATTGGGAATAATTGATTATGAAATTGGAATTAGGATTAATTATGTTTGAGTGTATTATTAAATAATTGAATATTTAATTACATGCTTTAGGATGTATTAAATATTTAATTTATTTAATTTAGTTTTAATTATTAACATGTGCTCAAATGGTAAATGTTTAGCATTATGCTTGCATATTTTATTAAATGATTAAATAATTAATTTCATGAATTTGTGATGCATTGATTATTTAATTTAATTAATAAATGAATTTAAATTAAAACATGTGCAAAATAAAAAGGGATTTGTATTCAAAAAGATAACAACTAGTTTTAAGAAGTCAAGTTGAGTTGTGCATTTAAAAGATATTTTTAATTAATTAATTTTATTTACTTTCAATTTTAGAATTTGAGTTGAATTAGGAGTTGTCTTATGAGTCACTTTTCTGATTTGAGTTGAACTCTGAGTTAGCTGTTGACTTGTCTTCTGTGATTGCTTGGATTTTGGAATTGAATTCCTATTAGGGGATTTTTGCATTCATTTTTGGGGGAGACAGGTTTTGGAGAGGAATTTTGGAGAAGGCTTGTGTTTTTGGCAATTTGGAGAATGGTGGATTGTTGTGGCTGTTTGTTGATTTGAATTTCTCTGTGCATCTGGATTGGGCACCTGGTTGCAAATTAGCTTTCAGATCTGCAAGTTGTGTTTGCTTTTGGAGAGAATTTTGTTTTCAGATCTGCAAGGGAAGCTATTTTTTTTATTCCGTATTTGGCATTGGATCTGAGGTAGGCTTTGGATTTGTTTGTCAGATTTGTTTCTACATCTGTTTATCTTTCTGTGATTTATAGTGTTCTATGTTTTCAATTTTAATAGATCTTTGCTTATAATGGATTTGGATATTCTGAAACCCTAGTATAGCTAATTTTTGTGTTTTATTATTATTTGGCATTGTAGTGTTACTCTGGCAAAATTTTGTTAATTAATTGTACATGGTTTGCCTATAGATCAATAAATTAATCTTGTTGTATAGTTAAAATTATAGAGCTTGTAGAAAATTAATCCTCTTGAGAAAATATATCAAACTGCTAAAAAAACCCAATCTTGGTATAAAATATTCAATTCTGATTAATAAATATAATTCTCTGTGCATAAATTTTCATGATTCTAATAAATGGCTATTTGTTTAAAAGTTGTTTGTGGGAATGAATAAATTCTTTACTAAAAGAATCCCATTGTGAATTGGATTATAATATCTATATATATATATATATATATATATATATATATATATATATATATATATATATATATATATATATATAAATATTCATTGTTTAAAAAAAATATACAGACTGTGTAATGAAAATTCAGTAAACAAATATATATTATATATATATATATAAGTTAATTCTTGTTAATATAAATATATATATATATATAAATTTGTATTGGAAAAGTTAATTTGGAAGGTTTTATTGAAAAAAAATGTTTAAAAAAAATAATAATATTAAAAAAAAATTTATTAAGTTGTGGTGGGCGGGGACCACCTGTCCCCTACCCATCCACCTCACGGCACCCAAGGGTACCGTGAGTAGTCCCAAAAGGACTGTCACGGTAGGCCTGGGCGTTGTCGTGCGCAGTCCCCAAAGGATTGCAGCGGCAGTACCAGGTACTACCGTGGGGGAAAGTGCCGCAGGCCCCCCTTATTATGTGTTTGACATTTTTTTATTATAATTTAATTTTTAGTTGTTATTTTATGTTAGTTAATTTAATTTATTAGTATTTATTAATACATTTTTTTTACTTTATGATAAAATTTATTTGTTATGTTAATTAAAAATTATATTAGTTTAGTTTAATTTTTATTTATGATTTATTAATGTTGTTAAAGAATGATTTCAATAAAATTTGAATTTATGTCTTGAGATTAATTTAATTAAATTTAGATTAATTGAATTTATTTTTGTTGAATTAGAATTTAGTTAGTTAACTTGTAAAGTTAACTTAGTTTTAATTATTAGATAAATTGATTTAGTTTTGTTATTTCCATTATTCTATTGTTGTTTAATTTTGTATATTAAACAAGATAAATTGAAAAATTACTTTATTAATTTAAAATTGAAATTTGTTTATCTTTGAATGATTGGATTTTTGAAAGGCATTATTTGTTAAGTGTTATGTTTTTACCAAAATTGGGTGTTTTCACTATTTTGAATTCATTAAATGATTATGGGAAATATTCTTACAATTATTGTTTTATGAAAGAATATGTTGAGTTTCTTCTTAGTGTGTGTGTGTTGTAATTATCATTCCTGTAATAATTTCTATTACATTGTGTGGTTTTGGGCATTAGATGGCCTAGGGGAAACAGAGGCAGGGTTCTTTGTCAATTGGATTTGTTTTCTTAGTATCATGTGATGTGAGTGGTTATTTTGATTATCATCTGTGTTTCAATTTTTATGGCTCTTGATGGATATTATCTGTTTATGGTATCATTGTAATCATGTCAGTTTCTTGTGTGTGAAACTGCATCTAGGATTACCTTGCAGTATACTTGTTGGATGTTTATGTGATTATGAGCCTAGGGGAGATTGATTAAGTGCATCTTAGGGGAGTGGCTTACAATAGGGGCCGGGACCCAAAGTGGTTAGTAACTGGGTAACCTATTGTAAGTTATGTAATTAAGTGATAATATAGTAATTAAAATGTATAGAGATCATTAAAAAGATAAGTTAGAGTATGGTTATGATTAGAACTCCTCATATCTAAGAGAGAGAGTATTCTAATCCCACATGGATTGTATTGAGGGTTTGGGGCCCAGAGTGGTCAGTTCCAGGGTAACTCAATGCTTGAGGGTCCGGGGTCCAGAGTGACCAGTCCAGGGTAACTCAAGTAGATAGACATGTGATGACACTCCCATAGCATGTAGCCTAGATCATCGCTTGAGTTTTTTGTTTATGCCTTTGGTTTAGTGTGTATCACCTTTCACTTTATTTATGTGTACCTTGAGTAGAGAGTTTTAAGTATTCCTTGCTCAGTGGTTTTATCCTTGTTTGGTTTGGTCATCCGATTGGGGTTTGTGGTTATCTCCTCAGCACGGTGGGGTAGGCCTTTGTGGTTCTACATGGATGGGTGGTAGTGATTCTTTACCATTTGAGATTCGACGTCCTAGTGCCAGTGCTATTGATACTTTTGCAGTTGGATGCCTTGATGATTCTTCATTTTTGGTTTCTTTTCATACCTTCATTTATGTAATCCTATATTAGTGTATCACATGTGATACCTAATATGATCATTGTACTTTTATGTTAGATTTATTATTGCATACCCTGCGACATGTGTAGTGGATGTCAGTTTATTAGATAGCATGGATGTCCACGAAGTTTGTAATTATTGATGTAAGTTGTAATTGTATCATTTACGATATGGAATCTTTTTTTATCTTTCTTTAGTTGTTTTATTTGTTCTTAAGTAACTCTACGTCAAGGGACCCTCAGGATTTGTAATCTGTATTGGATGTTGTTCAATGTGAATAAATGGTAATTGCTTCTGCACTATTGTGTATCTTGTATGTTAACTTTAAAAAAAAAAATGTTCACCAAAATTAGTAGCAAGTTATAGGTTAACTTCTCTTGGGTTCCCTGGCGGGGCGTTACAAGATACACACCAAGAATGGAGCACCAATTGTATGTAGCTTTATTGTAGAAAAATACCAACCTTTTTACATTGTTTCAAGAAGTATATACAGTGTTTCAATTTCTAGAACAAGAAACCCATAGCTAGGGTTTCAGCTATGAAAAATATTATGGATATATTTAGATCCATTTACATTAAAATTGCATGCAAAAGCGGGCACAAATTTTCCTTAAAATGGAAGAAAAGGAGCTTTAGTTCCACCATTCTTTAATTAGAGTTCAAATTTGAATTTGGAATTTTTCCTTGAATTCTTCATCCCAACTCCTCTTTTGTTATGCAATTGATAGATATTCCCAAGGCGTGCAAAAATGGCTCTAAAGTCGAGTGCAACTTGCCCAAAAATAGCTTCAACATGTAGATTCATTTTTTAGTGTGATGACCCAAAAATTTCAGACCTGACCCCAACTCCAAAAAATTGAAGTTGCAGAAATGGCTAATTCCTCATACTAACATGTAGGAACTTCGGCCTTTCGAACTTTGAAACTCTAAAAATTTGGATCTGAAAATTTTCAAAGTCCACAAACTGTATCTCATGTTTTCCCCCCTTTGAAATTATTCCTCTAGTAAGATTCTAGCATGTGTTGCATGTAATTGATCAATGATTTCCTTTACTTCCTTGTAATTGGGCAATGACACGAATCACAACCTTTTCTCTTGTGCCTTTCAGAATTTTTTGATATATGAGGTGAATTCCTGTAGATCTTTTATATTCTCCATTTTGGTCCTTATATCTTCCTTATAATAAAACATCTGTTGAAGATCATCATATGTGCTTATGACCTCAATCGTACATCAAAATTGTTGTATAGTGTTCTCAGAGGAATACAACCGAGTCTTTTCCTCATCTTGGTAAATTTATAAATCAAGTCCTTCAAAGAATGTGTCCCCCTCAGTCACCTAAGACGCTGCATCCTTCCTTATCTCTTCAACTACTTCCATAATTTCAACAAATTCTTTTGTGGCCAGTTGGACTTTACTAAGCCAATCATCAAACTTATCTAGCTCATTAGGCTAGTATAACTTGAACAAAATATGGAATCCCTATTTCTAAATCTTCTTGAGGTTCATCCTCAATTGTTCCCAAATTGCAATTTTATCATATAAATCATGAAGAACTTCCACCATATTTGTCAATTTACTTTTACTCAACACTATTACCCTATAATGTCCCAAAATTATTTCCAAGTTTTCCAGGCCAAATGACTCAAAATTGGCCTTCCATTATGTACAAGCTTTAATGAAAGAATGTGGAGTGTTAGTAGGAATGTCTAGAGCTGCTTGTTTCTCAAGGGTGGCTTGTAATGAAGCCTCTAGGTTATTTGGATCAATGAGACCCACTTTTTTAGTTACAAAATCTTTCAAAACCCAGTTTTGTTCTCGGAGAACCTGTATCGTTGACTCATCTTGGTCCATGTACTTAAATAATTGCCTCAACCCTAATGTTGACAATGCCTTCCCACCTTCTCAAGTGGGTTCTCCTAGATCTACCTCTTCCATTACATAATCTTCTGGAGTTATGTCAATAACGCTTGTCATTGGAGGAGGTACTGCCATCCCTACCTTCCATTTTCCATTGTCATCTTGTGTTACATAAGACATTCTCTACGCAACGTAGCTGAATTCCCCTTGTTGAAGGCTTGCCCCAATATAGATATCTACATCCTCCTCTTTCATGTATGTTCTTCTACAACGTTGGATAGCCTCTGCCAACTAGGTAGGTTTGGTGGAGGTTGTCAATGGCTCATAGGGTAGAATGGGATCCTTCATCATCTGAACCTCCTCTATTTCTTTCTCCCCTTGTGCTACTTGCTCCAAATCCTCCCCTCCCTCTCGAGTGGGTTCTCCTAGATCTACCTCTTTCGTGTTTGTTCTTCTACAAGGTTGGATAGCCTTTGACAACCAGGTAGATTTGGTGGAGGATGTCAATGATTCATAGGGTAGAATGGGATCCTTCATCATCTAAACCTCTTCCTCTATCTTTCACCCCCATGTTTCTCACTCCAAAGCCTTCCACATTCTTGAGTGGGTTCTCCTAGATCTACCTCTTCCATTACATAGTCTTATAGAGTTATATCAATAGTGCTTGTCATTGGAGGAGGTACTTCCACTAGTGCCTTCTATTTGCCTTCATCATCTTGTGTTACATAAGACATTCTTTGAGTAGCGCAACTCGATTCCCCTTTGTGGAAGGCTTGCCCCAATACAGACATATCTACATCATACTCTTCCGTGTATGTTCTTCTGTGAGGTTGGACAACATTTTCCAGCTAGGTAGGTTTGGTGGAGGTTGTCAATGGTTCATAGGGTAGAATGGGATCCTTCATCATCTAAACATCCTATTGAAATTATAGCATTGTTAGATAAAGAATCAACAATGAGATATATTAGTTTACCACCTCACTATTAATTATCATGATCGAGTAAAGAATGATTTTGATCTGCATGAATTAATATCATATTGGTTTCATTATCGATCGAGTAATGATCAATCAACATTGCTTACATTGCATATACATTGAATACCTTCTTATCGACATATTAAACATATGTTAGTGATAACTTAACTAATGGTAAGTGACCATTCATAAAATGATATTCATAATACTGTTTAATGTGCCATCAATGAGGAGACATGTCTTGAGCGGACATGCCTCCACTTTGCGAGGACATGTGCACTCAAGACATGTCCCCCGATAAAAGTATATATGTAGACCCGATAAGGCAATATTGAGCAATTAGAATTGAACATTCTCAACCTCATGTGGACCTACCAAACACTGTCTGCATTAGAATCACAAATCACATATATTCAAAAATATTAATTGCAATCTATCAACTATCAAATCTAAAAGGAGTACAATATGCATTTATATGGTATCATAGCCATGTTAAGGAGGATCCAAGCAGTAGTCAAACTTGAGATATTCAGATTTAAATCTAAGTACATCACATTCCTCTATGGTGAGTGTAATCAGATTTGAAGATAGGCTAGAAGGAGGAAATAACTTCTCATCATTGAAGTTTAGGATTATGATGTTATTAAAAGAGAATAAAGTTGAGACATTTGTGAAAGAAAATAAAGCAGAACCAGAGAATGTTCCCGAGAAGATGACATGGATTGAAGGAAATGAAAAGGCCATGATAATCATAGTTGATCAAGTTAGAGATCATATCATGCCAATCTTGACAAAAAATGAGACCGTATATCATATGTTTAAGTCACTTGAAAGCACATATGAAATTCCAACATGACTTTGGCTATAAAGAGAGAAATCAATCATATAAGTATAAATAAAGGAGAATCTATCAACGCATACTTTATGAGAATATCTGTGCTAAGGGATCAACTATCAACACTTGGATACCATATTGAAAGTAAGGAGCTAACACTTATTGTCTTAGATGGTCTACCAAATTCCTGGGAGACATTTGTTCAAGGCATTAGTGCAAGGTCTAAATTTCCAAAGTTTGATCAGCTAAGATCAGACTGCCTTCAAGAGGAATCAAGATAGACAAGGATATGATTCAATCAAAATAACATGGATGAAGATCTCCATATCTTGAATGAAAACTCTCACAAGAAAGGAAAGAAGAAGCACTTCAAGAAGATGAAAAGCTACCATGGGAAGGGTTCATCTAAGAAAGATGTTTCACAAATCCAATGTTTTAGATGTTATGATTATGCGCACTATGCAGTCAGATGTCCTGATAGAACAAAGTAACAAGCATCATTTTCCAAAGTAGGAAAGTCTAAGACATAGCATTACTCTGAGAAATCTGTATTCTACTCTACATGTTTAAACCAAGTATCAAATAAATCCAACACTTGGGTTATAGATAGTGGCTCATCAAGACTCATCACTGGGTTTAGGGAACTCTTAGACTCCATGGTAGAAGAAATTGATGAGGAAGTGACAATTAGAGATGACTCTACACATCTAGTCAGAAGTGTTGGCACATTACCATCAAATTGAAGTCTAGTATCTCTATTCAACTCATCGGAGTATTGTTTGTACCAAGTATCAAGAGGAACTTGGTTTCCATATTTGCACTTGAAGACAATGGATATAGGGTTACCTTCATGGATAGTAAAGTGTTGGCATGGCCAAAGAACTCTACTATTGAGAAGGCCCAAACCATGGGTTATAGATAATAATATCTATATAAATTATGTACTGAGCCAAATCTTGCCCTAATTCATGAAATTCTAGACTCTAATGAAATAGGGCACATAGGAGATTAGGACACCTCCATTTCCATACCTATGTTCTATGAAAAAACTAGTCACAGGCTTACCGAAACTCAAATAATATCATTTAGGGGCATGCAAGGGGTGTGCCTTAGGGAAAAACACAAAATGGTCTTTCCAAAGTAGTTCTAGTAAAATAAATGATATATTAGAATTAGTCTACTCATATTTATGTGGACCCATGTCTATACCTTATTTAGGGGGTTTCCTATATTATGTATTTTTTGTTGATGACTTCTCTAGAAAGACTTGGATCTATTTCCTCAAATGTAAAGAATCTGAGGAGATCCTTTGAAGTGTAATGGATAAAAAAGGAGGTGATGGGGTTGAAAATGATATAAAAAGATAGATGTGTGTTGTGTGATGGAAAATGTTGTGGAAATAAAAAACTTAATAAAACCTAAATACTTATCTTGAAATGTGATAGATTTGAAAATCACTATTTTCTATTGTGTGTACTCAGTTTCAGGAAATTTTGCAACCAGATTTGACCTGAAAACCTAGAAACCTTATGTTGTTCTGAGAAAGGTCGATCTTGACCCAAAATAGGGGTAAGATCTTACCTCGAGGCACAATCTTACCCCTTTATGTCAACCTTGACCTGCACTATTCTAACAAAAAATTTGTTCGCAGATCCCAAAAGTTTGCCAAAAAGGGTGCTCAGATCTGCTCCGATATTCGTTGTTCCACACTTGTACCTATAAGAAAAAGGGTTTTGTTGTTTGGATGAGGGGTTTGCCTTGGTCAAACTCCGGTTTGGAATCAAACTTAAAAATGGAATTGAAATAGAGAATGCTAGCAAGTAGTAGAAGTAGATCTAACAACGAAGCTATGATATTCAATAGATATGCAGTTGTATTTGAAATGCAAACAAGTATGTTGATATGAAAGCTTGGACTCAACACTAACAAATGTAAATCAAAACCTCCATGACTGTATGCTTGGAATCCACCTTGAAGAGAGAATGAATAGATCTTGAAGATGAACAAAGGATCTTGAAGGAAGATCACACCACCATGATGGATAGATCTAGGCCTTGAATGATGAATCTTGAATGCTTGTTCCTTTGATCTTCAATAGAGAACTTGAATTCTTGAAGGCTTGAATGTAGATGATTTCTTGAACACTTGATTGAGAATGCTTGAAATCTTGGATGTTGCTTGAGTGAGAATGGATGTGAAATGAGAGGAGAAAGATTCATTTTTATACTAGTCTAGGGCACACACTTTTAGAGAGGTCAACATTGGAGAATTAAATTCCAATTAAGCCTTTACCCCTAGGAGTGGACCTAAATTAAATATAATTTATGAGTTTACCATTTCGAAGCCCGAAACAGCCGACCCAGAAGCGGAAAATAAAACTTTTCCAAAACCTGACATCCGAAAACTTCTAGATTTTAAAATCTGGACCCAGGGTCAAGGTCAAGGTCGACTCTAACCTAGGTCAAGGTTGAGGTCAACCTTGACCTAGAAGGTCAACCTTGACCCTGAGGTCAATAATCTCAGGGTTTTAGGTCAAGATGCTAGAAACACGTGGAAAGAGGGGCAGAATAGGGGGAAAAACAAGATCTAAGCCAGAGATCCCATCAAAGCATTTGACATGACTCCAAACCACCTACTCAGAGGGCTAAACTAGTCCTAAATGGAAGTGCTTCTATTTTTTGATGATACATTTAGCCCCCACTTTAGCAAGAGTATGGATTCAATACAAACTCTTGATAAAGGAGAAGAAAGATCCAAGTGGATTCGCAATGAGATAGAATAACACTTAGTTGAGGACACAAGCCCCCAAACTAAGGATTCTAACTCAACATACACACACAAGGGTGTAAAAACAAAGAGAAAACAAAGATGAAACTAAAATACACAAAAAGAGGGGTTAGTACAAAAATAAACCCAAATCAACTAGCAAAGGAAACATTGCTAAGAAATGCTTCCTATACTAATATCATATTTGAAAAGCTATCATAAAAGCATAAATGATTACATAAGAAAGACAAGAGCAACACTATAATTAACATAGCTTCATGATCTAATCCTACTAGCATGAAAGTGAAAAGAGAGAAAAGAAAAAGTGATTACCTCACCTAGTAAGATGCCCACCTTACTGTGAATCACCAAGGAGGGAGAGCCCAACAGGTAGCAAAACCTGATAGTTCACCCAAAAACTATGCTTTGTAGTTGTAATGTGTCTTCTGGCAACTTTTGGAATACCCATAGATCCACATTCTTGTATCACTATGGAATATAAAATGCATGTCTCTTCAGGATTTAGCAACTTATGTGCGTTACCTTCTGAGGATTTAGCATATTGAAAATTGAAAAATGTGTGTCTCTTCAGGATTTAGCAACTTATGTGTGTTACCTTCGAAGGATTTAGCATATTTGAAAATTGAAAAATGCGTGTCTCTTTAGGATTTAACAACTTATGCGCATTACCTTCTGAGGATTTAGCATATTGAAAATTGAAAAATGTGTGTCTCTTCAGGATTTAGCAACTTATGTGAGTTACCTTCGAAGGATTTAGCATATTGAAAAATGTAAACTACAACATAAGGGAGACCCTATATATGCCCTCCTCCTTATCATGGTTTTCTACTAGACATGATAAGGAAGAGGAGGATACCTTCTTCACAAAGTAAGGAGATATCTTGTTAACAATGTACACTATATTCTTAGTGAAGGGTATTGACCCTTACATCAAAGAGCATAGATAATTATGAAAAAGGATATGTCACTTATGGAAAAAGGATCCTCAAAGAGAAAGAGATCTTATCAACAAGACCCCCACCATAAAGGAATGCTTTATATAAAATATCATCTTTCTAAGAGGAACAAAGAGGGACCAAAGATTCATTCATCAAGCCCTCTGTAAACAAGAGGAAGAGGAATCTTGGAACAAAAGGAATCAGACTCTAATCCTATAGCAAGGGCAAGAGTTTATAAAGAATGTAATTTGAAAAATAAAGAAGAGGTGATGACCTAGGACAACAACCTCTAACTTAAAAGGATATCCATAGCCAAAACCCTAATCAATATAACATTGCAAAATAAACAAATGCCATTAATCTAAGGAAAGTAGATCCCTAGGCAAAGAGAAAGAAGGAAAAACCTTGCCCCCCTAGAGATGAAATAAAGGGATACCTTTGCAAAATAAATGTCTTTAGAAAAGATATCTTTAATAATGAAAGAGAACTATGGATGATTATGAACATAATACAAAACTATAGGGATAGAACATAGAAAGGAAAACTAATTAAGCTCAAAACAAAGGACATGCTAAGAGCATAATGGATCCTAGAGAATTGGAAGAAATACCTCTTGCCCCCCAGTCAAAAGACAAGAGGAGACAAGATCTACATTATTGAAAAGTCCAGGGGATACTCCTTATCAAAAATATGAAGGAATTGTAAAATCGCACGCAAGTGGGATATAATTCCTAAAGAAACTCTTTCCCTAACATACATCTTAAAATGCACACAATCAGCAAGTAAATGTGTATTACTTTTGTGAAAAGGACATTTATACTTAGAGAGAGCATCTTTCACCATTGGTTTAAAGATTTCTTTCTTCGAATTCATTAGTTGAACATACACCTTCTTAGCCACATCTTGAGGAGTATCATGGTAATCTAAGGTAGGTGTTGGAAGAAGAACATGAAGAGGCAGACGTCGATCAAAATCAACCACCTTAAATTGAGATAATGGGAAGCCAAGTCCACGCTTATCTTGTTTAGGGGATATATGAACTAGATACTTAATACCATGTTCATTAACACCAAGCCCTACACCCTTATAACCTTGTTTAGCCATCATATTATATCATGTAGTGTACATATCTTGTAAAGCTTCTGCAAGAGGTGATTTTTTATTGTGATCATGAGAAAAAGTTGTATAAGGCTTAATAGTAGAATTAGAAGAAGTTACTTTTCTCTTCCCTTTGATATCATCTTGGATCAGATAAGAAGGGGAAGGTAAATCCAAGAATTCTTGCACATCTGCATCATGAACCATAGTTTGAGCCTCCTCATAAGTATGGGAAGAACTAGGGATAACAGATGGAGAATTAGGCATATTAGGAAGGATAGGATTAGGAACTAGATTAAGAAGGATAGGATTAGGAAGATTAGGAGATGGTGTATCATCTACCAAATTCTTCACATAATCCAAAAGAGCAATAAGTCCACCACATAAATCTTTAATGAAAGGTTTGAAAGTAGGAAGACTCGTTTCAGTCAATCTCACAATAGCATATGCAAGTGAAACATGAAGAGTGACAAACATAATGAAATTGATGATAATCTCATAAACATCATAAGTACGATAAGGGGATGCTAAGAGGAGAATAATAAGGAGAATAGCCACACACCAAAGCATCTTAAAGACCTTCATAGTAAATGAAATGCAAGAAACATTTTTGTATTTTGTAGAATATATAGATTTTTTGTTTTTTGGATTGTAAAATGCAAGAGCATAAAAGAAAGCCACTTTTAAGGAAAGAAAGCCAAGCATCTAACACCAAAAAGAAAGAGTTGTCTATCGCAGGTTCACCAAAATGTAATGGATAAAAAGGGAGATGATGGGGTTGAAGATGATATAAAAAGGTAGATGTGCATTGTGTGATGGAAAATGTTGTGAAAATACAAAACTTAATAAAACCTAAATACTTATCTTGAAAAGTGATAGATTTAGAAATCACTATTTTGTGTTATCTGTACTCAGTTTTAGGAAATTCTGCAACCAAATTTGGCTTGGAAACATCGAAACAAAGAAAACCCAGAAACCTTCTACTATTCTAAGAAAGGTCGACCTTGACCCAAAATAGGGGTAAGATCTTACCCTGGGGCAGAATCTTACCCCTTTATGTCGACCTTGACCTGCACTGTTCCGATGGAAAATCTATTCGTGGATCCCAAAAGTTTTCCAAAAAGTGTACTCAGATCTACTCTGATATTCATTGTTCCACACCTGTACTTGCAAGAAAAAGGGTTTTGTTGTTTGGATGAGGGGTTTGCCTTGGTCAAACTTTGGTTTCGAATCAACCTTAAAAATGAAATTGAAATAAAGAATGCTAGCAAGTAGTAGAAGTAGATCTAATAACGAAGCTATGATATTCAATAGATGTGAAATTGTATTTGAAATGAAAACAAGTATGTTGATATGAAAGCTTGGACTCAACACTAACAAATGTAAATCAAAACCTCCATGATTGTATGCTTGGAATCCACCTTGAAGAGAGAATGAATAGATCTTGAAGATGAACAAAGGATCTTGAAGGAAGATCACACCACCATGATGGATAGATCTAGGGCTTGAATGATGAATCTTGAATGCTTGAACCAAATCCCTCCAAAGGCTTGAATGCTTGAACCTTTTATCTTCAATGGAGAACTTGAATGCTTGAAGGTTTGAATGTAGATGATTGCTTGAACACTTGATTGAGAATGCTTGATGGAATGCTTGAAATCTTGGATGTTGCTTGAGTGAGAATGGATGTGAAATGAGAGGAGAAAGCTTCCTTTTTATACTAGTCTAGGGCACAAACTTCTAGAGAGGCCAACATTGGAGAATTAAATTCCAATTAAGCCTTTACCCCTAGGAGTGGACCTAAATTAAATATAATTTAAGAGTTTACCATTTTGAAGCCTGAAACAGCCGACTCGGAAGCGGGAAATAAAACTTTTTTGAAACCCAACATCTGGAAACTTCTAAATTTTGAATCTAGACCTAGGGTCAGGGTCGAGGTCGAAACTGACCTAGGTCAAGGTCAAGGTTGACCTTGACCCAGAAGGTTGACCTTGACCCTGAGGTCAAGAATCTTAGGGTTTGGGGTCAGGATGCCAGAAATAGGCTGGAAATAGGTGGAAAGAGGGGCAGAACAGGGGAAAAACAAGATCTAAGCCAGAAATCCCATCAAAGCATCTAACATGACTCCAAACCACCTATTCAGAGGGCTAAACCAGTCCTAAATGAAAGTGCTTCCATTTTCTAACAATACATGAAGACCTTTAAGGAATTCAAATCCCTTACAAAAAACTCTTTTGGGAGGAAAGTTAAAACATTAAGGACAGATAATGGTAGAGACTACATAACAGATATTTTTAAAGAATTTTGTAAAAATGTTGGGATTAAGAGGGAGTTCACTATACCCTACAACCCTAAAAAAAATGGGGTTGCTGAAAGGAAAAATAGAACTATTGTAGAAGCTGCTAGGTCAATGTTACTTGATCAAAACCTAGAAATATCACTTTGGCAAAAGCCCCCAGTACTGTTGTCTAGTACTGCTATCTACTATGAAGAAAATTTTGCACTAGTTGCTCGTTGTACCTCAGTCAAAGAAGTCCTAGCCTTTGCAGTAGCCAAAGGATGAAAAGTCCATCAAATGGATGTAAAAATTGCATTCTTAAATGTGACTATTGAAGAAGAGATCTACTTAGAGAAACCTAAAGGATTTGAGATCCACAATGTAGAGTCACATGTGTGTAAATTGAAGAAAGCCATGTATGGACTTAAGCACGCTCCCAGAGCCTGGTATGAAAGAATTGACAATTACCTCATGGGATTAGGTTTCTCAAAAAATGATGCAGACCCAAATCTCTTTTGGAAACTACAATTGAAGCAATTGTTGTATTGTCATTGATGTCAAACCTTAATTGGTAAGACTGTTGCTATTTAAGAAAGTACTATATCTATTTGATTGTTGCTAAGGGGAAAGGCAAGGTTGGTAACAATAGCACCTAAGGAAAGGTTGAGTTATCTTGATACTTCAATGAGTACTTGATTATGTGGCACAATGATAAGATAATGTATTTTTTTATCTAAGTATGAATGAAGACTAAACTAGCAGGCTTAACTGAGCAAAATGAAGAAATCTAGTTTAAGCCGAGTGATGTTAGTGTCGACCGAGCTAGGATATGCCGAGTAAATTCAGTGTTGACCGAACATCAGTTAATTGTCGAGGAAGACAGTATTAGCTGAGGAAACAATTTTTGAGGTGACCGAGCTTTCTTAATGAAGACCGAGGAGTTGAACACTGTATTGACCGAGCGTCAGTAATTTACATTTGAGGAAGAATTCAGATTTCCAGCCGACATCATTGAATTCTTAGATTATGTAAAATGTGTTGACTTTATTTATTGATTGTACAAAAGCATTTAATACACTGTAAAACATTTTATTGTATATCTATTAAGATATTTGAGATATTTCTAGAAGGATAGTTGAAGAACATAAAGTAGGAAGGATTTGATGAATCTAACCTAACCCTCATATCTATGAAGGAGATTAAGCAGCAAAAGATGTATTGACCTAATTGAGGAAGTATTAAGAAAACCTAAGTTTGAGCTTAACAGAAGACACGATGCTGGAAGTATTGTTGATGTTATTGACTGTACAAGTAGAGAAGGATGAAGGAGAAGTGTTGTGATTTCTTGAAGAGAGTTCCAAGCAGATTACTGATGGTGATGGTAAAGGTTCATAGTCAGTAAGACAACATATGTGTACAGAATTGGATCTGATATTTGCAAAGTGAGTTGTATGTTTTTCAAATCAATACTACTGCTACTTTCTAAGCATTGTATCAATCAAAATCCTTTTAATAGAGGTTGACCTAACAGTCATTTGTATAAATCGTTTGAACAAGGTTGCATTCTAATGGAGTGTATGTAAGTCTTATAACAAGGCACACTTTTAACAGAGTGGTTTAAATCCTTTAATCGGGTCACACCTGATAGTGTGTTTGTAACCTTTAATAGGGTTGGCTTTTCATTGAGCTCACTTCAAAAGAGTGAACATAATAGTAACATGTTACAAAGTGGTTTTTTCTAAATTGGGTTTCCACTATAAATCCTGGTGTTGATACTTGTGTGAATTTTTTGGTTTGAACATTTCTATGTTTTACAAGTTAGATACTATTGGATAAGTGGACTGCACTATTATATGTTTCTATTATGCAATCAATAATGACCGAGTAGCTATTGGTTATTGGATATGATTTGTTGAAGAGTTTTAAAGTTTGTTTTATACATCTAGACCTAAGAATAATGGATTCACCCCCCCCCCCTCTCTGTTGTTCTAAATCATATTAACAATTGGTATCAAAGCTATTGGTGCTTATAGAGAACAAGTTTGAAGGTACTTGAAGAAAATGATTAGGATGTATAAGAAGGAGGTACCAAAGCTGAATAAGGATAACTTCCCTGCATGGCAAAGCTTGATGAAGTTGTATCTAGCCGATATTAGTGATTATGCAAAATATTATGTTGAACATGATTATGTCACACTTGTTGCACCTCTGACTACCGAGGAAATGAAAGCTAAACAAGAGCACAACCAAGCAATGTTGGAGATTGTGCACAATCAAAGACTGCAGTACTGCAAAGCAAATGTGGGACACTCTTGCAAACATCTATGGTGGTGACATAAATATATTGAGAGCAAAATCTGAAAGCTAGAGGTAAATTTGATGAAATGAGAATGCAAGAAGGTGAGAACATTGCACAATATTGTGGTAGAATAAAAGTTGTAAATGCTATTAGAGGAGCAAATGGAACTATGGATGATGAAACTGTAATTGGAAAAGTATTGAGAACTCTATGTCCTATCTATGCCATCAAAATTTCAGCAATTCAAGAATCTAGATGTAACCCTAACAATGCTCTTACTTTGGAAAGTTTGGTTGATAAGCTTACTGCTTTTGAACTTTCTAACTATGATAATTTCATTGTTGGTAATGTTGAATCTACTTTTAAGTCACAAATGGTTCTGAGTAAGTTAAAGAAGGACAAAGAAAGATGCATTAGTGAAAGTGAAAGTGAAAGTGAAAGTGACAGTGACACATTTGATGAAGAACTTGAGGATCTAGAAGCTCTTATGGCTAGAAGACTGAAAAGGGGAAAAATAAATTACAAAGGTAAACTCCCTATTATATGTTTTTCATGTAATAAAGTTGGTCATATAGCTGCTAGATGTCCTGACAGGGATGATACAGATGAAGAAAGAGACAACAAGTATAAAGAAAAAAGAGAAGATAAAGGTTACCGAAGAGACAAGGACTACAAAGGAAAAGGTAAGAAATCCTGCTATATTGCCGAAGAAGAGGCTGACACTGATAGTGATGATTTTGAAATTGAGGTTGTCTATGTTGCAATGAAAGATGAATCTGATGAGGATGAGAAAACTGTATTGATATCTTATGTGAACAAAAATGATAAATGGATTATTGATAGTGGTTGTTCACATCACATGACTGGTGACAAGAGTAAGTTTGATACCTTAGATCATTATAAAGGTAGGAGTGTGAGATTTGGTAATGATGCACCATGTCCTGTTAGAGGAAAAGGATTGATTAAGCTGACTGATAAGATCACTTGTGAAAATTCTTACTAGGTTGAGGGTTTTAACTATAATCTACTAAGTGTTGCACAACTTAATAGCACTAGCTACTGAGTGGAATTTCATCACAGGAAGGCCAAAATATTTGATGCCACTAGTGAAATGATTGGAAGTGTAGAACAGACAAGAGGTAATTTGTTCTATCTAGACCTGTCTAAAGAAACATGTATGATTGCACAACTTGATGATATTTGGTTATGGCATAAGCGGCTATGTCATGTTAACTTTGACAATCTGGTAGAAATTAGTAAGAAAAGGAAAGTGAGAGGTCTACCTAGATTGAAGAAACCTAAGAATGTAATGTGCAAAGAATGTCAATTGGGTAAGATGACAAAGTCTAGTTTCAAGAGCAAAACCTTTACTTCTGAGAATACTTTAGATTTGGTTCATACTGACCTTTGTGGACCGATGGGTGTACAAAGCTATTATGGTGCTAGATATTTTATCCTGTTTGTTGATGATTATACCAGAATGATGCATGCAATGTTCTTAAAGGAAAAATCTTATGCTTTTCAATTTTTTAAGTGGTATTTGGCTAAGGTTGAAAAGGAGATAGTTAGGAACTTTAAGTGTCTGAGATCTGACCGAGGTAGAAAATTTATATCCAATGAATTTAATCTATTTTGCAATGATAGAGGGATCAAAAGACAGATGTCTACACCTAGAACTCCTCCATAGAACGGTATAGCAGAGAGAAGGAACAAATCTATCTTGGATTGTGCAAGGACATTAATGATTGAAAATAATGTTGCACAAAAGTACTGGAAAGAAGTTGTAAGTACAGTTGTTTATACTCTTAACCAAGTACAGATCAAAAAAGGTACAAATCTGACACCTTATGAGTTATGGCATGGGTATGCACCTAATGTAAAGTACTTTAGAATTTTTTAAAGTAAATGCTACATACTAATTAAAGGACAATAGAAATGGAAAATTTGATGCTAAATGCGATGAGGGTATATTCCTAGGCTATTCCACAAAAAATAAAGCTTATAAGTGTTTGAACTCTAACACTAAGAAAATTGTGGAAAGTGTGAATGTCAAAGTTGATGAGTATGCAGAGAAAAATGAAGCTGACAATAAAAGACAACTAGAAGATTACAGATCTTTTGTGTATATAGACGAAGGAGAGGCAAGTGACAGACTTGCACCTGATGCTGAGTCTCGGGTAAGCAATGTCGAGCATCAGGAAAATAATGCTGAGAGAGAAGAAGAATGTGCCGAATGACAGGAAGAAGCTGCCAAGTATCAGGGAGAGGTTGCTGAGAATTCAAAAGTTGAATCTGATAATCTTGTTGGTGAACCTGAAGAGCAAAATGAAATGCAAACTGAATTTGAAATGAGTATGTTTGGGGAGATCAAATTTTTTGTTGGTTTACAAGTATATTAGATGGAGAAAGGAATTTTCATCACCTAGTCTAAATATGTTCATGAGATACTAAAAACCTTTGGTATGGAAGATTCAAGGCCAGTAAGTACTCCCATGGCTACTGGACAAAAGTTGTCTAAAAATGATGATGCTACAAAAGTAAATCAGATTTTGTATAGATCTATGATTGGAAAGCTACAATATGATGTACACAACAAACTAGATATTGCTTTAGTTGTTGGGATAGTGGCAAGATTCTCTGCCAATCCTAAGGAAACTCACATGATGGCTATCAAAAGAATAATGAGATACTTGAAAGGGACTGCTGACTATGGATTGTATTACAAGAAGCATGAAAAGTTTGAACTGAGAGTGTATACAGATGCTGATTGGGCAGGAAATATGGATGACAGAAAGAGTACTAGTGGTGGAGCTTTCTTTCTTGGACAGAGATTAGTTTCCTAGACAAGAAAGAAACAAAATTGCATTTCCCAATCTTCTATTGAAGCTAAGTATGTGGCTGCAGCTGTGAACTATTCAAACTTGGTATGGATAAAGAAATTGTTGGTAGGCATGAAAGAAGAAATCATTGAACCAGTTGTCATTTTCTATGACAACACAAGTGCTATTAACATCTCTAAGAATCCAGTGATGCACACAAAGACCAAACACATTGCAATCAAGTATCATTACTTGAGAGAACTGGTACAAGATAAAGAGGTTCGAACAGAATATGTGAATACAAAGGAATAACTAGCAGACATATTCACTAAAGCTTTACCTAAAGAAGCTCATGAAAATCTGAGAGGTCAACTAGGGGTCCTTCCCCTAACTGAGGTTGCCTAGTCAAGCTAGGAGCACTGCATCAAATGTGCTGCAAAAGAGTATCTAACAAGTTGATGCAAAGACAAGTCACACTTTAGGAGCAGCCTATAGTTGTGAAAAGTATAGCAAAGCCAAGAATTATTCATAAGCAAAGATGGCAGAGGGAGAAATACTGTTACTGAACTAAAATGATGATATCTACATCTGTAGGATGTATGTTTTAGTTGCTGCTTTGGAATTTTTGTCAAAGAGGGAGATGATCACAGATGAATACACAGAATGAAATTTTCATGGAAGATCAAGTAAGAGGGAGAGATTCAATGGACGGTCATACAAGCATGGCTAATTGATTCTGTATCAGAATGAAGCTAAGGATATTATAAATATTTTTGATGGACAGATAATTTTTGGATTGGTTGGTAATTCATGTGATATTTATATGGTGTTGCCATCAATGCCAAAGAGGGAGATTGTTGGAAACTGCAATTGAAGCAATTGTTGTATTGCCATTGATGTCAAACCTTAACTGGTAAGACTATTGCTATTTAAGAAAGTAGTATATCTATTTGATTGTTGCTAAGGGGAAAGGCAAGGTTGGTAACAATAGCACCTAAGGAAAGGTTGAGTTATCTTGATACTTCAATGAGTACTTGATTATGTGGCACAATGATAAGATAATGTATTGTTTATCTAAGTATGAATGAAGACTAAATTAGTAGGCTTAATCGAGCAAAATGAAAAAATCTAGTTTAAGCCGAGTGATGTTAGTGTTGACCGAGCTAGTATATGTCGAGTAAATTCAGTGTTGACCGAACATCAGTTAATTGCCGAGGAAGACAGTATTAGCCGAGGAAATAGTTTTTGAGGTGACTGAGCTTTCTTAATGAGGAGTTGAACACTATATTGACCGAGCATCAGTAATTTACATTTGAGGAAGAATTCAGATTTCCAACCAACATCATTGAATTCTTGGATTATGTAAAATGTGTTGACTTTATTTATTGATTATACAAAAACATTTAATGCACTGTAAAACATTTTATTGTATATCTATTAAGAGATTTGAGATATTTCTAGAAGGATAGTTGAAGAACATAAATTAGGAAGGATTTGATGAATCTAACCTAACCCTAAGATCTATGAAGGAGATTAAGCAAAAAAAGATGTATTGACCTAATTGAGGAAGTATTAAGGAAACCTAGGCTTGAAGTTAACAGAAGAGAGGATGCTGGAAGTATTGTTGATGTTATTGACTGTACAAGAAGAGATTCCTGAAGGAGAAGTGTTGTGATTGCTTGAAGAGAGTTCCAAGCATATCAGTGATGGTGATGGTAAAGGTTCACAGTCAGTAAGACAACATATGTGTATGGAATTGGATTTGATATTTGCAAAGTGAGTTGTATGTTTTTCAGATCAATACTACTGCTACTTTCTAACCATTGTATCAGTCAAAATCCTTTTAACAGAGGTTGACCTAATAGTCATTTGTATAAATCCTTTGAACAAGGTTGCATTCTAATGGAGTGTATGTAAGTCCTATAACAAGGCACACTTTTAACAGAGTGGTTTAAATCCTTTAACCGGGTCACACCTGACAGTGTGCTTGTAACCTTTGACAGGGTTGACTTTTCACCGAGCTCACTTTAGAAGAGTGAACATAATAGTAACATGTTACAAAGTGGTTTTTCCCAAATTGGGTTTCCACTATAAATCCTGGTGTTGATACTTGTGTGAATGTTTTGGTTTGAACATTTCTGTGTTTTACAAGTTAGATACTATTGGATAAGTGGACTGCACTGTTATATGTTAATGTTATGCAATCAGTAATGACCGAGTAGTTGTTGGTTATTGGATATGATTTTTTGAAAAGTTTTAAAGTTTTTTTTATACACTTGGACCTGAGAAAAATTGATTCACACCCCCCCCCTCTGTTGTTCTAAATCATATTAACAATCTCTACTTCAACAAAATCAAAGGTGATATGTTAATATTGATATTATATGTTGATGATCTATTGATTATAGGAGAGGATCACCTTATTGATCAATGTGAGAAGGATCTAGCCTCAGAGTTTGACATGAAGGACTTAGGCCTATTACACTACATCCTTGGATTAGAAGTTTGGCAGAAATTGGATGGCATTATTCTGAATCAAAGGGAAGTACACCCTTGATATATTGAAGAGATTTGGAATGATGAATTGTAGATCTATGTCATCTCCCATGTAAATAAATCTTCGTAAATTGAAGGAAGCAACATCAGATTCTTAGTTAGCAGATCCAATGTTTTACAGGTAGATGATTGGATCTCTAATGTACTTGGTCAACACCAGACCAAATATCTCTTATGCAGTGAATGCTTTGAGTCATTTTATGTGTGAGCCCAAGGAGATACATCTTGTTGTTGTGAAGCATATAATGAGGTACCTTCAAGGTACTCTTAATTCTAGTCTCAAATATGGAAAGGTTGATTTAGATCTTCATGGATTCAGAGATTCAGATTGGGTTAGAAGCATGACCGATCAGAAAAGCACCTCAGGATATTGCTTCAGTTTAGGATCGGCTATGATATCATGGATAAGTAGAAAATAATCTTCAGTGGCTTAGAGTTTTACATAAGCCAAATAAATTGTAGCTTCTATGGCTGCAAGAGAAGCAGTATGGATCAGATAACTACTTGTGGGATTATTTGATGAGCCTCTAAAACCTACTATTATCCACTACAATAATCAAAGTTGTATCAAGATTTCAATGAATCTATTATTTCATGATAAATCTAAGCATATCGAGATTCCTTATTACTATGTGAGAGAAATGGTAGAAAGGAATGTAATCCAGTTGGAGTATATTAGTACATGAGATCAAACATCAAACATACTTACCGATCCTCTCTCCAAAGGGAAAGTTGAACACTTCAGAAAGACTCTTGGTATGATTGAAATGTAAGTGTTATATATATTTGTACTAATACATAAGATTTTTATTGTGTAAAATTCTTGTCATATGTGTGATTCTATCACTTTACAAGCCCCACCCCCCTGTGTACATTTCTAAAAGGTGATGATCTTTTAGATAATGAACACTTGTATTTGACACTATAAGGCAATGATCTTATAATGTTCCATAGATTGATATCATGTGACTTGATATCATTATTCATGGATTTATCATGATTTTTTTATGGTAGACATTATGTGACTTAATGTTAGTGCACATACCAAAACTAAGATATATGAGGAGATTGTAATGTTCTTGAGTATATTATATCCTTTAGTATCACGAGATAAGTGATACTTCATATCACGAGATTAGGTGATATACCTTATCATGAGATTAGGTGATAACTCTTATCACGAGTTAGGTTATATAGATCTCATCATGAGTTATGTGGTGTTTCCTATTATGAGTTATGTAATAGCTATTAATATGGCAATGTACTCTTAGAGTTCACTATAATATTCATACTCTTTATCTTCCCTAGCTAAGAGGGAGTGTTGAAATTATAGCAACGTCAAATAAAGAATCAACAATGAGATATATCAGTTTATCACCTCACTATTAATTATCATGATCGAATAAAGAATGCTTTCAATTTGCATGAATTAATATCATATTGATTTCATTATCGATCAAGTAATGATCAATCAACATTGCTTACATTGCATATATGTTGAATACCTTTCTTATCGGCATATTAAACATATGTTAGTGACCACTCAACTAATGGTAAGTGACTGTTCATAAAATGATATTCATAATATTGTTTAATGTGCCATCGATGAGGAGGCACATCTTGAGTGGACATGCCTCTACTTTGTGGAGACATGTCCACTCAAGACATGCACCCCAATACAAGTATATATGCAAACCCGATAAGGAAATATTGAGCAATTAAAATCCAACATTCTCAGCCTCGTTTGGACCTACAAAATGGAGCATGATCTGCATTTACACCTCCTCTATTTCTTTCTTCCCCCCATGTTTCTTTCTCCAAAGCTTCCCTGATCTTGAGAATTTTTAGGTGCCTCTTCATCATTTTGTATTTTCGGTTCACCTTGGACCCGTTCTTTCTTGAGAGTATTTTCCTTCTTTGAATCAACAAATACATCTTCTAATAGCCCTATTATTGGCCTACCCTTCTTCTTTTGCACTAGCTTTGTTTGTGTTCATGGGGCTAGAGGAGGCAGAGGAGGTAAATCTTGTGGCTTCTCTGTAACTGGTGCCAAGTCATCACCCTTGGGTTCCATGGTTGTTTCTCATGCACCTATTTCCCGTTCCTCAAGGCTAGTTACTTATTCTTTAGTTTCATTACGTTGTCCCTCCATCCTTGTCTCTTCTTCCATTTCTGATTATTTGTCCAAGGATGAGTGGATAGGTATATGCATTATTGGCTCTTCAGCAAATACTTTAGTTCCACTTACTCTCTCTTCTTTTCTTTTATCAATTGATGTTGGAGGGGCAGTAGCTTCAGTCTCTGCATGTTCTTGTGTTTCAATTGGTGATGTTGGAGGGGTAAAGTCTAGAAAGGTGAACTGGCTCAGAGGATCATGGAAGCCTGGAATATCTTCAATGTTTGATATATCAAACTCATCCGATCCTATGTTCTCCTCTGCTTCCTTTTGTCCTTCATCTCTAGCATCAAGGTCGATTGGTTCCCCTTGCCTCTCTGGCTGAGAAATGTATTCCTCACTTGCCTTTTTGGTAGCCACAATAGCCTTCATAGTCCTTCTGACCAAGGGTACTTCTTCCTCTGCCACTTCCTCTTCTTCAGGTAACATCTCTAGCTATGAAAATACTAAATCTCTTTTGCTTTTATATACTCTCCCCCTTTTAAAAGGTTATGTATCCTAGGAGATTATTTTTAAGAGGGGAAAAACTTCCTCATTCCTAAATTTGTGGGTACCTGCAATGGAGCATTTTGTGGAACTGTGTGCTTGGGAGGGTGATGAGTGATGTCATCCTTGTCTCTTCTTCATTCCATTGGACCATAGGTCACTGACTTGGCATCCATGTACACTATTTTTGGTCTAACAGGCCCCGTCTCCTTAAAATTAGGGATGTTAACTTTCTTCCCCTTCCCCTTTCTACCTTAGTTGGGGGGTTTAATTGTGGCTTCATAGGAATAGGGCTAAGCATGAAGGACTCATTGATCCACTTCAATGTAAGATCTATAATATGTCAGGCTTTGTGTCTCAAATCATCATTCTCATCTCGAGCTATCTCAGCATTCAAAATTGCAATATTATAAACTATCTTTATTGTATTTAGGATCTATCATGTTATTAATGTCCTTTTCCCATATTTTGGGAGGAATGCAAACTTTGAGGAAATCTTGTGCAAGTTCCAGCTCCATTCTATAGTGATCCTAGATTCTGACCTCATAGTCATCTACACAGTTGATCCAATGGTCTTCCAAGTGCAGTTCATGCCTATAGAATTTCCCAACAATGTGGCTATACACGTTGATTGGATCAAACTTGGGTCTAATCAGATGGAATTCCTCTAGAGGGCACTCATCCCACTCCAACCCTATTGATTTACAAACTTTTATATCTTGTACTGAATATGTCCCTATGGAAATGGGGAATTCCCAACAATGTTTCTTCTTTGTCTGGATGTGTTTGTATGCATCAACTAACTATCTAATCGCTTCCACAGAACCAACTTATTAGAGGGGTAACTAGGCAATTTTTAGGGAGCAACGGTGCTTCCTGTTACGCGTATGTAGGAAAAGGTTTTGAATTGAATATAGTATTTCCCAATGGCATAAACCTTGGCTATTGCATCTTCTAACAACCTCTTGGCATAATTACCTTCAATAGACCTTATTATTGCAAAAATGAAAGCATCATTCACTATCGTATACTCTAGGTTGTCTTCCTTTAGTTTTCCTTCCTCACCAATTGAGGATATACTGTATAAGGCCACAATTTTTTATCCTAGAAAGAACCTCATTTTTTGAGCCCAAGATAATCTACCCTTGTAGCTAGTAGATACATGATATATGAGGCTTGCAATATTTGGGGTCATTCTTGACCCGTCTTAATTGGTCATGCAGGTTGTTGATGATGATGGCTACCCAATCTATTCGGACTTTCTTGCTCCTTATCTTCTCAATCATGTGAACCATCCATGTCTCTAATTGTTGTGCAACCGACAATCCATATACCCTGCTCAGAAGTGTCACAACAACACCCATATCTTCAACAAGGTAGTCGTTTCTCATATCAATTCCATCTAACTTGTCTTTCTTGGGAGGCTTAATTAAGTATTTTTCCTTAATGAGGTCATAAACCCTACTCGGTAGTGTTACAAAAACACCCATATCTTCAACAAGGTAGCCTTTTCTCATATCAATTCTATCCAACTTGCCTTTCTTGAGAGGCTTAATTAAGTATTTTTCCTTAATGAGGTCATAAACCTTGAGGTTGTTTTGGAACCGCCTCATGTCCCTATCAATATAAATTGGGTAATAGTGATCTACCTTTTGAAGATGGAAACCATCTTCAATGATATTTGGCCTTATATCCAAAACAATGTCACCAATTTTCTTTTTTACCACCTTTTCATCTTCTACATAGCTCTGCCAGTGTGAGAATGAGGTCCAGGATGGGCGGCCAAATTCACCAACCCGGCCAAGCATAGAGAAGTACAGTCTGGAGATCAGTTATTTGGTTGGGCACATTGTATTTGAAAAGCATTTCAGTCCATACGATTGATATTAGTATATGTGATCTCATTATGGAGGTTCCCCATTTTGGATGGGGTATTGTACCCTATATACTTGTACTTAATTGGTTGTGGGGTAGACATTTTTGTAACCTGCATTCATATGCAATAGTGAGCAACGTATTATTGGAAGTGTAAAAATTATTTTAATCTTAAACCCTAATTTAGCATGCAAACTAACCAAAAATTAAAGGAAAAACCAAAATTCCCTAGATAATTCAGTGTTTTGAACCTTTGCAGTCTGAAACTATTATCAGACTGCGAAAGGCTGAAAGACCGAAAATATTATTGGACAACACAAGTTCTTGGTTGCGCATAGTTTCAGCATGCGAACTCATTTTCGGTGTGTGTGGTGCAAAGATGTGAAAGTGAAAATGTTGTTAATTAGAGTTTTGAAGTGTCAGTGTGTGATGAAACAATAGGTGAGCGAAAGGCCGAAACTGCGAAAATGCTAAGGCAAGTTTGAAGGTTTGATCAAGGTTGCGGAGTTGCAAAGCACAAAGACATTGTCGGTGTGCAAAAATGCGAAAAGGAGTTCACAATTTTGTAAAGGATCGTAGTATCGGTGTACGAAGTGTATTTCGGTATGTGAAACTCTGAATGTGCAAAAATGAGTTTGTTTTTAGTTTTTCACTTTTTGTGCTTGCTTGAGAGGGAAACTTTGAAGTGTTGGTATGCAAAAATACAAACAAAAATTGAGAGAGATTGCGACTCTTCGATCTTAACCTACGAACAAGGGTTTTGAACCCGACCCTAAAATCTAAAAGTAACCCTAAAACTATGAAAAGAAATTGACCTGAAACACACAAACCCTAACCTACAAATGGAAAGAGACGAGAAAACATAAACTTACCTGGAAAAAAAAAAAGGAAATCTATGATGGAAAAGCTCAAAGGTGCACAAAAGCCAATGGACTCGAAGCTTGAAAACAACAAAATTGCAGAAGTGAAAAGAAAAGAACCCAAAGCCCCCATTTATAGGCTGGAACCCGAATGACGTCGACAATGACGAGTTTCAGATTTTCAGACCTTCATAGTTTGACAAATATTTCTGGCTGCGAAAGTCCAAAAGTCTAAGCCTCCTGAGCATTTTCGTTCCTTCAAAGTTTCAAGGTTTCGAAGGTAGATATACCTCTGAAATGTTGAAAGTCTGAAAAGGGGGGCTAAGAAAGAGATTGTCGGCCTAACAACACATCACACAAATCCAAAATAAACTCTAAAAGGACAACAAGGGACCTAAGAGAAAAACACAAGAAACAAAAGAGGGATACCCAACTATTGAGAGCCCGAGGAAGGACTCGCAATCTGCCTCACCGAGTACCTACTTTGAGCGCAAAACCAAACCAAACTCAAAACCAAAAAAGAAGAAAGGGGGTCCCCACTAGGCTAAGGAGCCAAAGTGGGGTGTGTATTGTGGAACCACAACAGTACGTGTGTGAGACACTAAAGTCTCTAATAGACCACATCAGTTCCTTACAAATTACTTGTCTAACCCGAACTATCACCGACACACCTCACTTGAGCTTGGTCAAATAAGGCAAGAGTTTACTCAGAGCCTTATTTTTATATTGACCGGGGGATTTACTGATTTGAGGTTGTTCTCAGGGGTGATCAAATCCCATTGATAGACCTCTCTAATAAAAATAAAAATGGTAACTATCCTATACAAATGCAAGCAATTGCTCTAGTGACACAAGACATGTTAATTGATTACCCAAAACAAAATATTATCTAAGCTACAAACAAAAAAACAAAACTGGTTAACTTAAAGCACCAAAACCAAATCTGTATGAAGATTGTTTCAAACAATCGATGGGGTTTTGCCATTTCCACACCACAATGTTGAAAATCAGATATTAGTACCAAGAAATCTCCTAGATATAGAAATCAATTCTGATATTCCATGAGCTCACTTGCATTCTTATTCGTGATTTTATCTACCTTATTCAAGTAAAAATTGAAGAGTCCTTCATATCCAATGTCAGCTTCAATTTGTGCCTGTAATGTTCTGCGTGCAGTTTCTTTGTTTTGTTGTATTTTCCTCTCTCTTCCTTTGTTCAATAGGCTCTTGGATTTTTGAATTTTTTTAAATTTCCTCAGGCGATTGTGTCTTTTCATTAGGTAATTGCAGCTCTCTAATAGGGTATTGCGGCTTCCCAAACTTGTTACCTACACATAAATAGACATTCGAGAGATTAATTACGGTGCTTCCCAAACTTGTTACCTACACACAAATAGACAATTTAGAAACACAACAAAACCAGAATTTCCAATGCAAAAATAAGTAGGTCAAAGATGAATAATCCGGTTTGAAACAGATAAATTACGAGAGGAATGTCAGAAACTAGAAGACCAATCTGTGCAATCAATAGAGCGAGTAAGCTAGACATAATAGTTAGTGAAAACCCTAAAGCAATGATAAGAAGGAAAGTGCATCACATAAAACCACTGAGTGCATCTTATTAATATAAGGAATGCAGTGTTTTACCTTCGAAATGCTCTGATTTACCTTGTGAGATGCATTGTTTTATCCTCTAAATTGCAGTGTTTTACTCTGCAAAGTGCGACGTTTTATTTGATTAATTGTGACTTTCCAGTGACGGTTTGCATTGTTTCACAGAGCGATTGCAGTGAATGAAGATTGAGTTGCGGCAAAGAGGAATGTGATTTGGTCGAATTGACCTATTATTGCACAAACGCAAAAAAATCAATAAAATCAGAAACACAAGGCTTCACGTCGAGTTCACCAATGTTTGCTAGGGGAAATATCTCAGATCTCGAGAGGTGCAATAACGATATTAACCAACCAGAAAAGCTAATTGTTGTATATGACAACCATAACATGCAAGAGAGAAATGAATAAATAATGGAAATAATGCAAATAAATGAAATCAATGAAATTCAAACATGCAATCCATCTTGGTCCATCTTGGAATCTCTTGTTTTTCTCCTTATTGCTCAACTATTTTGCTCACTCAATTTGATAGCATACAAATTCAAAATATATGGTTAAAAAATGATGAGAAATGCATCTCATTTATAGAAAATGTGGACTTTAATTAGAATCCATGATTAATGAATCTGACTAAACTTGATTGAGAAGTTAAACTTAGATTGATTGGAGAGTAAACTCATTTGATTGACCGGATACGTGAACAGATTGGAAAATGAAGTGGTGTCTGACTAAACTGATTGATTTGTTAATTCATTTGATGAGGAGTGAACTGAGATCGACTTGGCAGTTGAGTGGATAATTAGGGAGATGACTGATTTGATTGATTAGTGAAGTGGATTGATTGAATAGAAGATTGAATTGATGGATTAGAAAACTAAATAAAAGAAATAGTGAGAAAAAGGTGATTGATCAATTAATAGAGTTGACTGGGTAGTCAAACTAAGGGTTAGTGTTAGTTATAGAACTCGGAGAATAATTTCAATTGATTAAATTAGAAAATCTATTTAATTATACACGTGGATAATAAATAAATAAATCAAATTCATTTATTTATGAGAAGAGGTAGTTAGAAATTAGAAAATTAGGAATTTGTTTTTTGATGGGTAAAAGGCAATACTCAAATTATTTTATTAATCATTAAACCTATTATACAACCCAAATCACTAGGGGCACCAATAGGAAAGAGTTGTGTGGAGAAAACCTCTGATCTTGCCCCTAAAAGTAAAAAGATACCTAACATCATTTACATCTTGATTTACATATCCGGGTCTAACTAAGGAAGACATTATCCTCATTTACATACTATGGCCAAATTAGAGGGCAAGTGCAATACATTTACTTTTTGATACAAATCACTTGTAGAAATTGAAAAAAGCTAGATTGATCACCAATCCTTCCCTTTTAGAACTTGGTTCAATTCTTTTGATTGAATCTTGAACTTTATGTTGTATGATTTATTAGGTATCACACTTCTTGTATTTGTAACACATGCTTACCTTTCTTTCCACATAGGTAAGTAACCATGAAACATTTGTTACTTAAAATAATCCTTCCTTTGCCAGTTGAATACCATTGAGTTAGAAAAGACTAATTTAACTTGCTACTTGATTATGAAAGTAATAGTATCATTATTTCAAACAATGGTGTAGACCTAACATCAATTTACTCATTGAATTTCAAGATTTAGCTAGCTATACCTACTATACATTTATTCCCCTTAAAGAAAAAATATTTCCCAAGCATCCAACAGAGAGTCTATGATCCTAAATCATTTAGCTTTTAATTTTAAAAATAAATCAAATATTTAACATCAACTGATACGATCGGTACCTAATGAACCAAAACATAAAAACTCATTGATGTCTATCGAAAAAATCTTTAATCTTCAACCATTTTCTACTAATTAGAACTCTTATATCTAATAAATAAAGGGCCAACATTCTAGATTTAAGAACCATGTATGGATAACAGACTAACAGAAGAATAGAGTATCCACATCCATGACCTGCAAATATATCCTTGAACTAGGCATTGAAAATAGATTCATGGGTAATCCTAATCTTACATGCTTCCATGAATTCATTTCCAGCTCCATGATCTAAATTTACCCATGTTGTAGATAAAAGGAGAAAAGAACGATGATATAGAAGTAATGTTTAATGATTATGCATCTTTATTCATCCATCTCTATTTCCAAATATGAACCCATCTCCTAGAAATTGTATTCCTATTTAAAGCCATGAATGTACCCCAAATCCAATAAATTAGATTATAATCATTCATAAAGCACAGAAAGAAACACTAAACTCTACAGATTAAGTGAACTTAATGCAGAGAAGTCTCTAGTGATCCAAACTAACCACAAGAATGCTATTACTAATAAATCATATTCCGTTGAAAAAAGCAATCTTTGTTAAAGAAACTCATCAACCAAGGAATGATGGTAAGGAAAAAGAACCCCGAAAATAGAAAGAGATAACAATCTATTAATTAATGAGAAAAAAATCATCTTATCAGTGCCTTAAGATCAATGAGAGAATCTTAGAAGAAGTAAGCATATAAAACCAAACAACAACCAAAAGAGTATCCAATCAAAAACTCCATATCAAAGGAATAGTCACAAAGACACCAGAGGAAAGAACAAAAAGAAGGAACACAAAGAAAAAAACACACACATATATGAACAGAACCACGAGGAAAATAGAAAGAAGAAAAGAGACCATATATATATATATATATATATATATATATATATATATATATATATATATATATATATATATATATATATATATATATATGGAACAAAAAGGTAAGACACTGAGAAGCATACTAAAGACAAAACCAAAGGAGCCATACTAGCTCATATGAAACTGCAATGATTATCACAAAAGGTTTAACAATACCGATTCTTATGAATTAAACCACAGAGAGAGGAAACTAGAAAATATTAAGTAATATACTTTATATGTACCAAGTATGAAATTAGCCGCCACCCATAGTCTACTTATCAAATAGACAAACTATAATTATATACATTAGTAACAGACTGACCAACCCTTGCTCCATTTTGCCTTTTCCTTTGTGATTTTCCACCTTCCCATATGATGGCCCACCCTCAGAAATTTCATCTTCATCACTCCTATTGACTTTGTCATCGATCATAAAATTGTCAAGGCAATTTCCCCAACCACCACTCATGATATGCATAATCCTCATTAAGAATTCCAAACTTCTTATGATGGTAGGGATCCTAGCTTTAAATACTCAATGATTTTATAGGAACACAAGGACCGGATACCCTCCAATTTGATAATTCCTACGACAGGGGATAGTAAGGTTTTGTTCAATATTTTGAAGGATAATATCCAATTCATTTAGCAGATTTTTAACAAACAAGCTCCTTTATAATTCCCTTAAAGTCTCCTTGTCAGAGTCAACTTGAATAGCTATTGAAAAGAACATGCGAAAAATATCCGAATTAGTCTTTTGTTTGTCTTCCATAAGAGAGAACTCATTATCTAATATCTTCAAGACTGCCGTAACAATCAAACTATGTTTAGCCTTCAAGATTTTATTCATCCCATCTTGGGTTACTGCTCCCCAAAAATCCATCTCCCTTTTTCCTACCCTAATCCTTATGGAGGTGTCCATCTACTCTAAAGCTTAATGACCTCAATATTTGTAAGAGCACTTGCCAAAAACTTTTGCTATATCGGCGTAAAAGGGTGGGCAATTACTAGATCTTTCCATAGAGAATCGGAATCAAGACTCGTGAATAACCATTCCAAAAAATGATTACACCACTAGATTCTAGTAGTATGACAAGTCTAGCATCTCAGTAATCATTAAATAAATGATATTAAAGAGAGCACCGAAGAAATCCCGATGGAAAAGGAATATGAAATACAAATAGGAAATGAATAATAAAACACAATGTGAAAAGGAATGATAGACAATAGCTTAAAAGGTAAAGGCTCAAACAAGAACAAGAAAAAACAAAGGTGAGTGCCAAAACTTTCAGAGACAACTTGCCTTAATCGAAGCCTAATACAAGGGATTTCTACCTTGAAAGATCAAATTAATTGATCTAAGAGGGAACTGTTGCTAATAGATGACAAATTGCATTGGGTGTTGAGGCTATAAACAAACAAGAAAAATCCCTTCTCTGAAGTCCTAAGTTCAATCCCCTAGGTTCCTTTAAGCTATTAATGGATCTCTATCTTGTGAAACATCTACCAACCACTAATAATACTTTGCTTCCCTTAAATTTTGGAGATCTGAATACTGGACTCTCCGAGTGACTGCTATTAACTTAATAACTAGTTCAAATGTGATATGTCCTTGTGTACCTTATTTCTAATGACCTATCTTTTCTATTAATTGTCTATCTGCCCCTAGATTAGCCAAATTATCAGCTACTCGATTTCCCTCCCTATAAATATGATTGATATTAACTTATTTGAAATAATTTATCAGTTCTAGGGCTCTTCCTAGTCTAGAGTTTAACTCCTAATTCAGGATTTTCTTAGTCCTTATTGTGCATTACTGATGATATGAGAATCTCCCTTTATTTCTTGAGTTTTTTGATCTGTAGGTCTTTGCAAAAGAGTAGTCCTTTAAAGAGGTCATCCATTTATGCAATGTTGTTGGTAGCAACACCTATTGGTACACATATTTCCATCCCAATGATGAGGAACATAATAAATTATTATATTTCTAGGGTTATCCCTTGAAGCCCCATCAAAGTTGAGTTTACACAAACCATGTTGGGGTGGGGCCCATCTACATTGTTCTCTATCTTATTTTTTGTTATTTCCACCTTTGCCAAATTGTGAGGAAATCTATAAACCAAATTAAACTTTCCTCATTTTACTATCCCATAATGTAAACTTGTTCTCTGATTGACCTCTATTTCCTAATCTATTGTTAACCATTTCTAGAATGGAAGCCTCAACCTTATTAAGTAAATTGTCCTTATTCATCTTTTTTTCTTGAAAGAATCTCTTGTTTCTTTCTTTCCAAACTTCCCATACCAAAATGGAGGGAGCGAATTTCCATATAATATTATATAATCTCCCCTTGCAAATCATCAGCTAACCTTTTAGAGTATCTAACAGATTATTTTCCATTGCTGACTTCCAATATAATTTCTTATGTCACCACTGCCAACATACCATTGTATAGGGGTAGTTAAGTAATAGATGGTCTATTGTTTCTTCATGTGATTCACAAAGAGAGCATCTTGAAGGTCCCTCAAAACCATTTTTCCTAAACCATTTTGTAGTCAATATCCTTTTTGTAAGGCATCCCATAGAAACATTCCAGACTTCGGTGAACAAGCCTTATCACAGCATAAGTTGAAGGATAGATCAGTACTTTGTCATTGTTGATTGCTACTTAATACATCATATCCCGCTTTAGCTTTATATTCTCTCAAATTTAATCCAGACTAAATTGCTTTGTCTACCCCATTTTTGGTTTTGACGTTTCTTGACTCTAGAAGTTCCTTTAGTTCTCTCCTCTCTTTCCCAATTAGGGGTGTATCGTTTGAGGGTTTCCATTTCCATCCAAGAGCAAGGTCACTTGATGGAATCTTTATATAATAACTTTATTTCCCCAACATTTTATCATTATTTCTTTGATTCTTGGGGAGGAAATATTATTATCTAATGTTGTGCATTCCCCTAAGAGTCTTATAAAAAAAGAGCTTTTTCCCCATTAGCTATATCTAAAGTGATTTTGTCCATTATGATACTCCTACATTATAGAATAAAATTCCATATTCTGGAGTCTTTAGTAGGATTCCCTATTCTAAAGATGATGTAGGGACCATTGCCATTTAAGTATTTATTTTGAATAATTTTAACCCATTTACTTCCCGGATCTTGATACATATTACAAACTAATTTTGCACCTAAGGCTTTTCTTTTCCAACTAAGGTTTTTGATACCCAACCCACCAACTTTGGTTGGTTTGTATATTTGATCTCACTTGATAGGTGCTAGTCTTTTCTTTTTAGAGACTCATTTCCATAAAAATGTTCTCGTTTTGTTTTCTAATTTATTGTTAGCTCCTATGTTGAGGGTAGACAAGACATTTGGTAAGTAGGTAAAGCTAAACATATTGGTTTCAACATAGTTTCTCTTCCTACGTTTGACAACCACTTGCCTTTCCGGGTATCCATCTTGTGATCCATATTTTTTAACTATGGGATCCCATGACTTATTAGTTTTGTCACCTTTACCTAAAGGAAAGCTCAAGTATTTGCATAGAAATGTGCCTTTTTTATAACCTAAGGTATAGCATATTTATTCCTCTACTCTAGAATTAATTTTTAGAAAATAAATTTCATATTTATTAGCATTGACCATTTGCCCCAAAGCTTGCATATATATATTCAATAATCTTTGAAACCTCATGCTTCTTCCACCTCTCCTCTACTAGAGATGAATGTATCATCTGTAAAGTGTCTATGGGTAATATTCAAGACACCTTATGTTACTTTAATACCTAATACTTGTCCCAACTTCCAAGCTCTTTGAATTGATCTTCCAAAGGCTTCTGCCATAACTATAAATAGAAATGGGGATATAGGATCCCCTTGTCTCAATCCCTAGATATGTCAAAATATCCAATGGGTGTACCATTTAGTAAGAGTGATATTTTAGGGGTAGATATACAACATAAAATTAAGTTAATCCATTTCCTAGAGAAACCAAAAGCCTCTAGACATTTACAAAGGAATCTCTAGTCAACTTTGTCATATGCTTTTTTAATATCTAGTTTGATAAACATACATGGTTCTTGATTGACTTGGGCTGAGTGAATAGCCTCTTGTGTTATAATCACCCCATCTGGGATGGATCTTACTGGCACAAACTTGATTTGTTCTTTTGATATGATATTGGCTAGCAACGGTTTCATTCTATTTGCTAAGGCTTTTGATAGGACCTTGTAAATGGTATTGCATAAAGCGTTTGGTCTAAAATCACCCAATTCTTAAGCATTTTATTTTTTAGGGATGAGAGTTATGAATGTATTGTTTATATCTTTGAGCAATGTACCTAATTTTCTTGTGCTTTTGATTGCATCTTTCATTTATGGCCTAATGAATGCCAACATTTTTGGAAGAAACTGGCCTAGAAGCCATTTAGCTCGGGGCCTTATCTGGGTGCATCTGATCTAAGGCTACTTTGATTTCTTCCATAGTGAATTCATTGTTTAAGAATCCATTCTGGTCTTCAATGATAATCTTAGGAATATTATTTAATAGTGACTGCTGACTATTTGAATCATAATACTCCTAATTGTTTAGTGTATTTTATCTACTATTTCTCCTCTTTCATTTTTTATCTTCAATATTCTATTAATATTTCTCCTATGTTTTGTGGTGTTATGAAAGAACTTCGAATTTGTATCCTTATCTAATAGCTATGTCTCTCTCAATTTTTTCTTCCAAAATGTTTCTTCTTTTGTTAATAGATCATCATGTTACATAAGAAGTTATTTCTCTCTAAGATACCTGTAATTGTCCATACCTTCTCTAATTAAAACCTCATTAATCTTGAATTTATTTTTCCACCTTTTCTTTTTCCCTAAAGATATTCTTGAAATGTTCTATATTCCATGACAATATTTTTTAATTCAACAGTTTTAAGGCATTGGCCTACAGTGCAGCAGTTGTTGCTTCTCTTTGTAATAGCAAGATCTTGTGTTCGATTCTCGAAATGAGGTGCTTGTGTTGATTCCTGAAATGGAAGCTTAAATAAATTTAATATAAAAAAAACTCAATAGTTTTAACTTTGAGATGAATCAAAACATTTTGGATCCAAAAAAGGTACCTTCTGTACACACTAAATAGTGCACTTCTCTAAGTCATTACATCCAAGGGAATCCATGAATGGGAAACCTTAGAAAGCAACCTAGAGCTCCCTATGAATGGAGTTGCAAGGATTTTAAGATTGCTCTCAGCTAGAGCTATTAAGCTTATGACCTTGCTAGTCAACCACCCAATGGGAGATTCAAATGAAGACAAGGGCAAGAATACCAATATCTCCAAGAATCAAAATGAAATGCAATGCAATACTATACTAGAAATGATGATGCAAGCTATGCAAACTAAGCTATGAAATGAAATGAAAGTATTAAAAGCCTCCTAATTAAGCTAGATGAATTAATCTAAAGCATAAAGGAAACTAAGCTAAATATGAAGCTATGAATGCCATGATAATGCAACTATGTAAATGTAAAAGCTAAGAATGCTCCAAATCTCCAAAAGCTCCAAAGTCACCTAGAAAACCTGCAGCATAACATTAGCATAAAAGATTGATCATATGAAAATGAAGAAGAGAGCTCTTCTTTTATAGGAAATGAAAATCAACGGATGATGGAGATTAAGAGGCAAAATATTTAATCAATGGTGGAGCATGAAAAAGGAGCAATCCATGTGCACAAATATCCTTCAATGATAAAATGAGAGTTGACTTTTGTGTCCATATAAGACAAAAAGTACTTTTCTACTTTTTATAAAATAAGAATAATGCTTTATTTGTGCAACTTAGGATAAGAGGAAAAGTGGGGCCTTTTTATTTAATAAAAGGGGAGGAAATATTCCTTTTAATTAAATAAAGACTTTAGGATAAAATGGTTAGCCCAAGGCAAATAATCGAAAATGATAAAATAGGACTTGATCAAGGAAATTGATATAATTGATAAAATGCTGATTTTTGAAAATATTGATTCAGGGATTTGATAAATTGTTGAATGGGGTCCCAAAGTCTAGGTGACCATTTTAGGATGCATACATTTTCCCCTCTTTGACTAATGTGAGATCGATTTGGGATCACATGCAGTCAAAGAATGGAATTGAAATGTGAGATCGATTTGGGATCACAAAACAACCCAAATGTGTGTTCGACAGATGGGAACACATCAGGACAAAGATAAGATGAAAGACAAGACCAAAATCATTTCTATTGAGTGATAATCAAGTCTAAAAATAAGAGATAAGAATCGAAAGACAAGACCAACACCATTGCTGTTAAGTGATAATCAAGTCTCAAAATAAAAATCTCAAGCTGAGCTGAATGATAAAGCTGAATTAAAGATTGAAGCTGATAGGTACTACCCCCTTAGAATCAAAATTGAAATCAGGTAGAGGAGAACAAAAAATTGATAAAGATGATCAAATCACTAGAAATCACAATCGAAGATGATAAGATGATAGAATAACCATTAAGCAGTGAAGACATGCCCCAATTTGACTAGGTTTGATTGAGAAAGATAAAGGATAAAGATGAATTCAAACCTTAGAGAGATGGAGATGAAGATGAATGAAAAACTAGGAGGTTGAAAGAGATGGGGATGAAGAAATAAAGATGCCCTAAGAAAGATCAAAGGATCAGGCCTCAAATGGTCAGCCAACTGCACAGAAGAGGGTGAAAGTTTGAAATGCGATTTTGACTATCAAGATTAACTCAAATTTGGATTTCGAGTCTGAAAATGGATCTAGGATGTCAAAATTAGCTAAGGGTGCAATTTTCACGCAATTCTGAAGTGGTTTGAAAATTGGGTCAAAAAGTCAAAATGCTATAAAAGGGGTAAAAAGGTCATTTTCAAAATTATTTGACTTATTGTGATTTGAGAATTTTGAGAGCTTAGAGAGAGAAAATGGCCTAGCAAGCAGTAGTCCCGGTTCACAGACATCAATTTGAGCACACCCGATTACACAACCGGCCTCCACAGTATAGTGCCCCGGTATGTTTTCAGAAAAACTTGCTCTTGTTGAGTCATTTATGAGCATTTAATACATTTAAAACATGTTTTTAATGATTTAAAATTGTTTAAAATTTTTCTTGTACAAAAAGTCATGCGATACTTTAGAAGTATCACACCCTTTGAGGGTGTCTATTGTGTGATATTTCATGGGTCAACATAATGTCGCACTGATATTGAATCCAGTATTGCACGACACTGGATGAAATATCATACAATACTATGCGAAGTATCGCAGGGACAGATATCATTGCATTGCTAGTGGGAAAAGTATTGCACAATACTTAGTCAAAAAATAGTATCGTACAATATATAAAAATAACATGTTATAATATTTTTGGGCAAAATGACATGGGTCCTGACAATATTTTATACTCTTAAGATATCTTCTACTGATTTTAGACATCCATCATGATATGTTCTAACACCTAGTTTGGATTGATGGTTGGCAGGAGTTCTTTCCGGCACTGTTGATCAGAGCGATGAAGGTTACTGGGCTACGGTATGTATGAGATCTAGATGATCCAAGTTAGGCATACTTGAGGATGATGGGCTTTGGCTACTTGCTGAAGTTGCCCCACATTCGAGCTAACCATGGGTTGTTGACTAGGCTAGCCGAGAGATGGCATAGCGAGCACAACGCCTTCCATCAGCCTACTGGAGAGGCATCGATCACTTTGGAGGATGTCTATAGGATTCTCTGAGTGTCTAGCCATGGTGATCTTGTAAGTATAATCATGTTTATAGATAGTCATATATGTAAAGTTTCCATATAATAGAAACTGACATGATTGTTTTTTGGCACAGGTATACTATGATCAGGATCCTACCAAGGGACGACAGGCCATCCAGGACATGTTCCAGGATGTTACTATTATAGATAGACACATTAGCTAGGATTGATTAATGGATGATTTTGGCAGGGACTTCCCAGTGTCGTGTATTGTTGCTTCCATTATTGCACAGGCCCTTATCACTAACATGAGTCAGAAGGGTTTTTCACTAGGATGGGACAAATTGTTAGTAGATCTGGTAGCACATCCATGATGGATGGCATGGGGCTCGGCCATATTGTCTGATATGTACCACAAGCTCCATGAGATCATGTACCGTGAGAGTAGGACATGGGCATGCAGTGCTATTCTAGCATAGGTGTGGGCATGGGAGCACATCACTGTGGTGCATCCACATGTACAGCCAAGGGAGAGGAGACATCCCTTCATCTACAGATATGTAGGATTCTTGTCACAGCCTCACAACAGGGATGTGACATACTATAGGAGGGTATTGGATGAGTTGACTTCCTTCCAGTGGTGACCATACAGACAGGTTGAGTCATGGGGTGGTGCGGAGGATGAGCTGAGCTATATGTTATGTAGTCGGCCACTGGTAGGTCGACACCTAGATATTGTGGAGAGGTTTGTTATCACCTAGGTATGGAGGCAGTTCGGGCGGTAGTAGAGAGTGTCTACAAAGACTACTACATACGCTCGGGCTAGGGATGAGGAGGGTCAGGGCTGGCTATTGATGCTGGATTACTAGCAAGCAGTACAGGATATAAAAACCATATGGAGAGAGCCATGGGACTATCTCCCAAACATGGCAGATGCAGGGGCTAATGCAGCCTGTAGAGCAGAGTGGTGGCAAGCTCCATTTCCTAGGTTTACGGTACCTGATGCACAGCCAGCCGCTTAGGGAGATGATGGTGATGATAGAGATGGAGGGGATGGAAGAGGAGGGAGAGGGAGAGGACAAAGAGGATAGAGCTCTCAATCAGGTGGCCAAAAATGACCATGGGGATAGAGTTCTAGAGATGAGGGTGATGAAGAGGGGAGGCTAGCTCGCCACCAGGTGGATGTTAGGCAAGATTAGCCTGCGAGAGGAGAGGACCTAAGAGCCAGGATCTAAGCTCTAGAGATGAAGATGCAGTAGTTATGCATCACCATAGTGGTCAGAGAGCAGTAGTTGACAGATCTGAGAGTCGAGCTTGAGTGGTGAGATAGGGCTATACAAGTAGCTACTGCAGAGTTGCGGAGAGAGGCAGTGCAAGGCGCATATTATCATGGGCTCTATATTCAGGCAGTGCCACAGGGTCAGAGGGCACTGCCCTATTCTACTATAGCTAGTAGATCAGATATGGTACCAGATGTAGCACCACCTCCTCCACCACCAGCTCCACATGATGGTGCCAACTAGAGCTAGGATTAGGATTTTTAGATGTTTACATATCATGAGACTTTGATCCAGATTTTTGGGATCTCATATTGTATTTTGTACCATGACATTGTTATATATATGAGATTACTGGATTTGTGATGTATCTGTGTATTTGTCTCACTTGTGATGGATATATTAGTTTTTATATTGTCTTGTCATATTTTCTCAAAATGTATGGTATAAATGTTCATGTATACTCTCTCTCATAGATGTATGTTTAATTCTCATGTGTATGATATAGATTCATGTTTCTAAAAATGCATTCTTTTGGGATATAGATATGATGATAAGATTAACCCCTTGTGATGACAGGAACAAGATGTGATGTAAAAGACAAGGAGCAAAAGACATGATCAAAGAAAAGGAAAGGTAAGCGCAGTTGACTGACTAGTCCGTGAAAGATAAAAGGAGAGCTCTCTCCCTATGCAAAATGTAAAACTAATCTAACATGAACCTGAAAATGCAAGCTACTATGAAAAGTGGTTGAATTGCAAGGTCACAATGCCAATAGACATCTAATAATCATCATCGAGCTTTATTGGTAGCATCATAAGATCATACAATACTCACTAGTATGACTATGGGTATATGAATATGATCTATATCAGATGAAATGTGGGAATCCCACCTAGGCATCAAAGACATGTAGGTCAAGATGACTAGTGCAGTGAGATTACCTAAGTTTGATATGGCATCGAGACACAAGGAAAGTCAAGATGACTATAAGTATGCACTTGCGTAAAACAGTCAAGGATAATACTTTGCAGATCCTAAGTGTCAAGTGGATCAAGCATAAATGCTAATGACAGTTAAGACCAACAAAATATACCCACAAGCAAAAAAAGTAATAAAACATGTTCTCATGCCCTCAATCTTCTAGCTATGCATCATTGAAAACTTCTTAGGGAGAGAACACTCATCAAAGAAATCATCATAGATAGCACACAAAGAAATAAAATCAATCACGTCTCGGTGAGTCAAATGTTTAAGTGCTTGTGTGTAGGTCATAGAATCAATCTTTGAGTATCACATTTGCCAGTGAGAGATATCATATCATGCTAGACTGTGGGGTAGGATATCTTATAAGTGTTGAGAAACACTTGACACTAGGGTAGTGTTGAAAAACAAAGTTGGGGGTGGTGTTGAAAAACACCGTTTGGGTGATGTCCTAAAGACCAACACATCCTAGAGACCAAAGCTAACACAGTTATGCCCCCTAGACAAAGACAAAGACCAATTCCAAACCAAGGCAACAAGGATAAGGCATGATGGAGAAAGGCTTAGTGTCAAAGACACATGCTAAGAAACAAGGGTGCAAAGGCCTTAAGTAGCACCTGTTTCCAGGTTTTCACCACTTGGATATTTTTTTGACTTTTTTCAATTTTTCAATTTTTTTGATTTTTTGCTACCAAGGTGCCTGTTTCCAGGTTTTCACCAAGGCACTTTTTCTATTTTTTTTAAAAAAAAATTTTAAAATTTTTTTGCTCTTTTTGATTTTTTTGTATTTTTTCAAGACTTTATATGCTTTTAAAGATTTTTTTAGCATCATATATGAATTTTTTAAGGATCATAAAATATGTACAAAGAATGCCCCCAAACAGAATAGGCATCATGGATAGAACTTCTTTAGATGCAACACATTGATAGGATCAAGGAGTTGCTCTCCCTTTTCATCAGATAGTAAGTAAGCACATGTCCCAAAAGTAGCAGTAATAATATATGGTCCAAGCCAATTAGGTTTGAACTTTCCCTTTTGCTCTCTATTTTGTTGGTTCTTAGGGTTTTCTCGTAGGACAAGATCCCCCACTTGAAATTCTCTTGGGTGAACCTTCTTGTTAAATGCTTTGGTCATACACTTTTGGTAAACTCTCATGTGATCAAAAGATGCTTTATGCTTTTCATCTAGAAGTTCCAGTTCTTGAAGTCTCATGGCGCGGTAATCTTCATCTGTCACTAAACCTTTGAGAGAGACTCTAAGAGAAGGAATCTCCACCTCTAAAGGTAACACTACTTCAGCACCATAAGCGAGGGAAAAAGGAGTAGCCCATGTTGGAGTATGAATACTCATTCTATAAGCCCATAAGGCTGAATTTATCTAAAGGTGCCAATCTCTACCATTCTTGTGAACTGTTCTATGAAGGATTTTGAGAATGGTTTTATTCGAAGCCTCTACTTATCCATTTCCTTGCGGGAAGTAAATGGAGGACCAATGATGTTTTATCTTGAATTTATTACAGAGTTGCTTAAGGTCTTTATTTTTAAACTGACCTCCATTGTTAGTGATTATTTATGAAGGCACACCATATCAACAAATGATATGGACCATATGGTTCAAGATGAACAATGAAACTATTTTATCTGAGGCAATAGAAAGTGGAACAACTTCTACCCATTTGGTAAAGTAGTCAGTAGTAGTAATGATAAATTTATGTCCACCTGATGAATTGGGATGAATCTGCCCAACAAGGTCAAAGACCCAATGCTGAAATGGCCAATGAGAAATAGAAGGAATAAGCTCCCTGCCTGGAGCATGAATCAGGTTTCCATGTTTCTGACACTTTTCGCATGATTTGGCAAAAGCTACTGCATCTATCTACATGGTAGGCCAATATTACCCCACCCTAAGCAACCTTCAAGCCATGGCAAGACCATTAGAATGTCCTCCACAAATGCCCTCGTGAATGTCGGCTAATGCTTGGATGAATTCCTCCTTTTCCAAGCACCTAAGAAGTGTCCCATCTAAACCCCTCCTATACAAATCACCAGAGATAAGGGTATGGCAATAGGCATTATGGATTAGGTTTCTTCTTTCAGAGCGGTTAAAGGTATCGAGTATAATGCCATCATAGAGATATGAGTAAATGGCACCTTAGCGGGATGACTCATGACTAACCAAGGTACAAATGACTTGGCTTTCTTGGGAGTCATAGATTGGGTAACGTAGCTCTTCCACCAAGAATTCAAATCTGGGCTCATGTTGTTCTAGCTAAAGAAGTGAAGCCAATGTAGCCATAGTGTCAACTGCTTTATTCTCTACTCCAAGGATTTTTTGAAATGTAACAAAGGTGAAATATCAGCGCAATGAATCAACCATCTTCTTATAGGGTATCATTTTGTCATCCTTTGTTTGGTATTTTTCATTAACTTGGTTGATGATCAATTGTGAATCCCCATAAATGTGCAGCTCTATAATTCCCCATTCTATAGCCATTTTTAATCCATTAGTCAAGGCTTCATATTCAGCTATGTTGTTCATGCATGGGAATAATAGTTTGTAAGACTTAGGAATTATGTACCCATGAGGAGAGATAAACAACACTCCAGCTCCTGAACCATTTTGCATGAAAGACCCATCAAAGAACATCTTCCATGTCTTATCAGCTATGTACAGTATGTGCTCATCTGGAAACTCAACTTGAATAGGCATATTGTCTGGAATTGGGAAATCGGCCAGTTGGTCTGTAATAGCTTGTCCTTTTATGGCTTTACGCTCAACATACTCTATGTCAAATTCAGAAAGAATCATCATCCATTTAGCAAGTTTGCCTATAAGAGCAGCCTTACCAAGTAAGTACTTGAGAGGATCAATTTTAGCTATGAGATGGACTGTATGTGCAAGCATGTAGTGTCTTAATTTTTGGGCAAAAAATACTACTGTGAGACAAGCCTTTTCAATACTGGTGTAGTTGACCTCATAAGACACAAGAGTGCGGCTGATGTAATGTATGGCTCTCTCTTTCCCATTTTCATCAATTTGAGCCAACAATGCCCCCAGGGAAGATTTGGTTGCTAATGTACAAAATAAGTGGTTTTCCTAGGATAGGAGGCATTAAGATGGGAGGATTGGCCAAGTACTCCTTGATTTGGTCCATACTCTTTTGACATTCTTCATTCCACACACATTGGACTCCCTTATGTAGGTTCTTGTTAAAGGGTTGAGCTTTATCTGCTAGCTGGGAAATAAACCTCATGATAGATTGAAGGTGTCCTTGGAGACTCCTCATTTGACTAATGTTTTTGGGAGGTGGCATATCCATGATTGCTTGTACCTTTTCAAGATCTACCTCAATTCCTTTTGCCAAAATAATGAAGCCTAACAATTTTCCTGAGGTAACACCAAATGCACATTTCTTTGGATTTAATCTTAGTTGGAACTATTCCATTTGATCTAGGATGACCTCTAAATCCTCTAAATGTTTATCTCTTTTTTTAGATTTAGCCAAGGTATCATCTACATAATCTTCCATAGTCTTGTGCATCATGTCATGAAAGATTATTGTCATAGCTCTTTGGTATGTAGCTCCTGCATTCTTTAAACTGAAAGGCATGAAATTCCAACAATAGGTTCCCCATCCACAAGTGAATGTTGTCTTTTCCTAATCCTCAGGGGCTATCTTAATTTGATTATAACCAGAAAAACCATCCATCAAAGAGTAGATCTCATATCTCGCAGTCATGTCCACTATCATGTCTATGTTTGGGAGTGGAAAATCATCCTTTGGGAAAGCTTTATTAAGATCTCTAAAGTCTGTACAGACACAAATGGACTTGTCATATTTAAAAACTAGCACAATATTGGATATCCATTCGGCATAATCAATGGCTCTTATAAATCCCGCACTGAGGATTTTTTCTAGTTCAGCTTTGACAAGAAGAGCTATGTGGGGATGCATTTTCCTCAATTTCTATTTCACTGGTTTTATTCTTGGAGCTATGGACAAGTGATGCATAATGAGATTAGCATCTAGTCCTGACATGTCTGAATAGTTCCAAGGAAAAATTATTTTCTTTCTTTGTAGGAATTTGGTGTAGGCTTCTCGCTCTTGTGTTGACAATGACTGAGCCAAAAGAACTATTTGTGGAGCCTCTTTTGTATTTAGATTAACTAGTTGTGTGGGCTCAATAAGCACTGATGACTATCTTGAAAATAACTAGGAAGATGATCAAGTACCCCATCCTTAGGTGCCTCAGAGAGGTTCTCACCTTCAAATATGTCTTTTATTTTTACTTTTTTAGGTTCTGACACCGTCACATAGTGGTTTTCGCCATCAGAACTCCTATTTTTTGTTTCTTTTATTTTTATTTTTTGACTGAGCTACTTGATATTTGGTTTTGTCATGCTCGTAGTTGGTTTGTTGGTGGAAGAGACTACGGGCTCAAGGGCATTCAGGTAGCATGCTATCTCATAATCATTCTGGAAAGTTAGGAGCTAAGGCTCTTGATAGTGTTGAGACCAATCAATTAAGTGAGGATTGGCAAGAGGTAAGTCAATGAATGGTTTGACATTATGTATGTGAATGGTATCATCTTTGGTGATTACAAGGTTAGGATCCATCAAGTATCCTTCTAAGCTACCCAAATTAGGACTTACCCTACCAAGCAAAGCATCGTCCACTAAAGCAACTTGTGGATTCAAATCCTCTAATCCTACACTAGACTTGTTAGCTACCTCAGATTGGGAACTATATGGACAACATCAATGTCCATGTCAACTGTAGAGCAATCAGAAAGAGAATCCCATTCATACTCGTGTGAGTCTGTATCTAAATCCCGACTGGGATGTTTACACCAAGCATGTTTTTTAGGCCTTGAGGTAGATGCTTCAATGTCACCAAGGGTAACACCTTCTTGAATTTTATTTGTATGTTGATGTTTTTGAATAGGATCCTCAACATGATCTTCAATAGTGGATTGTTCTTGTCCTAGGTCTGAAACTGTTGAATCAATAACTAGAGTATCTGAATCTCCCCAAAGGAGATTGGTGGAAGGGACCCAATCTTCACACATGTCTTGTTGATTTTGTAAATTGGGTATGTAACTTGATTCATCATCACTATCCATCACAACTAGGATAGGAGTAACTTTCTTATTCTAACCTTTGAAACCTAGGCCAATCGTTGTCTTAGATCTGCGGCCAAAAAGAGCATGATCAAGTGGTTCAGCCTTAGCATCTAATCTATGACTGAGGGGACCATGACCTAGGTAGCCCATATTTTTAATCAAAGTTTATCCTCTCCCATAAGCTTTAGGAGATGGGGAGAGATTTTCATTATGTTTGTATTTTTCCTCCTTGTAGATCCAATCTCTAACAACTACCTCTTCCTTTTCATCTTGTATAGGTATTGAGGACTCTACAAATGTATCAAACAAAGTCATTGTTGAAGATGAAGGTCCTATTTTTTGTGACGGTTTACCATAGGACCTAGGGGAGATTGGCAATTTTGTAAAGGAGTCCATTTGATAACCCCCCTTACCAAGGTGTATGGACTTAAACTTGTTCTTGCACTACTCTAGAGTTGCATCAAAATTTTATGCTTCCCTATTAAGAGAAACATGAGTCCCTGCTGAAATTGCATTAATAGACAAGGTACTATCACCTGGTATGCAAACTTCTACTCCATTGTAGGGGAATTTGACACATTGGTGGTAGGTGGAAAACACTACTTGCATGTCATGGATCCATGGTCTACCAAGAAGAATATCATAGGCTAAAGGACCAACATCAATAATTTGGAACAAAATGTACTTTTCAACAGGACCAATTCTAACAAGGATGGCTAACCCCTTAGAACTTCTCTCTACCTCATCATAAGCTTTTATTGTAATCTTTCTTCTAGTATCAATCACTTGCTTAGAGTAACCCAACATTTTCAATAAGCTCAAGGGATAGATATTGAGCCCAACACCCCCATCTATCAACACATGCCTGACATGGGTTTTATGGATCATGACCTCAATGTGAAGGGCAAGATTATGTGGATGGCTCAAATCTTTATCATCTTCTTCTGAAAATGTTAGGTAATGTGGGCTAGTAAGGTGATTTACCATGTTCTAGAATTGGTCAACATCTATGTTGGTAGGAACATTGGTTGTACGCAAAGCATCCTCAAAAATACGCTTATGTCTTGGAGAAAATTCTAGGAGTTCAAAAATTGAAATTTGAGCTGGTGTTCTTTGTAACTGGTCAACAAGGTTGTAGCTCATTTTAGGATTGACTGTTGACTTGGCGGTGACATTCTTGGATGTCACTTTCTTGGGTTTGCTGGACTGGTTGGAAGTAGGACCTCTAATGATCACAAGACCTTGACCTTGGCTTCTGGTGACAACATTAAGAGCTTGGGATGACCCTCGAGAGTGAGGACCTCTAAGAACTATCATAGGTTCTTCATCAAATATATGAGGAGAATCAACATCATGACCATAAGGATCTCTACTTCCCATCATATTGACATTCTCATCCACAACTTCAAGCATATTGATAACATTCTCTGCAGACGTATAGGTGTAGTTGATTGCAGCTTTGCCATCTTTGGGTTTAGATGTTTCCCCCTTATCATATTTAGGCAAAGGTTCCTTAAATGCTTTGTGATTTGCATTGGTTTTCAATCCATTAATCTCAAGTTTGCCATTTTCAATAAGATCTTGAATAAGATTTTTAAGTTTCCAGCAGTACTCGATGTCATGGCCAATGCCATTATGAAATATGCAATAGGCTTTTTCATTCCACCAATATGGCTTAATGTTAGGTATGCAGAATTTTTCTAGATCTTGTGGTTGTGCAAGATTGTTAGCAATAAGCATTTTGAAAACATCCTCATAAGAGTCCCCAAGCTTAGAGAACTGCCACTTTTCCTTTTTGGGTTTGTCTTGATATCTTTGTTTATGCTCTTGTTGGTTAGAGGATGCATTAAGCTTCATAGCTTGAACTGCACTAGACAAATGGAGGACTCCTTGATCCTTTGGTTGGGAAGAGTCAACAACTCCATCATTGACTACTTGTTTATTTTTATTCCAATGTGAGTTCTTGCTTTTGTCCTTATGAGAGTTGTTATTATTTTGACTATTGTTGTTGTTATTATTTTGTTTAGTCAAAATACCTTGCTCTTTTAAGACATCCTCTATTCTGCATGTGGTTTCGACCATGGTGTCAAATGAATCAAAGACCATCTTTTGAACCTCATACCGCATCTTAGGTACTAAATTTCTCACAATGATATCAATTCTCTCATGTTCAGGAATTGTCCTAGAATAACGAGAGCACAATCATCTCCACCTTTGTAAGAATGTAACAAAGGATTCCCCTTGATTTTGTTTCAATTGCACAAATCGAGCATGGTGACTGATCTTGATAAGTTGTAGGCAAAATGTTGTACAATTCTGTGGACCGGTTCTTTAAAAGTTTGAATGGGAGGGGTTATGTTGGTAAACCACTCCATAGCTTGACCTTTTAGACTCCTTGGGAATAATCTCATCAGATAGGAATCTTTGTGGTGGAATTCAAAACTCATGGTATAGAACTGACGCACATGATCATGTGGGTCACCATTGCTGTCATATTTGTCATATTGGGGAAATTCAATTTTTCTAGGAAAATCCTTCATGCTCACACTCTTATCAAAAGGATTAGGAAAAATAGAATCAAGGTTGAAGGAACTCTTAGGAGCCATCATTTTCTCCATCATTTTCTTGATTTTCTTAATTTCTTCTTCTTGTGAGGGACTTTGTTTCTTTATTTTCCTATCCACATCAAAATTATAAGGGACACTCGCACCCTTGTTAATGAAGCTCTTTAGGAACTTATCTTTGTTTTGTTCAACATATTTCTCTACATATTGTTGAAAAAGAGGCTCTTGTTGCATTCTCATAAAGTCTTGATCATCAAAACTTGCACTACTTCCTCCATGTTGAGAGCCATGATGAGCTCATTAGGAGGGTTGTCTAGAGTTCCTAGGAGGTGTTCTTCTCCTATAGTGAGCATGTTGTAAATTCCTTCCTCTAGGACTAGGAGATCTTGAGGGTGACCTTGAATACCTTATGCCTCATGGGGTTCTTGAGGGAGTGGATGGTGGAGAGTTGTTTCTGCTGTTGGTACCCCTATTGTTGAATTGTGCATTAAGTTGTTGAGCTAGGAGCCTATCTTGTTCTTATTGAAGTGCCTTTCTCTCCATTTCTAATAAGGCTTGTTGCTCTACCTCAAGTTGTCTAAACTTTTCTTCTTTAGTGGCTTGTTTGTCCAAAAATGCTTTCTTTTCGCACTTAATTCTTTTAAGCCTTTCACTTGCATATCTTGAAGTTGTTCGTAGTGGAGAGTTTGGCCTTGAATGATTGAACAAGTTAGCTACATTCACATGAGCCTCATAAGATTGGTTGTTTTGGTCTTCATGTTATGACCGTGCATCTTGTTGAGCTCATTTGTAATGTTTTTCAGCTCATTGATGAGTGTCTAGATACCTGGTGCTAATAGTGGGTGTCTCTAGTTGATTATCATGAGAAGATTCCCCAAATAATATGTTATCTCTATGTCTTTAGAAAATGTCATCAATAGTTTGATCCATTGCTTCTCTATCCTTTTTGGTCAAGGTGTAACTCATGTCCATATTTGATTGAGAAGGTGCTAAAGAGGTACTCAACTGACTAAGGTTGCTCCTAGGCTCAAACCAAACTTTTGAAGTACTCTTGGGAGATTGATCAAAGATAGGTTCCTTCCCCTTTCACTTTTGGTGAGTTTGTACTAAAGGTAATTGTTCAAAAACTACTTGAGGTCATTTTCCTTGGTCCACTTGGTATCTTGTTGTAACCGGCATGAAAGAAAAGACCCTTAGTGAGAAGATAACCTTATGAATCATTAATTGTCAAACTAGGATAGTGAAAATATTCAATTGTCCAAAAGAGAAATGGTGAAATAAAAAGCTGACAAAAGGTATAAATCAACATTGCCACAGTGGTGCATAATAAAAGGATTTCAGTATCCTAGCACATATGGATCAGGAGGATGATCTAACCAAAATATATTGAAATTGAATTTATGTGAAGATGGATTTGGACAAAAGAGTACTCAAACTCTCCAAGTGTGCAATCAAGGAATCTAAAGGTGAATCTTGTCAACAAGGATGATTCCTTGCTTACCAATGACAAGAAAAATCTTTGGTGAAGTCAAAGATTACTTAACTCAAGATGTCTAGAGCCAAAAACCTAAGGTACAAACAGACTTTCAGCTGCAGGGTACGAGACCTACTAAAATCTGGTCAACCAAGGAAAGACTAAAAATTGCATAAACTAGGCAGGCAGCAAAAAGACTATGTGCGACAATTTCCAAGCTAACAGGGTGATAATTTCTAACCAGGTGATATTTCTCACAAATATCGGGCGATAGTTTCCAGGCAACCTGTGCGATACTTTCTAGGCAAGTGGTGCGATAGTCTTCCAGTGACGAACTATCACACAATATTTCTTAATATATGGTGTGATACTGTTCCAGTGTAGTACGACTCTTGACCTATGAGTGCTAAAAATCTTAGTTTTAAGGGAAATTTGATCAAAATTTTAGTTTGAAGGTTGATTTTTTCGGTTTCAATCATAGTGACAATAGTAAATGGATAGGTTTGCAAACAGTAAGAGATCAAACATGTCTTCAAACACTTGAAACAAGGGCAAAAGCAACCTTGCCAAGACAAGCACTTGTGATATCAAAATTGAAAAATCCTATGAATACTACCGTGATGTTGAATATGTGAGAACGTTTACACGGGTATATCACAACAAGAACACTTCAAGCACTTTCTATCCTAAAAAGACAATGGCTCAATACTTAACAACTTGGCCCACACTTGATGCTCCATTGCCTCACACAAAGTGGTTGCCCACAATAGATATTGGCTTTGTCATGGAAGTGCCAATGACACAACCAAAGGAACACAGATGGTGAGTAATCTTGGGGTGATCCAGGTTATTCCACTGGGATCAATCCTTGCACCAAGAAGCTAAGTGGCAAAATAAGGTGGCTTCTATCTATGGTTCTTAGTAAGGGCTTCCATTCGTAACACCCCTCTTGCTCCTCAAAAAGGACTGGGACCTCACGGCCACAAGAGTACCTTAAGCATTCTTGCTTAACATTTTCCTCGTGGTCACAATCCCACAAGCTACTCACATCAAGCGAAGACAAGTGCTATGTCTACCAAGGTTTTGTGTCCTTGATAGCCTTGAGTTTATAGTGGGTTGGAATAGTCTACAAAAAGCTTGTCCCCACTTGGGTCGTTCCTCTTGATTGCTCAAGAGCAGGCCCGCTAAAGGATTCTAAAAACTAAACAAAGAGTGGATCAACTTATGAGGTTCAAGGTTTTTGTTTCACCACAAGGGTGAAGAGCATACTCCCCTATCTCAAATTTTTCTCCCAAACACACCAAACAAAGGATTCAATTACCCTCTTGCTTTCAAAATCTAAAGATGGGTCAAGATTTTCTGGTTCACCACAAGGGTGAAGAGCATACTTCTCCTACCACCCAAATATTCCTATAACAAGATATTATATTCCTATGAAATGAAACAACTAGTAGATGCCACACTTGAAATGAAATAAATAACAAGCAATTTTTTTTTCTTTTTTTTGATGCTTTTGGGCAGCCTTGCAAAAACCATTAGTAGCCCTTGTGCATGCAATCTTTTGGCAAAATATTTAAGCAAGAGACACCTACAACCACAACTTGTTAGCCCCACAATGGTTAGCAAAACAAAAATCCAAATGAAATCTACAAATTAAATCTATCTAACCACATCAAACTAAACCAACAAGCTAATTAGATCAAAACTCGGCAAGAAAAAGCTAATAAACAACTCTCTACCAGGCACAGGTGATAATACAGTTACCAAAAATATCATGCGATAATTTCCAGCATACGGGTGTGATAGTTTCCTCCTGTGTGACAGTTTGCATTACCTGTAGGCGACAGAACACAAAATACCAGTGCGACAGAACCTTTCACAGAGTGTGATATTTTAACTGGTAAAGTATCGCACCAGTATAGGACAGTATCGCACGACATTGGTGAAGTATCATACGATAATCTTCCAGAAAGAAAAAAAATCTGTCGAAAACAATAAGCTAAAAAGTGATGAAAAAAGTGTGGAAATGCATAAAAATGAAGGACAAAACAAGAGTGTTCTGCCTCACGGTGGGCGCCAAAAATGTACACACTAAATAGTACACTTCTCTAAGTCATTAAATCCAAGGGAATCCATGAATGGGAAACCTTAGAAAGTGACCTAGAGCTCCCTATGAATGGAGTTGCAAGGATTTTAAGATTGCTCTCAGCTACAACTATTAAGCTTATGACCTTGCTAGTCAACCACCCAATGGGAGATTCAAATGAAGACAAGTGCAAGAATGCCAATATCCCCAAGAATCAAAATGAAATGCAATGCAATACTATACTAGAAATGATGATGCAAGCTATGCAAACTAAGCTATGAAATGAAATGAAAGTATTACAAAGCCTCCTAATTAAGCTAGATGAATTAATCTAAAGCATAAAGGAAACTAAGCTAAATATGAAGCTATGAATGCCATGATAATGCAACTATGTAAATGTAAAAACTAAGAATGCTCCAAATCTCCAAAAGCTCCAAAGTCACCTAGAAAATCTGCAGCATAGCATTAGCATAAAAGATTGATCATATGAAAATGAAGAAGAGAGCTCTTCTTTTATAGGAAATGAAAATCAACGGATGATGGAGATTAAAAGGTAAAAGATTTAATCAATGGTGGAACATAAAAGAGGAGCAATCCATGTGCATGAATATCCTCCAATGATAAAATAAGAGTTGACTTTTGTGTCCATATAAGACAAAAAGTACTTTTCTACTTTTTATAAAATAAGAATAATGCTTTATTTGTGCAACTTAGGATAAGAGGAAAAGTGGGGCCTTTTTATTTAATAAAAGGGGAGGAAATATTCTTTTTAATTAAATAAAGACTTTAGGATAAAATGGTTAGCCCAAGGCAAATAATCGAAAATGATAAAATAGGACTTGATCAAGGAAATTGATATAATTGATAAAATGTTGATTTTTGAAAATATTGATTCAGGGATTTGATAAATTGCTGAATGGGGGCCCAAAGTCTAGGTGACCATTTTAGGGTGCATACACCTTCCTATCACCATTTTTCAACCAATTCTAAGAATTCATTGTCTTGAAACCACATGTTTTTAAATTGAAATGGGCAGTTATGAGGTTTATGTTCCTCTCCAATATCCAATGTGACTGGAAAATGGTCAGAACCATAAATTCCTTGTATTGAAGAGGAAAGTGCTTTGTTGAAAGCAATTAAATCTCCTTTAAACATAAATCTATCTAGGAGACTTGTGTAGACGTAGATCTAGAGGAAAAAAACCCATAACGACACCATTTCGATGCTTGGTGGGTTCTCCACTAAAGTAGAAGTGTCAAATCCATTGGGGAGCTTGGCCCCACTTTGTGCAAGTTGGAAAAAATATCTTTTTGTATTGTCCATCACTAAAGTGTATAAAACCACCATAATGTAGTGCCCCTCTATTTCGATTTGGAAGTATGTTATGTTTTGTATAAGTTTTGGTGTGATACTTGTGTTAGGAGATTATAGGTTATGCTTATTTCTCATTTTATGGATATTTTAATGACATGTGAACGTCATGGGATCAAATTATATGCTTTTTCCATATGTCTTTGTGATGAAATCTATGTAGGCTTGATAGATTTAATAATAAAAGATTATGTGAACTTTGTTAAGAAATGGTTACTCATGACAGTGATTTTGTGTTAATGATTATGGTAACTATATAGACATAGCTTTATACATTTTGCTTGCAATACTTGTTCACTCTAAATTACCTCAATTTAAAAGAAAACAAAATAAAAACAAGAGTTGTGTTACAACATGAGTCTTGCCTAATGGAAAAAATAACTAAAATTGTGAGCATTGTATTAAGTACTTCAAGACATCTCAATTTCATATATTATCTCTCTAACCATTACCACTATAAAGGTTAAAGTTATCTATACAATGGTTAAAAAGAGAAACATTGACGTGTCTTTTTTGGGAAATCATTCCAATGTTGTCTCATATGGATATGTGACAAGTGTCACAATTGTTTACACATGTTCAAAGATGTGTAAGCCGAGTTTTAAATTATATTGTAAATATTTTAATACTATGTTAGTATCAAATATAATTATTACATAAGTAAATTTATAATGGTCGAGAGAAACATAACTTCGATGGTGTTGACATGTTTTTCCTGGTTACTCTTTTTTATGTCTTCCACAGAAGCAGACATTCCCTTTGAGATTTCGCAGCCAGAAATGTCAGGATAGATTTAAAATATGTCTTTGACTCAAAATTTGGCATCAAGTTGCAGCTGATGATATGTTGTCCATGAAATTTGAGTGCTTTTGTTTCATTGATTTCAGTTGGGATGAGAAGCTAAAACTAACAAATACAAATTCATGTGCAATGGGTACACCAAAGAGGTGTGGATGGTCAATTAGAAATAAGCTTGGTTTTTTTATTAATGTGTTTGTCTAGTACATGAGGTCAATATGAGACTATTTAGAAAATGATATTTTAGGAAAATTAAATTGTATAAAAATAGATTTTAAAAAGATAAAGAGAAAATAAATCTCACACAAGTGAATACAAAAAATATATATGATAAACTAATAATTTTCAACTACTATAAAATTGTTTAACTAACATAATCTCACCATAATCTTCTTATATTTGATATAACTAAATATTTTTTAAAACTTACTATTACCAAAAAGAAGGGATGATTGTTTTTGTTATGTCTTGTAAGAAACAAAATATATGACATCACACCAACCAAGTACTAAAATATTTGAAAAATCAGCATGAACAATAGCATTGGCATGAATAATAGCATTTTCTTTTGTATACACCTAAAAAAAACTTATAGAATGGTAGAGCATTTTTATCAAAATGTAATGATTTATGTTTCCAAACTACAATTCTATAATGTATACATTATGTACATGCTGAACATTATCCTCAGAGTTGCACTGGGAAAACTTGCAAGGGAACAAAAAGGAAGAGTACACAACTTTTTATCATTCAATAATAGAAATCACATGTAGATAGTAGTCATTCTTGGAGTTGGGAGTGATTTAAGCAACACTAGGAATATCTTTTGAATATCTAGTTTTTGTCATTTCCTTAGATAGACTCCTAGTACATGGACTATAGGACACGAGTTTGGTATAGATTATGATGCAGTAAGTTCATGTGACATTTGACATACATGCCTTGTAGGGTAGTTATTTAAGAGAAAATCTAAGAAAAATATCCAACCAGGGAACATGAGGATGAGAAGTGTTAAAAATGGCCCTAATGTATTACAGTCCATGTTCTCCATTATAGATTGAGCATCCTTTTGCTAGCCACAATTTTCTGCTACTTCTTTTATACTCTGATCTATACAAAGTCTTGCTGATGAAGCTTTAAAATTTCATGTCACTGTAAAATAAAATTCTTGGATGTTTGCCAATGGAAAAACTTCAATTCGATATTGGGTAATGGCTAAAGCATGTAAAAGATCAGAAGAGATAATTGTGTTTAATGATTATTTGGCAATGATTGCAGATAAGTTAGGGGAAGAGGAGTTCATGGGTAAGATCTGCAATGGTTTCCATCTTTTGGCATATTTAGAGAAGGAAGTAATAACTTTGGAGAGTTTGAAGACAAAAAAAGGTGTTTGGAGATTGAGGCAATGAGTGAAGATCAACTGCAAGAAATGATTGAAACAACTGATCACAATGGCCATGGAGCTGTAGACCAAAATGAGTTATGTGTTATTAGCTATGATGGTGAGACTCAAGCCTGCATTCATCACGGAGACTCAAGAATGGATGGAAAAGGCCCTCATTCATGAATTTCATAGCTTTGAGCAGTAATTGATTCTTTGGTTTGTCTCACTCTTTCTTGTGTCCTAATTTGGGTTTATTATGCACCATAGTCTATTTAGAAAATCTCTATAATTAGATCCAAATATGTAGTATAAAATCTCTGAGTTGTATTTGTTGAAAAAAAAGGTCTACTTCAATCTTTAAAATAATAATTTTTTGTTTTGATTAGTTTTTCTTCAATGGTTTTGCACTGGAAATTTCTTTAGAAGTGTTTGACAAAAACTTTACTTCTCTTGGTGAATGTGAAGTACTCCTGGAATGTTTGTTCGATTGGTGGTCTCATTTTCAACAAAAATACCCATCATGATTATCTTGATACATATGCATTTACTTCTAGTTGGGCTTTGCAATTTATAAATCCCCAAAATCAAACAATTGATTATGAAAAATAGGGTTTCTTTAAATAAAAAATTGTAGAGAGAAAGCATGAGACAATTCCACATGATTTATCCTCTGTTCCCAAATTTTTTGAGTTGTTGTAGATTGGTCTCACGGGAAAGTCGAATTCTCTAGTTTGTGATTTGCAAAGAGATCATTCTAAATCTTAAAAATCAATTAAAAAAATTATTCTATCTCTAAATCCATTTGCATATTTACTATTTTTCTTTCAAACACAATCTTCATAATGATTCTTGAACATTGACCTTCATCAAACAAACTACCATATTTTCTACTAACAAAAAGCATTGTGTGCAAAGACACAAACACAATTTCAAAACCATAATTCTAATGAAAACTAGTACTTGTTACTTAAGCTCTATCATGATTGAACCATAGTACATATGTACAAGTTTATATAAACCCCTAGGCATTTCAAGATGTGCCCTTCAATCCTGAATCTCTACAACTGTAACTTAATTAGAAGAAGAAAGCTTCAGAATTGAGCTGTGAGAACCCCATTCTCAAGCTCTGCCTTAAGTTTCTATGGATGGGCATCCTAAGGAAGATGAATCACCTCTGGGGAACCTCATTTATGCACAAGTAGGTGTTTCTCTATTCCTCCTGGGTGCATTAATCTACACATAAAATAGAAAGAAAATCAGTAAATCGATGAAATTTGGGGTTTCTTGATACAAAATATTTGACATATTGCCCCGTAAAATGGCAAAGCTGCTACAACTTTTTCTGGATTTGAATCATTTGTGGTAGAAAGGTTGTTAACTTCGACTTTGATGAGTTGTGTAATTCATAAAGAAACCCTCATTTATGTTGAAATTCAGAGAGACAAACATAGTTTTAGTTGAAATTCCCAACAACTGGCTCTAGTTTCCCACCTTGTTCACATGCAGGGGATCTTAGTTGGGGTTGGGTTGGAGATATAGTTCGCCTGCTAGCCCAATTCTAGCCCCTTTTTTTTCCAAGTTAGGCCCTACTATTCTATGGCCAATTGGGGACTATAGGCATTGGGGATTCTTAGTTATGGATTGGATGGGAACTAGAGTTGAACTATACCTCCCACCCCCATAGAATAGTAGGAAGATAAAGTAGCGGCCCCTAAAATTCTATGGGTAAACTGTGAGTACACCCTGTCCTAATTTGGATAAGTGAATTGCACTTTTTAGGACCAGTAGAACCAAATAAAGTGCACTTGTTAGGGGAACCTATAAGAACAATAAAGGTAGGGGCGATCCTCTATTATTTAAGGCCAATCTGATACCCCTATGTTTTATGAATTGTGAACTTTCGCCCCTACTATTTGAAGGGCTCCCCCAATAATATATTGAAGGGTGGTTGTTGGGTTGTTTATTGTCAAAATAATAGTTGGGTTATGGTGTGTTGTAGTGTGTATTGTGTAGAGAATGTGTGTTGGGAGTGGTAGTAGGTGGGTGCGGGTAGTTTTTTAGTGGGTGGGGGTAGTAGGTGGGTGGGTGTTGTGGATAGTGAGGGTTGGGGGTGAGTGTCTAGGGGACAAGTGGGTTTGGGTGTTGGGTGTAGAGGTGGAGGGTTGAGAACAGGATGAGGGTTTGTCCTTGGGTTGAGGGTTGGTTTGTTTTTGTAGTTGTTTGCTTGTGTGCTCATTTTCTCTATCCTCTAGCTGTATTATAGGATGTAGTAATAGGTGGTTGGACGAATAGACTATTGGAGCTATTAGTCTCTAGAGAAAATAAATATTGTTGGCAGAGTTGCTACTTAGGGGTGGGTGGAATAATATAATAATAGGCAAATAGTAGGGGGCACAATTGTTGCTTTATTGATTATCTATGTAATATAGTTGGTTGTGAGCCCCTAATATTCTATATCAGAGTAGCCTAGCCAAATAGTAGGGTCCGAGCTCTACTAGATTGGATTCTAGGTAGGGGTCAAGTTGTAATGGGCGAGCTCCTTAATGGAGTTAGAGAACTGGCTTCCAAAAAATCTTTTGTCCTTCCTTCATACTTCGTTCCTTCCTGAGTATCTATTCTAGAGTCTATACTCTATTGTATAATCTAGACTATATTGAATCTATGAGTAATAGGCCAGCAAATATATAATACCCTCTTTAGAACAGCTACCCCCCATAAGTATTCTAGCAGGCATCATTAATAAGGACCTACAACTACATTTATTTTATTTTTAAATTACATTTGAAATGACATATTAATCCAAGTCATAGACCAATGCAATGGATAAAAGAAATAGAATTTTAACTAAACTCTCACACATGGATGATACACTAGTTACCTAAGAGGCATCCTTTGAAAACTTACAAACATCAAACTCCAAGGACAATACCCAACAACAAATACTACCAATGACATTTACACTATCAATTACATAATACACTTGTCATTAATAAACATGGATCAAGAAAAGATACAAGTGCAATGCTTAACCAAGAGATTTTATGACTCTATGCATGAACAACAAACCCAAAAGAAAAAAAAGGCAGAGTAACATGACTACCCTCCAAGACAAGAATTGGAGTTAATAAATACAACCCAGACACCTTTAAAGGCACAATTTTATTCCTATTATAGTGCACACTAATTTGAAGTGATTAGTGCCAAACACGGATAAATAAAATAAGAGCAAGACCTCATATTTACACCTCAAACTCCCTGGAAAGATTGCGCCAAAATACATGTACAGACAAGGAAAACCACAACCAAAAGTGATCATGAACATGGGATGGGTTCATAAAACCAAGGTGCCAACTGAACAAGTTCTAATGACAGGTAAAATATCTATATCCCAAAATGATGCCCAATGGTTAAGAACATAGGATTAGCTGATGATGAAAGAAAACCAATACCCCAAATGTTACCAACAAACAATAATTGAAACATGGTTACATGAGAAAAAAAACTAGTTACCATCTGGTATGACAATTAAGGACAACTACCAAGCAGGCAAAAAAACTAAACAGACTTTATTGTTGCGCATAGCAGGAAAATCTGAAATAAACAAACCATAAGTGATATAATCAACATCAATAACCTGACAACACATTTTAAATTTAGATATATAGAATCAATCCAAAGATCTAAACACATACCTCTATTGTGTGAATGATTCAATAATGCAAATAAGTAAAAGGCCCAAATTTCGAGCTCCCAAATTTGGCAAACAAAAAATCCCAATCTAATGCACATACATAATTCCCAACTATCATCCCCCAAATGAAATCCCAAAAATCTTCATAAAGACTCATAAGAAACCCCTCAATCCATAAACCTCTTCATTTCTCTCAAAAGATGATGTAAAATCATTATAGAAACTTCCATGTAATAAATAGATAAATTATTTTCTATTGACTATAATTTAGAAACATATTTTGTATCCAGTCAAAAACTGTAGGCTATTACTCAGCCTCTCACAGATGTTTGTTCAAACCTTTACATAGTTACAAAATATAAGGTGTTTATTGATGAAAATTAAATAAAAGGAAGAACACTATAGAAACTTAAAACCATAAATATCATCCTCTCTTTGAGGTATTAGGCTCCCCTACTAAAGGAGCATAAAAAATCCTTGCATCTGGATCAACCTATGGAAAGGAATTGGGAGCATTGGGAGCATTGGATGCACTAGGAACACCGGAAGCACTGGGAACACTAAGAACACTAGCAACAGCCTACACTTGAGGGGCTAGAGCACTCTATCTATTCTTCCTTATATCTTCTCTAATCTATTCAAGAAACTCCCTCAAAGTCATATCAAACTCATCTCTAGCCTCCCTAGATTTGTCAGTGGTATATCCATATTTCACTTCTTTCAGGTCTACCTACGCTTTACCATCTCTCATCAAATTGACAAACTTTTCTTCCTTTAGGTTAAAGAGCACTAGGACCTGTAAAGAGATGTTAAAATAAATAAGAAACCTACCCTTACCTCCAACAATATCATTATTCCTTAGTTTCTAGATATGCCAAAGTATATAAGCATAACGAATAGACCAAAAGAAATTAATGCATTTATCATTGCTCAAAATAACACAAACAATCACATGATTATACTTTAAAAATTATATTCATAAAATATTTTTAATATTATAGTTTGATTATTAGCTTCCTCTTCAATAGGAAACATCATTCTAAAGGACTTAAAATATCACAAAATCTATTAAATCTATTAATAACCATAAAACATCACAAAATCTATTAAATCTATTAAATCTCCTTCAATCCCTCCGCCTTAGCATTATTGATCATAGAAGGAAAGAGAAGAAACTCATTTTTCATGAGGGGCTTATTCTCCTCATTGTGGAATATATCAAATAGAAGGCCATTTCTAGCCCTATTATTTCTTCACCCAAAGACTCTGGCTCGACTAAGAAACATTTGAGGGATACGGCTGGAAAAGAGGAGATTTTTTTTGGTAAAAAATTAAAATTGGCGAAGGATGTTGGTATGGACACGGACTCTACCACTAAAAGTGTAGAAGGTTATGCTGATATGGCTAATTCGAATGAGGATGATAATGAAGCTTCATTTTCGGTGTTGAATACTGTCTCTGGGGATAATGAGAACAAGGAGGAGGAGGATGCTAAAATTATGGAGGAGGAAGACATTCCTAAGATCAAGGATAACAATGAGGACGACAAGAAAGAGGAGGATGTGGGAGGCCAATCGGTCCCCATCTTGGTGGATTATGATAGTTCAGAGGATCATGATGTGCCCATTTCCCCCAAACTAGAAATTATTATGGAGGTCCATCCGGATAGGCTAAAGAATTCCCTTGCTGCAGAGAAGGACTCCCCTATTGCAGAGAAAGATATTGTCCCTTCTTCCTCTTGGAATATCCCCTTTGTCAAAACTGTGGATATACAAGAACGGAATGTGCAACTGCTCAAAGAAGATATGGATGACAAAATTGACCCTCCTTTCGGGGTTCTCTAGACCACAAAGGAGGCTTCTATGTACTCATTTTATTTGTTGAAATGGCTTTTTTAGGAAATTAAAAATATGAATTTAAAATATGATTCTATCTCTGCTAAGGTTGATTCCCTACAAGAGATTTTGGAGTCTGGTTCAAAGACCGTTGATGGAAATAAGGACAATGATAGGGATAAGAAGGTGCAAGAGATGCAAGCTAGAGTTGATCATCTAGAGAATACTATAAAGAAGCATATGCAAGATAACAATATGTTCATGGGCTCTGCCATGGAATGTTTTATGACTATCAAAGTAGATCTAGATGTTGGTTCCCCCAACAAGAAACCTAAGGAGGACAATGAGGATGCAGGTGATGAGGGTCCTGGTAAATGCACTCGATCGACTAAAAGGAAAAAGATCCAAGATTGGATCCTTGAGTTCTTAGACTTCAATGCTGCTATTAAGAAGATCTCAGAGGTGAAGAAGGAAGCGGATGAAACTCGTAAGGAGTTTGCTTAGTTTCTCTTGGTCCATATGTTGTTTTGTCTCTAGTTTTCTTTGGTTGCTGGTTGTTTTTCCTAGTGTCCGGTTGTTTTGGCTTTTTTCGCTGGCTTTGGTTTTGTTGGATTGTTCCCCAGTCCTGCATCTTTTTAGTATGCCTAACTTTTTAATCTTTTGAACTCTACTTGTACGGGGTTTTGGGTCCCCTTTAAAACCTATTTTTTCCTGCAATCAAAAACCATAAAGGGAAGATTAAAGTCATAAAAGCATAAATAGGGAATTAACAATAATAAATGTTATCTCACAACATAATCATTTGACAATTACATTATATTAAATTAATCACTAATATTATTTAATGATAATTTATTATTATTTTATTTTCACAAATAAAAGATGTTAAACTAATATTAATAATATTAATCAATCCATATTTACTATCTCAAAAAATAGTTAACTAGCATTAATATTATAATGATAATCTAATAACTTATTTAAATCCAATTGATTAAGTGATATTTAATGTTATAATGTTTTCATTTTGTTAGGAAAATTTAATAATTATTTTAATTTATTTAATTTATTTAATTTACCATCACAAGAAAAAGATGTCAGAAACCACGCAACCAAGAAACAATGTGATCAGCCGCAAATCCAAACCATCCACAAGCAAAAAAGAAAGGGATGATCTAGATTTGTGTACCCGATAACCTAGATGGGTAACACATAGCATACTCATCTTGGTGTTGAATTATGACTGGATAAATTAGACAAGGTGGGCCTTAATGCTATTTCCATCAAGAACTTCCACTCAATTTGTAGAGGCACATACAGTCCTACCAATTCAAAGGGAGTCGATGCTTGGTACGTGCAAGCTTGGATCACAATGACAAAGCATAGACATATACATATATCATGATAAACATTAGCAAACAATGAAGGGAAATGAGACATCATGTGGACCTCACAAATAAGTAACTACAACTTCACCCCTCTTCATACAAATAGGCCAAATAGTATCAACATATAGATATAGGAAAATTGATCATTGGTATGGTTTGTACATTAGTAAAACACAAACCATTAAACAACCATCAACATAAAACATGTAAGCACTTGGCAGGACCAGCCTACATCACCCACTATAGGCTAAGAAGTAGCTTGGTGCTAACTAGATTCTTAAAATAATCTCTGGGGACAATTAATTGCAAAACATTGTAGTCTTCTATCTGAACCTCTCCCTATTTGAGATGTATTTGATTGTTGAAAGTTTCCTCTGCTAAAAATTTGTCTAATGCTCTAAGAACGTTGGCTATTTGGATATCTCTTATTGTGGTGCTAATTGTGATCCTTCATACAACCAATCCCACAACTATACTGCAAGTTATTTCCCTTACTATCCTAGAACTTTCTATTCTTATAGTTCTGACCACCCTTTGAGGATGAAGGATGATTCTTGGAATATCCTACACCTTGAGACTAAGCCCCTCTAGCACATGTAACAACAAATGGAGTACTCCAAATCCATCCACATGTGCACCTACCAATTCCCATAGATAAATTATCCCCAATGAAGATATCTTTTTCCAATGTGTCCTTCATAGTTTTGGGTTTGAAGACTTGAACATTGTTGTTGATGTGAGTATTGAGCCCCTTAAAAAAGTGTTGGACCAACATAGCCTTGTCATCTCTAATGCATGCACACTTATTCATCTAAAAAATGAGGTGCTCATATTGCTCAACTATCATATTGTTCTGGAACAATTAGTGAAACTCATCTTATTGCCTTTGACTCCATTGATGCAAAAGGAAAATGGCTTACTTTCTCTCCAAAAATGGCTCCCAAAAAATAGTAGATATGCCCAAATGTAATTTGTTCTCCTCTAACTACCACCATATTGAGGAAAATCCTCAAAAATGTATGATGACACATTTGACCTTGGTATTGCTACCATATAGATATATCACAAAAAATCAATACAATTCTATAAGCTAGGTCTCTATTGTTGACCCGCTATTGGAGCCATCAAAGGTAGGAAGACATGCTCTAAGAAAATCTATCATATGTACAACAAGAATAGTGCATCCTTCTCTAGAGTAGGGTTCCTCCTCTGAGGACTCTTGGATCTATTCCTTTCCTCATAATGGGAGTGATGATACACCTCTCACTTACCTCTATGCAATCTATGATCCAACTAATTAAGAATCTCCTAAAGCAAGTGGTGCATTTGTGAACTTTTTGACTCATCATGTTGACTCCTATTTTATTTTGTTATCCTCTTCTCACTATGATCATCATTTTGATGTTCCTCTTGTGAACTATCACAATGAGGATTCAGTTAATAACTATGATAGCTTCCTTTATCCTGACCTTGGCCCTAGCCTCAACCTCTTCCTTGGCCACTACCTTTAGAAAACATTCTTCTTGATCATGATCATAAGTCAAAATTAATAAACATTATGTGAGAAAAAAAAAAAGAGTACACATCAAAATACTTAATGGGCACATCAAGTTCCTAGCGTAGAACTTGGCTCTGATACCGAATGTAACACCTTGCTAGGGAAATCGAGAGGAAAACATAATTTTACTAAAGAACATGGAATTTTTTTTCCATAACAACTTTAACTATTACATATAATAGAAATTTATACATAATGATAATCAATTAGATGATGCAATTTATATTGCTAACATATATAAGTGCTAAACATTGAAATATTACATTGTGTTCTCTTAGGTTCCTCGATGTCGCTACTGAGAAACACATAAACACATGATTAGAAACCAATTATATATTTATGAGATATCATACAAGATAAACATTATGAAAATATAATATTTAAAACCTTAAGTACAAATGTTATTAAACAAATAACATATAAGTTCATGGTGATAGATGATACCAACATTGATCTATCCAATCCTAAATATTAGATTATATTAAATCATCAATATGTGTTTACAATACATTTACAATGCTAATGATCTGTAATACATAATATGATGCAAAGGTACAATAGTGATCACAAAGATGCAATGAATGTACAATGAAGATGCAAAATCCATCTAACATGCTCATGAACAAAACAATGAACCTCGATGGAGAAAAACACTTACCACCCAACCATGTAGAACCATGAAGCCCACCCCTTCGAGCTAGGAGATAGACACAAGGCCACAAACCACACAAGAAAATACAAGGCTATATTATATATCAAGAAAACATAAAGATAACTAAAATATGACATAAAATATACCCAAGGGTTACATAAAGGATACACACAAGATACCATAGATGAACGACAAGGTTGACTAAGGGAATTCTATGACACATGCTAGAGAGTGTCATCACATAGCTCCCACTAACCTGAGTTACATTGGGAGTCTATCTAGAACCTGACCCCTAGGTGGAATTCATGTGAAACTGACAACCTTTCATGAGAACAAGGAAGCCAATTTGCTAGATCAATGCCCCATATATGGACAAACCTTCTCCAGCCCATCCTTAGTTTGTATAAGCACTCAAGGCTATGGATGAAGAAACATATTTATCATGAGTAATGTATAACCCAACCTAGTTCATTTTATTATATTTTTACTTAACTAAAACTCCATAATGGGTTATCTTGGTAGCCACTTAGGGCCCCAACCCCCATTGTGAGCAACTCTCTTAGCAATATTTCTAGAATACCCTTTTCAAAGCAAAATTAAAAGAATAAGAGTATAATAATCTCAAAATCATCTATATAATAAACTCATGCATTCAATATGCCTACATGGATGCCAATGAAGTCATCATAACATCATGATAAGAATTAAATAGGAATGCTAGTAAGTTCCACAACAAAGTCCAAAACCAAAACTCCCACATACAGACATATATGTTAATCAATCAACATCTCGAGAAAACCACACCAACAACTATACACCATGTGTCTCAAATTCCTAATTATGTCCAAACCAAAATGTAGGCATAAAATAAAACTCCATACAAGATCATAGATCATAACATATTTACAAGTGTAAGATGAAGGTAATAATCATGTAGTGCCCACCCCTTTACTACCATTTATGTTTATGATGCCAACTCATTTAGAGCACTTTTTATGAATATTAGATTTTTTATTGTATTTAATGATTCAGTTCTATGATACTTTAAATCATTTGATTTATATCATGTTTGTTAGATGATGATGATTAATTACATATAATGATGTTACTAATGTTATGGTTTTTACTAACCCCATACTTGCATGTATATGGTTGGCATGTATGTTTTATATTTATATTTGTTGTGCTTGATGTGGTTGAGGGAGAGAGTCATAGTTACTTTCTTGCAAGATCCACATGATCGGCCGATCCTTGTCATTGTCTATTATATATACATGTTTGTACATGCTCATCTTTTATGCAAGATTTCAGGTACCGAGCATCGACTTCCCTGAATTGTCAGGATGAGTGTGCCCTATCGCATTTTCTCAATGGTAAGAGAGGGGAGATAACATCAAGGTCTAAATCCCAACAGAATCTAATTATTGTTCTCAAATAGTGGACAAGTATCTTTTCTGCTACCCTTCGAGTTCGTCAAGGAGACGTCATTCATGAACCCTTTCTTCAAGCTTGATTATTACTTTTGGGTTTTACTTAGTTTTTCCTTTATGTTTGTTGGTCAAGTCTCTTGATGTGAATTTTGTGTTATTAATGTATTAAAGATTTAATTAAGATTAATTATGAGATTAAAGTAATTATATCTTATGAATATAGAAATATTAAATACATGGATATTTAATTAAAATGAAAATTAATTAAATATCATTGATTATTTAAAAGACTTAATTAAAAGTCTAAATTATGAAAATAAAGATTAAATTAAATATTAGATCAAAATTTAGATTAAATATTCAAATAAAAATTGATATTATTTATCAAGTTGCTTATTAAGTGGTGTTAAAAATATTAATTATAATTAATATAAAATCATGTGATTTTATGCACACTAGTTAAAAAGAATTGATTTATCAGTTCTAAATTAGAAGGTTGAGTTAAGAGACTTAACTGAAGGATTAGTTATAATTCTTTTTAATAAATTGATATTTAATTATCAATTGCATATTGGTAATATGCTAAAAACATTCATTATTAATTAAATATTATTATGCAATTAAATTTGCACATTCAATTAATAAAATTGAATTATGAAGCTAAGTTGAAAGTTGAGTGATTTGCATGAAATTGAATTATTAATTAAATAAATAATTATTTTAAATAAGGGATTGATATTAACAAGGTTAGAGTTGAGTTCTAATTTTTTAGATTTGGAGTTAACTAGTTTTAACGGTCGAGTTCTAATTCTTGATTGTGAGTTGCATGTGTTTCAACCCTAGTTGTTGGGTTTTCTATATAAGAGTCCCTTTTTGGTCATTTTTTCACACACGGGTTGGAGAGAGGATTACAGTTTCTTTAGCTCTAGATTGGAATTTAAGGAATTGGTGAAAGCTTAGGATTTTTTAGGGTTTTGGATTATCTTTGTGGTTTCTATTAAATGGTAGATTAAAGTAGGGTTTGAAACCTTATGTAAATTTTCTCTTTGAAAAGATTAATTTGGTAAATATTTGATTTACTTGTAAGAAGATGTTTGATGTGAAATAGTATTGTCTAGTCAAGAATCTGTTTTATTTAGCTTTATTGTATAAGGTCAATTAGGGTAGATTGATACCCTAGAAGGAATTTTTGTCTTTCAAGACTTAGTATTTTATGAGTTTATACTTTTGCTCTGTGGTTTTTTAATGTGGAATATTCATAACCTTTTTAGTGTCATGATTGGTTCACGTATTATTTTGAGTGTAACTGGGAAAAATGTCATGTTTCTATTAAGTCCTTAATCTTTATGTTATTTGACCACACGAGGTGGCAAAGCATTGATGTATTAAGTTTTGATTTGTTATCTAGGTCACCTCGATTCTTTTATTGTAGTTGTTTTGTGATCTGATAGATGATATTGTGGATCTATGTTTTACTCTAGGTTTGGAGAGTAAAGGTATTCATCCTCTTGATGATTATTGAACTTGTGTTATGGGACCATGTGTATATGGTTTGGTGATTGTTATGTCCAATATGGGATGGACAATTTGGATCCTTGAATAGGATGATGTTTTATTTGTTATGCTCTTGCACTTGTCTTTGATGACATTTTTGGTTAACTGATTTATGAAAATATTTGGTGGTTTTTATTTACTTTCTCTTTGTTTGTTTTGTTGGGAGCATTAGGGTAGGTTATCTAGGAGCATAGAAGGGAAGTGGCTTACTTTGGAGGCATCAGAGCCCTAAAGTGGTTGTCTAGGTATCCTTTGTAAGTTGATTTAATAAGTGATAACTTAATAAACTTACTAGGATAGAATAATTTAAAAAATAATTGTTCCTCTCCCATGCCTTTAGTGCTAGTACAGGCTAAGGATGGGAGTGGGTGATGATGCTTTCTGCCCAGTGTGGTGTGTGTTATGGCATAGTTAGTAGCCTTGTGTATTTGAAAGGACTACTAATACCGCATAGAGTCACTAGGGGCCAAGGTTTAGAGAGGCTACCAGGTGACCTTAGAATTGACTCATGTGATGACACTTCCCTATATGTATCCTAGGTTCCTATGTTGTATTTGTTACACCTGATTTGTGTCATGGTCATTTTTACTTGATAGCCTTATATCCTTTATTACCAATTTATCTAGTGTACCATGGCATTAGTGTTGTCTATTTGTTTGTTTGTTTCCTTGAGTGAGGTCTGGTGTTATCTCCTCAGCATCGTGGGAGTGGACTTCTTGGTTCTATGTGGTTGGGTGGTAAAGTGATTCTTTTACTATTGAGATCCAATATTTGTGACTTTATGCTCAGATGATCCTTGATGTTGCTTTTATCTTATTGTTCTTTGCTTGGAGACTTTCTCATGATATCTATATATTGTATTCCATTTTCTGTATTGGTTAGTTACATTGATTTCAGGAAATTTATATATACTTGTATTGTATTATTGTTATCCCTACGACATGTGTAGTGGAAGATGTATTATCTTGATGACTATGATGTATCAGTTTGTGTCTTGTTGTACATACATTTGATTATATTGATGTAATAGATGTATCTTATTATTGTTCAGTTAATATGAATATGTTAGTGTACTTTATGAATTGTGTTCTTTTCATTATTTTTAAGTAAAGGATTAGGAATACTTTAATTTGGGTTTTAAAATGAACCTAAGATATTTCATGTGATTATGTAATGAATTGTTCTTAGTAGATTTATTTATATTTATGTAATTTTATGTCATGGAGCCCTTAAGACTTGTAATCTATTAATGAGCTACATTTATTAATATGTATTGTCTTATGTTAGATTGCTTATGCATTGTTATTCATTGTTGACTATAAACTATAAAAGAAAAAAAATATTCAGTAAACTTAGTAACATGTTTTGGGTTAATTTATCTTGGGTTCCTTGACAGGGCATTACAAATCATGATGACCCAAATATATGGTGTAACTAAGAAAACCAAACCACCAAACCTTAAACATCCCATACCCCCACATTGAAAAATTAAATCACATGTATAATTAGATAAACCAATGCAACAAGTCCTCCAAAATATTTATATAATCAACATAGATTAACAATTTACATGTATTAGCATTAAAAAAAACTACACAACACCACATTTGTATTACAACACCAACTCAGTTGAATTTCTAAACATTAATATACTACAGTTATTTTATTTTTAAATTACATTTGAAATGACATATTAATCCAAGCCATAGACCAACACAATAGATAAAAGAAATAGAATTTTAACTAAATTTCTATACATGGATGGTACACTAGTTACTTAAGAAGCATCCTTTGAAAACTTACAAACATCAAACTCCAAGAACAATACCCAACAAAAAATACTACCAATGACATTTACACTATCAATTACATAATACACTTATCATTAATAAACATGGATCAAGCAAAGATGCAAGTGCAATGCTTAACCAAGAGATTTTATGACTCCACACATGAACAAAAAACCCAAAAGAAAACAAAAAGGCAAAGTAACATAACTAAACTCCAAGACAAGAAATGGAGTTAAGAAATACAACCCAAGCACCTTAAAAGGCATAATTTTCTTCCTATTATAGTTCACACTAATTTGAAGTGATCAATGCCAAACACAGATAAATAAAATAAGAGAAAAAGATCATATTTACACCTCAAACTCCTTGGAAAGATTGCACCAAAATATATGTATGTACAAGGAAAACCACAACCAAAAGTGATCATGATCATGGGACAGGTTCATAAAACCAAGGTGCCAACTAAACAAGTTCTAACGATAGTTAAAATATCTATATATCAAAACGATGCCCAATGGTTAAGAACATAGTATTAGCAACAAATATATTGATGATGAAAGAAAACAAATACCCCAAATGTTGTGAACAAACAATAATTGAAACACAGTTGTACACAAGAAAAAAAACTAGTTACCATTTGGTACGACAATGAAGGACTACTACCAAGAAGCCAGAAAAATTAAACAAACTTTACTGTTGTGCATAGAAGGAAAAGCTAAAATAGACAAACCATAAGAAATATAATCAACATCAACAACCTGACACCACATTTTAAATTTAGTTATACAAAATCAATCCAAAGATCTAAACACATACCTCTATTGTGTGAATAATTCAATAATGCAAATGAGTAAAGGGCCCAAATTTTGAGCTCCCAAATTTGGAAAACAAAAAATCCTAGTCTAATGCATGTACATAATTTCGAATCATTGCCACCCCCCCCACCCCCCAAATGAAGTCCCAAAAAACTTCATAAAGACTCATAAGAAACCCCTCGATCCATACACCTCTTTATTTTTCTCAAAAGCAAATGTAAAACCATTCATAGAAACTTCCAAGAAATAAATTATTTTCTATTGACTATAATTTAGAAACATATTTTGTATCAAGTCAAAAATGGTAGGCTATTACTCAGCCTCTCGCAGAAGTTTGCATAGACCTTTACATAGTTACAAAATATAAGGAGTTTATTGATGAAAATTACATAAAAGGAAGAACACTACAGAAAATTAAAACCATAAGTATCATCCTCTCTCATATGTATTAGGATCCCTCACTATAGGAGCATAAAAAATCCTTACATCTAGATCAGTCTATGGAAAGACACTGAGAACACTGGGAGAACTGGATGCACTAGGAACACCGAAAGCACTGGGAACACTAGCAGTGACCTGCATCGAAGGGGATGGAGCATTTTGTCTCTTCTTCCTTATTTCTTCTCTAATCTATTAAATAAAATCCCTCAAAGTCATATCAAACTCATCTCTAGCCTCCTTGGATTTGTCAGTGGTATATCCATATGCCACTTCTTTCAGGTCCACCTCAGCTTTCCCATCTCTCATCAAATTGACAACTTTTCTTCCTTTAGGTTAAAGAGCACTAAGACATGTGAAGAGATGTTAAAATAAATAAGAAACCTACCCTTACCTCTAAGAATATCATCATTCCTTAGTTTCCAGATATGCCAAAGTATATAAGTAGAAAGAATAGACCAAAATAAATTATTGTGTTTATCATTGCTTAAAATAACACTAGTAATCGCATGATTATACTTTTAAAATTATATTCTTAAAATGTTTTTAATATTATAGTTTGATTATTAGCTTCCTATTCAATAGGAAAAATCACTCCAAAGGACTTTAAACATCACAAAATATATTAAATATATTAATTACCATAAAGGAAAGATTAAAGTCATAAAAGTGTAAATAAGGAATTAACAATAATAAATGTTATCTCACAACATAATCATTCGACAACTACGTTATATTAAATTAATCACTACTATTAATTAATGATAATTTATTTTTTATTTTTTTCAAAAAGGTGTCAGTGCCACTTATATATTTTTTATTTATAAAAATTGGTTCAAAGGGCTCTGAGAGAAAAGAACCAGAAAGAAAAACTCTGATCCTTGCCTATAAATACAATAAAGGGAGCCTTGCCCCATATATAGAGTTTTTAGAGACAAATAAATGTAAGTGTCAACACACTCTCACATATATACACAAATCATAAAACCTTGACACAAAATTAGATACAGTTATATGGAAGAGTGGTACAATGCACTAGGACAAAGCAATGAAATGATTTTGTAGCTATTTTTAAACAATTTCTCTATTTTAATGTTGGTTTTGTACTTTTTCTCTAGACATCTTTCTTGGAGCTCCTTTTACAACATTTTCCTTCTTTCATTGTAGAAATAGATAATCACATAGGACCACAAATCTCAATTCATTTCTAACTAGCAGTAATAACTACTAACGTTATAAGATAGATAGCAAATAAAGACATTGCAAAAAAAACTTTTTGTCATTTTGTCATTTGTATCTTGTTGTTATGTTTATTGAAATGTATATAAAAAAATTCAATTATATGCAATAGAATGTAAAACGTTGATACGTATCAATCTTCTAACTTTATACTTTCTTTTTTACTGGTGGAAATGAGAAATTGCATTCAATATATTATAAATGTAAACCCCCTAGCCTCTTTTTATTCACGATATAAAAAAGAGCGAACAGAAATAAAAAGAGAACTAGGGATAATCAGTTTTGAACTGATGACTTTCACCACGTCAAGGTGACACTCTACCACTGAGTTATATCCCTTTCCTATCCTCATCCAGAAGGGAAATTGTAAGAGTAAGAACTTCCCATTCCCAAAGAATCGATAAATTCCACGAAACTATATCATTATTCCCCGAAAGTTATATCTTGTTCTCATACTTTTTCAAAACCTCGTAAAAAAAAGAATGAAATCATTTTTTCACTAGTTACAAATTGACATTTTCTATTGAAATACAAAATTTAAACCAAATTTTGACAGAAACTATAGCGAGCATTCTCATAGCTGCAAAATTGGGAGCTTTGGAATAGGGAATGGACATCCATCTCACATTAAATGACTGAAATTATTTTAGATGATATGGTTGCAACTACCCTAGTAGACATGCATGCTAAAACTGTAAGCATAGACAAGGGAAGTGAACTATATGCAAAAAAAATTCCAGTTGTTCAACTCGGGAGAAAATTTTCCTAGGGAGGTTTTTTGAACTTGGGATAAATTTTTCTTTGTTAAATAACCTCCCTCCTTGATACAATTGTTCCATCTATTGAACTTGAGAGAATGCCATATGTTAGATAACTACCTTAGAGCTATCCTCAATTGCAATTGATCCCATATGATTTATATTGTATAATTTTTCTTTCTGTTACAAGATACCTTTCCAAGGTGGATTCATCAAAAATTAAAATTAATTATATAAAAATATATATTTTATTAGAATTATTAATTATATTTTTTATATATACAAACTTATAAATTAATTTGAACTAATTCTATATAAGATCTAAAATATTTATATAGAATTTATTATTTGTTTATACAATTTCTTATTAAAAAATAATATGCAATTGTATCAAGAGAAGACCTTGAGAAATTTAGAGAGATATTACAAAATTTGGAAGTCACTCTAAGTAGAGGAGTAGATTATCTTATTTGGAAAGGAGCCAAGAGCTAAATAAAGTGTAAAAGAAGGATATAATGTTTTGAATGAAGAAAAACATACTACAATAGATTTTCCCATTAAATTATGTTGGGATAGTCTTTGTCTTCCTAAGGTAGGAACCTTCTTATGGGATGCCATGTAGAGCAGAATTCTAACTATGGATTGGTTTCAGAAATTTGCGTACCATGGGACAAATAGGTGCCCTTTATGTGAAAAGGAATAAGAATCATTGGATCACTTATTGTCGAATTGTGACTATATGCATCATTGCTAGTCCTAGTTATTAAATAAATTGAATTAGTTTTTTGCCTTAGTATTTTAAAGGCTTGGACAATTCAGCTTAGGTCTGGCACTTATGGATTACTTTGGCTAATCTCTCCATCTATACTTCTTCGAGAGATATGAAATGAAATAAATAGATGGTTATTTAAAGAAAAATATGTGTCTTCTATTTAGCTAACCAATAAGATACATGCATTCATTATAGAGGTTGTGAACAATAGATTGGGTAGCATACATATGAAGAAGCATCCTTTACAATTAGGGAGGAAAGAAAAATAGCTAATTAGATTGGGATTAAGATCCCCGCCCAATTTGGAGTATGAGGTCAAGATGTTATTGAGAAGAGGAAAGCATGTAAATGAAAACCACCAGCCATCGGTTGGTATAAGCTCAATTTTGACAGAGCTTCTAGAGGCAACCTCAAAAAATTTGGAATAGGATGTATTATCCATCATTGGGATGGATCTATAGTATCTCTGTTGGCTAGACCCATAGGTAAAGCCACTAACAATGAGGCAGAGATGAGTGCCTTAACTAAAAGAATGCTACTATGTAGAGACGTAGACATTAAAAAACTAGAGATAGAGAGTGATTCAACAATTATAGTCAATGCATTAAGGGTTGGTAAAACTCCTAACTGGAAGTTGAATAACTTGGTTGGGAGAGAAAACAAATTATTTAAGTATTTTAAGGCTTCTACAATCAATCAATTTTATAGAGAAGGCAATTGCATTGTTGATCAATAGCCAATTTTGGTGCTGATGGAAATTGGGAAGAGAGGATTGGGATAGGCTAGATATAGAAAGATCAACTTTGATCTTGGAACTTTGATTTAGATTATTTTAAAATTTTCTATTATTATGAAAACTTACAGTATAATAAAATCTGTGAAGGGTATGTATGATCTTTGGATAGGAAAATCACAAGATCTACTCCTTGATGATTTAAAAAATATGTTGGAATGTAAGGTGGTGGTGAGCTTGGGGTTGTTTTTCATAATCATGATACTATAAGTTCTAGTTTCTAGTGATAGGTTGGTATTATAATCTAAGTGAGGATTCATGTTTGGTAAGGGGTAATTAATCTTTCTTAAGGATTAGTACCCTATACTTGCAGGCATAAGTCGATCTTATGTTTTGTAGGATTATAACTTTATGATTGCTCTATATCTAAATATTCTACAGTACGTGTCACGTGATACTAATTCTATTATAATTTAGCCACAATTTTCATTAAATGGATATGTGTTGAGTTGGGTTAGATATTTCTAGAACAATCTTGAAGAGTGGGAGGAACCATGTTTATTAATAATTGGTGAGAGTGTTAGTTATTTGATGGTCCCTGATAGGTGGTATATGAAGAGTATGTGAATCATTATAGGGTTTATATTAGGTTGAAACTTTTCAATTAGCAATGATAGATATGGAGACCAACATCTATCTAATTCACTCTAATGATAATACACATATGGCTTTTAGGGGTTGTGTTAAGCCAAAGCGGTGGGACAAGATACTCAACCATTTGGATTATCTATCTTGGAGGGCAGCGGAAATCATGTTGGGGGAGGGCTACTACAAAAACAATTACATCTTTAGGTTCAATTGTGATGTGGCGGGTATCTTTGTTGCTATCCCCTTAACCATGGGGATTCCCAAACTAGAAATGATAGCCTTACGTAGGACAATATATGTGAAATAAATACTTGGTGGTATGGAAGAGGTTGTCTTTAGTGTGAACGAGAACTTGGAAATTCTTTATCCTAGAGATTACCTAACCGTGGATCTAGGGATGCTAGCTGACAATGGGGATATAATTCTTAGGCCTATCTTAGTGTTTAAAAATATAGAAGTCTTTAATGGTCAACACCCGGAGGTTACAAGGAACTTATCTCCTTAAATGGTTGTGGATAATATTGGTCCAAGATTCTCTATGGTTCAAAAACTACATGAAGGATGGAAAATATGAGTTGTCAGACTCATTTAGTAATATAGATTTGGATAAGAAAAAATTAATTCCACTAATTATTATAATGTCAAGCTGGGTTAGAGGTGAATCAAGGAGGGGTGGGATGAAAAGGGAAGGTATCCTGGGGAATTATAGCATGCCTATTGATTATGATTTGGTAGGGTTGATGGAGGAGGCTAATGGAGATATGTATTTCATCCCCTCCAACTCAAAGGATTGAGGTTTTACTTTTAGACTCAATATTCTTTCAGACCATTTTGATGTTGAGGTATGTTGTTGTCGTATATATTTATAGCCTTATACTTGTGGCTTAGTTTTGCTAGTATTACTATTATAATACCCGTTTGATATTATGATTGGAGTCTTGGATCTTCAACTAGGAGTCAACTTGACTCACTTGAAAGGCCTCTTCAATAGACCTTCCTAGGGATTTCTCCAACCTTAATTCTCAAGGGCAAGTCACTAAGAACACTACCCTTCCAACCAAGTCTTCTCCTATCAACAAGTGTGTCAATACTCATTGAATTTTACACGGGGTCTTCTAGTCACCTATGCCAAATTGTTCACCATGATTTTAAGGGTTGAAATTAAGTGTCATTATTTCAAATGACAACTATCTTGAAAGTTTAGAACCCTTATCCAAGCTTCTTCCCATCAGGTTCCTAAAAACTAGGAAATAGGCCGAATTGCCCCTTGTAGCCCTGTCTAGGTACAAATTCAGGATTCCTCCAATATTTTTCTTAAATACCCCCAAAAAAATTATGGATCTAGATACCCTTTTCACATTTACAAGATATTTCCAAGGTTAGGATTCTTCAAACCCTCTGTATAGTCCCTTCTTACTCTTAAGGACACAGTCCTTAAAAATAGGGCTAATTTCTCACTATTCTAGCTTTGCCTTCATAGATTGATGAAAACATGGCACTAGGTTCTACCATCACTTGGAGTATTGTGTCTTCATTGGCTCAACATGCTCCAACTCCTAGATTGCTTCAATCAATCCAACCCTGCAAGCTTTAAACTCTGATCCATTTTTTCCTAGTCAGGCTATTGCTAAGATAGCCTAGGGAAAGAGCTCATAATTCACTCCTAGAATTTCCAATACCAAACCAAAAAGAAATGATATATACAATAACCCATCTTACATACCAACCAAGCACATTTTGTTTTCCATCATCCTAAGAAGCTCCAGAGGCCATTTTATTTACACAAACCAGAATGGACCAAAGAACTACCAACTTAAAGAAATTTTAAAAAAACTATAAAATGAAATATTTCCTATAGATTAATCACATAGAGAGTTGTTAGATCACCATAAGGAACTAATTACATTGGAAAAACAAATAACTCAATTCCATTTACAAAGTTCTTCAATTCCAAAATGGATTACATAGTCTTTGTTACTGGTCACGGTCACACATTATATATGAAATCACCATGGATGGTCTTAAATACCTTTCTTCTCTTTGGATCAACCACCCTAACTGACCTATTCCATCATTTAGGTCAAAAGCTTCATTATGAGCAAAGTTGTCGAGCAACTTTTTCAAAACTTGCAAAAATGCAAAGTTGCTTAGCTCCTAACTAAATTGTCTTGGTCTATTTTTGACTCCGTGGACAAATCACCTAAACTCCAACATAAAATTTTAAGACTCAAAACACTCCAAATTTAACTTCCTAAAGATCTAAAGGGTTCATTCCACTATTTGACCCTTGTGTCCTCTAAGACTTTACAAGGAGTGGATTGAACAAACAAGCCTCCAAATATTATCCTAGCAACCCTAAACACTTCAAAACTTTCCTAATATTTCATAATCAACCTAGACAACTTGGAAATAAGAAAAAAAAATAAGGAAGGTCTTTTCACCCTTGGTGCTCTTGCACCATTCTCCCATAACAAAAAGAAGTCATGCTTCAGTTGAAGGAACAAATCTAGGATCTATGCCTAACTTGTGAAATTCAGTATCCATGACCCAAGTTGCTTCAGAATCATCCTTACCCTACCATTTAACTAGGTCCTCCATATATACCTTGGTTCTAGTCTTCTTGGCAACCCTTGAGTCCAATATCTTCTTTGTTTGGAGCTTTGGTGTGGCTAGCAACTTCAGTGCTTTGATCTCTTTTGCATTCTTTGTTTGGTTGTGATCTCCTCTAGGATATGGTCCCTTATAAGGCACCAAGTCTACAACATTAAAGACTATTGATAGTGCCATGTATGTCGGTAGTTCAACCTTATAGGAATTTGGCCCATACTTAGCTAGAATGGCACACGGGCCTATTCTCCTCATTTGTAACTTGTGTGGAACACCTTTTTCTAACCTTTCATTGTTCAGGTGTACCATAACTAGATCTCCAATCTGGAAATGAAATTATATTTTTCTTACATCTATCTTTAGTTTGGTGTGGGTTGTACTTTCCATAAGTGCCTTCTTTACTATATCATGAACCTCCATTAAATGGGAAAAATCCTCTACATATCCACTCTTCTCTACATTTTTCCCAAGGTCTCTAAGCTCACAAATACCCCTGGGATGAATTCCATAAACTATCTCAAGAGGGATCTTCCCTATGGACCTATTAATTGTGTCATTATAAGAAAACTTTGCTTGGGCAATTATTTGATCCCATGATTGGCCATATTCCTTGGTGAGACACCTTAAGAGGTTTCCCAAGCTCTTGTTGACTACCTTAGTCTGTCCATCCATTTGGGGATGATATGTAGAGCTGAAGGAAAGATTGGTGCCAAGCTTGTGCCATAGGGTCTTCCAAAAATGACTCATAAATTTAGAGTCTCTATTTGATACAATACTGATAGGTAAACCATGTATTCTTACTGCTTCTCTAAAGAAGATATTTTCTATGTAGGATGCATCATGGGTATTTTTTCATGGTAGAAATTGGTCCATCTTACTAAACATGTCCACTATCACAAATATACTATCCATCCCTTGCTTTGTCTTAAGGATCCCAACTACAAAATCCATGCTAAGGCATTCCCAAGGTCTATTTGGAATTGGGAGGGTTGGTAGAACCCTACATTAGATGAAGTTTCCTTAGCCTTTTGACAAACTATACAATTTTCTACATACTTTTGAATATCTCTATTCGTCTTAGGCCAATAGTAGTACCTTTTAACCAGCTCTAAGGTCTTGTGTATACCAAAATGGTCACTTAATGCACCATTATGTTTCTCTTGCACAAGGTTCTCTCTCATTGAATCTCTAAGTACACAAAGTTGTCCTCACCTAAACAAAAGATCATCTTGAATAGTATAATCAGAGTACTCACCATGGAAATGATTTTGAAAGTCCTTACACACCTTGTAGGCTACTAAGAAGTCCCCATCCTCTGGGTACAACTCTTTGAAGTTCTCTATGCCAATGATTTTCAATTAGATTTATTGGACTATGAGAAACCTCCTGCTCAATGCATCTACCACCTTGTTCTAAAGTCCTTTCTCATGTTTGATGGTGAAGGTGTAGGCTTGGATGTATTCCACCCACTTCATGTGTTTGTGGCTTAGTTTGTCCTGTGAGTTAAGGAAGCTCAAAGCTTTGTTGTCTGTATAGACCACAAACTCTTTAGGGATGAGGTAGTGTATCCATTTCCTTAGTGCTTGTACCAGTGCATACAATTCCATGTTATAATAATAATATCTTCTTTTTGCATCACTTAAATTTTCACTGTGAAAGGTCACTAGTCTTCCCTCTTGACTTAGGACTACTCCAATGGCAGTGTAACTGGCATCACATTCTACTATGAATAGTTTATCAAAGCTAGGAAATACCAATATTGGTTGAGTGGCTATCCTCTTTTTCAAGGTCTCAAAACCCTTGTCAGCTTGCTCACTCCACTGAAATTTGGTTTTCATACCTCCTTTAATGGTATCCAAAACTGGTGCACATATCTCACTAAACTTTCTAATAAATTTTCTATAGAATTGTGCTAAGCCATGAAAGATTCTAACCTCAATAGTAGACTAAGGTGTAGGCCAATTTAAGATTGCTTCCACCTTGCTTGAGTCCATCTTCAAATTGCCTTCATAGATCACAGAGCCTAGATACACTAGCTCTTGTTTTAGGAACTCACTCTTTTCCAAGTTGATTGCCAACTTTTCTTCATGTAACCTTTGTATTACCATTTGTAGGTACTTGAGATGATCCTCTTTTGTCTTACTAAACACTGAGATGTCATCTAAGTACACAAAAACCCATTTTCCTATGAAGTCCTTCAACTTCATTCATTAACCTCATGAAGGTGCTTGGAGCATTAAATAGCCCAAATGGCATAACAAGCCACTCATAGAGTCCCTCAATGGTCTTAAAAGTTTTCTTCCACTCATCTCCTCTCTTGATCCTTATTTGGTGGTATCCACTTTTAAGGTCTATTTTTTAGAAGTGTTTTGATCCAACTAAGCAGTCCTTTAAGTCTTCATTCCTAGGGATAGGAAACCTATACCTAATGGTTATCCTATTTATGGCCCTAGAATCAGTAAAAAGTATCCACATACCACCTTTCTTTGGGGCTAGGACTATGGGAACAACACATGGGCTTATGTTCTTTCTAATCAAGCCTTGGTCAAGTAACTCTTGAATTTAATTGGCAATTTCAGTATTTTGTTGAGGAGTCATTTTATAGGAAGCTTTTTTAGGGAGTGAGGCTCCATGTATGAAGTCAATTTGATGGCTAATGGCTATCTTAGAAGGTAGGGTAGCTGGTTGACCATCACTAACAATGTCCTTGTATTTCTGCAACAAATAGTGCACTTCTAGAGGTAGGTCATCCTTCTTGTCTACTCTTTCATCCTTAGGTTTCAACACTAAGGCAAAGCCTACTCCATCTGCTTCTTCTACTATCTTCACAAACTCCCCCCTCACTAAGAGTATGTTAGGTCCTCCTTTCTTCACTTCCCCTTCTTCCAAGATTGATTGAATCTTGAAGGTCACCCCATCCTTCTTGAAGGAATATGAGTTATTAGCCCCATCATGTATGACAACTCTATCAAATTTCCAAGGTCTTCCCAATAGTAGATCACAAGCATCAATGGGCAAGACATCGCATAGCACCTTGTAGTTGTATCTTCCTATAGAGAACTCCATGAAAGCTTTCTCATAAACCAATACATGTTGGTCTTTATTCAACCAAGTGACTCTATATGGGTTAGTGTGAGGAATTATTTGCAACTTAAGCTTTTCTATTGCCTCCATGGAAATGATGTTATCAGTAGAACCATAATCTATGATAACTTTATAGACTTCACCTATAATCTTATATTTGACCCTGAATAAGGACCTTCTTTGGCTTGGTTCTTTCTTGACATGATCCTTTATTAGTGTTCTTCTAATCATCAAACTCTCTCCCATCTCTAAGTCCAATGATACATCAGTTGTCTTTCTACTTGAAGATTCTTCTTGTACAAAATTCACCCTCTTTTCTCCTCCTTGGGATGTTGTGCTCTTCTTTGGGCATCTATATGTAGGATGGCCATACTAATGGAAATTATAACATTTCATTGATGAGAAATAAGATCCACTTCCCTAGCTATTGGATCTTCCCCTTGAATTTCTATTAGGGCCTCTTCCTCTATTGTAACCCCCTCTACTATTGCTTGTTTCTCCTTGGTTCTCTATGAGTTTGGACTCACCTTGAGTTCTTTCTTCCAAGTTCCTTCCTCCAAATCCTCCTCTCTAATTGCTGCCATCTCTTCCTCTTCCTCTACCCTTGCTACTCGTGTCATGTTTCTTTTTAAGCTTCTCTTCCACCTTCAAAGCTAGTTGATAGCATTGATGTACAGTCTTAGGACTTGGGAGACTAATTTCTTCTTGGATATTCCATATTAATCCATTAAGGTACCTAGATACCTTCAAACTCTCTTACTCCATCACATGTGACATCAAACAAAGCTTATGGAACTCTTCGGTGTAGGCACTCACCTCAAGGTCTTTTTGTCTCAAATTCTACCTTTTCTTGTCAAATTGCACCTCATAATCCTCTGGTAGATAAGTATCCCTTATCTTGGCCACTAGAGCCTTCCAACTAGTTATAGGGTTCTTTCCTCCTTGATTCTTTCATCTTGGACAAATTTCCACCAAGTGAGAGTTGTTCCTCTCAATCTTGTTATAGCTACTCTTACGTTTTGGGCCTCTGTGACACTATCACACTCAAAGTGATATTCAAGCCCTTGTATCCTTTCCATGACAACTTATGGTTCCATCTTACCTCTAAAGAGAGGCACACCTTCTAATTTTTTACCACTCATTACTTTCAAGGCTTTCAAGAATTGTTCTTCTTGGAGTACAAGGTTAGGTTCTGGCACTACATCTTCCTCTGCCACTTTTTTACCCTTCTCTTCATTTTATTTCATCAACTCACTCACTGCAGTTGTCCGGAGCTGTACTTATTCCAAATCAATTTCCATATCTTCCAATTGTTCCTTAAGGAGTCTATTCTCCTCTCTTTGTTCTTCAACATCCTTTGCTAACTTAGCATTAGTCACCATCCTGCTTGAATCCATTGATTCTAGTAAATATATCATCCAAACTACAGAAGCCCAATCTTTAGGCTCTGATACCAATTAGATAGGAGTCTTTGATCTTGAACTAGGAGTCAAATTGATTCACTTTAAAGGCCTCTTCGATAGACCTTCCTAGGGCTTTCTCCAAACCTAATTCCCAAGGGCAAGTCACTAAGAACACTACCCTTCCAACCAAGTCTTCTCCTATCAACAAGTGTGTGAATACTCACTGAATTTTGCATAGACCCTTCTAGTCACCTATGCCAAAATTTTCACCATGATTTGTAAGGTTGAAATTCATTTTCCTTATGTCAAATGAAAACTATCTTGAGAGTTTAGAACCCTTCTCCAAGCTTCTTCCCATTGAGTTCCTAAAAACTAGGAAATAGGCCTAATTTCCCCTTGTAGCCCTGTCCAGGTATAAATTAGGGATTCCTCCAATATTTTGCTTAAAGAACCCCAAAACTAATTATGGATCCAAATACCTTTTTCACATTTACAAGATATTTGCAAGGTTAGGATTCTTTAAACCCTACGTACATTCCCTTCTTACTCTTAAGGACACAATCCTTAAAAATCAAGCTAATTGCTCACTGTTATAGCTTTTCCTTCATAGATCGATGAAAACATGGCACTGGATTCTACCATAACTTTGAGTATTGTGTCTTCATTAACTCAAAATTCTCCAACTCCTAGACTACTTCAATCAATCCAACCCTACAAGCTTTAAACTTTGATCATCTTTTTCCCTAGTCAAGCTATTGCCAAGCTCACCTAGGCCAATAGCTCATAATTCACTCCTACCATTTCTACTACCAAACCAAAAATAAAATATATAAACATTGACCCCTCTTGCATTCCAACTAAGCACATTTTATTTTCCATGGTCCTAAGAAGCTCGATAGACCATTTTATTTACACAGTCTAGAATGGACCAAAGAACTACCAACTTGAAGAATTTTAAAAATAAACTATAAAATGAAAGCTTTCCTACATATTACTCACACAAATAGTAGTTATATCACCATAAGGAACTAATTAAATTGGAAAAAAAAACAAATCTATTCCATTTACAAAGTTCTTCAATTCCAAAATGGATTACACAGTCTTTGTTACTGGTCACAGTCACACAGTATATATGAAATCAATCAAAAAGTCAACCAATCCTATGAATTCACCATGGATTGTCTTAAATACCTTTCTCCTCCTTGGATCAACCACCCTCACTAACCTATTCCATCATTTAGGTCAAAAGCTTCATTATAAGCAAAGTTGTCTAGCAACTTTTTTAAAACTTGCAAAAATGCAAAGTTGTTATGAGCAACTTTTCCTTAGCTCCTAACTAAATTGTCTTGAGTTATTTTTAACTCCATGACCAACTCACCCAAACTCCAACTTAGACTTTTAAGACTCAAATAACTCCAAATTTAACCTCCTAAATATCTAGAGGGTTCATTCAACTATTTGACCCTTGTGTCCTCTAGGACTTTACAAGGAGTGGATTGAACAAACAAGCCTCCAAATCTTATCCTAGCAACCCTAAACACTTCAAAATTTTC